>CAUYUJ010015683.1:60000-187500 GCA_963575745.1 Prorocentrum cordatum
AGTCAAGCGCCCTCCTGAGGCGCGCCCCCCGTCCCCGGCCGCCAGAGGCCACCCGCCCCTGCCCAGCCGTCCGACGGGGCGACCGCACTCTTGAGCTGAGTTGGGCACGTCCCTCGACAGGAGGACGGCGGCGGGGGCGTTCGCTGAGGAGCATGCCCAGGAGGCCTCAGACCCTGGAGGCTTCCTTATCTGATGAGGGCGGCGGTGATATCCAGGGCCAATCCACGATTGGCTTTCCACTGGCTTCCAGACCCAGAAGTCCTTGTCGAAGGTTTCCTTATCCAATGCCATCGCTGCACTTCAAAAACAATCGAAAAAAAGTCTGGAGACGATTTTGGTGACTGCTTCTGGTTATCTTGGAGTCGCATTTCTTTGCATATGTCTCATGTTTCGTCCAAAATCCGCCTGTAGGAGGACATGCCCGACCTAACTCTTGAGGGGACGTTTGCCGCTTCGGCCCACCCAGGGGCCATGGACGCGACCGGCGAGTCGCCCTCGAGTGCCGCTGCCTTCCCCGCTGTGTGACAGCGTGTCCGCGGGGCGGTCACGATCGCGGTGCCCTCTCGAGGTGTGGTGGCGTGCGGCGTGGCTGTGCGTGCGTGGCTCTGGCAGCGGTGCTTTTGCCAGCGCCGTGCTGGCGGACTGCGCTGGGACATCACCGTGGTGTCTTTGGTCGTGTCGTCGTCATGGTGTCGTATGTCGCGTTGGGTCGTGATCACGCTGTTCGCCTTCAGCACTTCGTCGTTCGTGCTTGATCGAGGGGGCTTCATGCTGCCGGAACCTGTCGTGCCAGCACAGCTGGAGTACGGTCGCGCTATCGGCCTCTTCGTGGTCGTCGGTCTCGTCCGCACTGCTGGTGGATGCCGATGCTGCTGCTGAGGTCACCGTCGCTTCGGACGTCTCCCAGGACGGTGCTCGCCGGATCAGAGGAGGAGGAGGAGGAGGAGGAGGAGGAGGAGGAGAAGGAGGAGGAGGAGGAGGGGGAGGAGGAGGAGGAGGAGGGGGAGGAGGAGGGGGAGGAGGAGGAGGAGGAGGAGGAGGAGGATGCCGATACTTCTGCTGAGGTCACCTTCGCTTCGGACGTCTCCCAGGACGGTGCTCGCCGGACCAGGCCTCCACACCTGCCCCCAGAACGAGCTTCGCCGCGCCGGCGTGGCAGGACAAGTACTACTCGACGCCGCTGCCGCGGCTGCCCATGTCGACGAAGCGCACGCTGGAGGCCGGACTCTGGCTCCTCAGACGGCGTGCGGCTGCCCAAATCTCCCCCCTCGCCGGGCCGCCTTCTTGGCTCTCTTTCCCTTTGCCGCCTTCTCACTGCCCCCTCGCACTCCATAGCCGTAGCCACTCGGGCTCCAGGCTGAACGAGGCAGCGGTGTTGGGGATCTCGGCCGTGGGCCGAAGTGCTTCCCACGGGTCCCTGGTTTCAAAGCTGTCGAGGTCCCACGCAACGCCCTTCTGTGGCCATTCGCGTCCCCGACTGAATTGTATGATCATGGTGGCATGGTTTCTTTTGTTGAGTCCGAACTACTGAAAATAAACTTGATTGACGACGTGGCATGCCCGTGGCGGAGGAGGGGATCGCGAGCCCGAAATCCCCTCCTTCCCCCTGCCGGGGCGAGCCGCCGCATCTCTCGACGCCTCCCCGAGGTCCGCTTTGCATCCCGAGCCGTTTTCTGATGGCATTGGGGCCGAGCCTCGGGGGGTAAGAGCCCCCAAAGGCCGAAAGCTGCCACAAGCTCCCCATCGTGCCGCCCGACACCCCCTCTCTCTCCCTGGGCTGCTTGGGGGCCGTCTTGGGGGTTCTCTGGACCGTCTTGGGGATGTCTTGGGGGGCCTCTTCGGCATCCGTGGGGCCCTCCTAGCGTCCTGGGTCACCCTGGGCGAAGCACGAGATCGCAAGCCCGAGCCTGGCCCCGAGGTGCGCACCCTGCACGCAGGCGCTGCCCTCGGGCATCGGAGAGGCCGTCAGCCTCCCGCGGCCGGCTTGGCGCCTCCGCGCGCAACCGCGGCACGCACCCGCGGCGCACGGCGCCAAGCTGACGGCGGTGGCTTGCGGCGGCGGCTGCGACGGCGACGACAAAGTCGGCCACGGGGACGTCGCACGGCGAAGATGACGACCTCGATGGCGGCGATGGCGACGACGGCGACGACGACGGCGACAGCGGCGGCGACGGCTGCGGCGGCGGTGGCAAACCAGCATCCTCTTTGGCATGGCGCTCCACGGGCAGGGTCGCCAGCGGGGCACTCCGGAAAGTCAAGTCTCTGGACTTGCGAGCGGACTGATGTATTGCCAGAAGACCTCGCTCCTGCCGTTCTTTATGCCACTGGTCTTGCTCCAGCTCCGTCTCCCAACACTTCTCGAGATAACATGATCAAAAGCTCAAAGCTTTCATTCACTGCACTGATCGGTGAGAGGACCCGAGGCAGACCACAGGGCCTCCTCTCCTCGCACACCGCACCCGTGATCCAGAAACTTTCGAGAGCGTCTGGTGAGATTGAGCTGCCTCAGAAGCTCGGGCCGCCGGAGGCGAAGTTGGCGCCCATTCCGCAGTGCAGGAAGCGCAACAAGTGCAACCTGGACAGCCGCCGCCGCCCTACCCATGCGGCCGCGACGGAGGCGAGCATTGATGGGAGGTCCTGACGTGCGGCTACACCGAGGGAGGGGCAGGAGGAGGGGAGGAGCAGCAGGAGCAGCAGCAGCAACAGGAGCAGGAGCAGGAGGGGAGACAGTTGGAGAGGGGGGAAGCAGGAGGAGGAAAGGAGAAGTAGAGAGGAGGAGGACAAGGAGGAGGACAAGGAGGAGGACAAGGAGGAGGACAAGGAGGAGGACAAGGAGGAGGACAAGGAGGAGGACAAGGGGGAGGAGGAGGAGGAGGAGGAGGAGCAGGAGCAGGAGCAGGAGCAGGAACAGGAACAGGAACAGGAACAGGAGGATGGGGAGCAGGAGGGGGAAGGGGAGGAGGATAGGGAGGAGTGAACACGGAGACACCAGAGCGGCCGCACTTCTTTCTTATGAATAATGCTCCTGATCCTCTTCGTCGTACTCATCCTCCTCCTCCTCCTCCTCCTCCTCCTCCTCCTCCTCCCCCTCCTCCTCCTCCTCCTCCTCCTCCTCCTCCTCCTCCTCCTCCTTCTCCCCCTCCTCCTCCTCCTCCTCCTCCTAGCCGTCTCAGGCCTGAGGCGGGTCTTGCAGTAGCGAACTTTGAGACGGCGCTCTGCTACTGCGAGCCAGTGGCGCGCGACCACTAGCCACGCCTTTCTCTCTCGCTTGGAGTGGGCGATGTCGCAATGGTGGAAAGGTTCAGAATGCACGCGTGTTGAAGGCCAAGGACGCCGGGGAGGTCCTCGGGACGAACCCACACGACCCTGGCGCACCCGACGCGCGCCATCGAGGCAGCCTGAGGAGAAAAAATGGGCCTGTGCCCTCTGCGGGTGCAGCACGAATCTTCAGAGCTGGGATTTTTGTAAACACTGTAGGCAAGCCAGAACAGAGGCACCGACCACCGACGTGGAGAAGGTTCTTGATCCAGCTGCCCGCCGTCGGCGTGGCTCTCGGCCTCTGGCTGTTGCTGACAAGTCTCAACTACACCCAGAGTTGAACGACAAGGATAAGCCTACAATCACTGAGAAGGATCTGGAGCAACTCATCGAGCTGTCCAAGAAGGCAGGTGACACGAGTGCTGCGACCAAGTTTCAAAAAGCAACTGCAAGAGCTGCGTAGAGGCCAAGTAGAACCTCCCCTCCAGACCAGATTGTCAAACTGCCACCAGCGAGCCACGCAGTTGGAGACCACCATGGAGGCGGAACTATCAAAATCTGACATGTATGCGAGTTGGTACCGCACGCAGCAGGCAGCTGCCCAGGAGATTTCTGATCGCCTGGCCACCGCAGATCGCGAATATCAGACTCTCGTCACGCAGCTGGCGCAGCCTGATGATCCAACTGAATCAGTGCCAGAGAAGATCAACATCAAGGACGCAGAATCAAATTCAACAGATTGCCAAAGGACTTTTTGAAGGAGCTGCCCAACAAATGCAGAGCATCAAGGATGAACCTGCTAAGCACGTGCAAAGGTTGGAAAAGAAAAGGAAAGGACCGGATGGTGAAGCTGCTGCACCAGCCCCTCAGACACAGTCGCCGTCTTCAGGGCCAGCCCCAGCAGGTGACAAGAGGGCGTCTTTCGCGGGCGTCAGGGCATCCAGCTCACCAGCGGCCGGCAGTACTACTTCTTCTGATGCACGTGAGCGGGCCCGCGCTGCAGGCAGCAAGACCATCGGGGCCACGGGGCCCAAGTCAGAGAATGTTTGAATCCCCCCCGTCGCGTCGTGCGACGTTGTGTGTGGGGGGGGGGGGGTAGCATACACGACTATCTAGGGTCGGGCTCCAAGGTACGGTACAACCATCTTCGGGACCGCCTGACCGCCGGGCACGCTCCCTGGCTAGCGACCCTGGCCTTTATTTCAAGTTGTTCGATGGACCCCAGGGCCTGCCCACGGGCATTGGAGGATCTGCCCCGGGCCCCAGGCCTGGCCCCAGGGAAACCACCCCGAGCCCCCCTGGCCCTACCGACCCAACTGCTCCTTTCAACTGTTTGGAGAATCCCCCCGACCCTGGAGAGACCCCTTTCTCTGTGATTGTGGAAACAGTAAACTGCACGCCACGTGGATCTTCCCAGAGATGGCAACCACACACGGGTGCTAATATCATACTGCTTCAAGAGCACCATCTTCGGCCTGGCGACGAGTTAGACGGAGCGACATCTTGCGCCCAGGCTCACGGGTGGAAAGCCCCCCTCGCACCTGCCCTACCTCTCCCCACTGGCGGCACGTCTGGCGGGGAGTGGATCCTCAGCGGGACCCCCCCGGGTGCAAGAGCGCCCCCTAGAGGCCACGTCTTGCGCCCAGGTCGGCCCTCAGGAGCCATCCTCAACATCCCAGGAGGTGATAGTTGCTAGTTGTATTCCGTCTGCCTGCACCACGCGCAGGGCCTCTCCGATGCGAATTTGGCCATCCTCTCGCACGCAGCCACGGCGCTCGAAGCGCGGGGGGGGGGGGGGGGGGGGGGCATGCATTCTCGGAGGAGATTTCAATATACCGCCGCAGCAGCTGGGCGATACGACGCTCGAATCCTACACGAGAGGCCGCGCGATTCATCCGAGCGGCGCGGAAGGCACGTGCGCCACCACAGGGGGGGTGGAGATGCTGGATTATGTTCTGGCTTTGGCAGGTTTGGCCCAGGGCCTTAAAACCGTCGAGACCGTTCACACATCCAGCATCACCCCCCATTATCCAATCAATATTGCGCTTTACCTTCGGCTAGCCCAGCATTATGGGTCGAAGTTCAGACGCCCCCCCCCCCCCCCCCTCTTCCCATCGACCCCGCGGGGCCCGCCCCGAAACCACCTGACTGGGATGAGGTTTTGGAAGAGGCACATGCGCTCGAAGATCTCGCGCACACTGGGGATGACGTAAAGCTCAACCAGTTGCAGAGGAAGCGGGCCAATTTTTCTGGAAAGAGAGAGAGAGAGAGAGGAGAGAGAGAGAGAGAGAGAGAGAGAGAGAGAGAGAGAGAGAGAGAGAGAGAGAGAGAGAGAGAGAGAGAGAGAGAGGAGGAGAAAAAAAAAAAAAAAAAAAAAAAAAAAAAATGCCACGGGCACCATTCCGCCGTGAATACGAGCACGGGGCAAGGCACCTCAGCTTCACTGGGCGCTGATTCTCGGTCAGGACCGTCGGCCACCCATCAGACACCTCGAATGTTACGCTCTGACATGGGTGCGCATTAAGTTCAAGATGCTTCTTACCTGTCTGAAACAAAATCAAGGGCATCAGGCCGACGCCCTTCGAGACGTTTCACGAGAACCTCCTGAATCTGCATCTCCGGCGATTTTGTCGCAGGAACGGCGGCGCAGAGCCATCCTGCACGTCAGCGAGCTAGCTTCAGCAGATAATTTGGACAAGCTGACCATTCCTGCGGAACTGGAACGGACTGAGCCCACACAGGATCAGGACGCCTCCTACGCGCCGGCCTTGGTTCCCACATCGACGGCAATTCCAGAGGCCACAACATCCGCGGTTGCCCATGGCGATGCTGCGACTGCGGGCCCTGCGAGTTCGGCATCATCTTTTCATGTGTCGACCCGAGCTGTGGACGCCGAGGTCGACGGGGTCGGGGGCCATCCCCGCGGGCCCATGGCGCCCGAGCCAGCGCGGCCCCTAGGACCACGTGGCGGCGGCCCATGTAGAAGTAACGCTGCTCGGTGGTGTCAGTCGGGAGGCACACACGCATGCTCGGGCATCAACAACATCATTACATATTCAGCCGACCACACTTTTCACGGCAGCGCCCAAGGAGCGCATTCCTCGTCCCCACCTTTCTTCCACACCCAGATATCGAAATCAGCAATTGGTCAGGAACTTCGTGATGCGCCTCGCACAACGATGGAAGGTGAGTGGGACCCGTTTGCAGATATCCCCGATGAAGGATTCACTGCAGCACCTGGGGCAGCGGCTACAGATCAGGTCTCCATTGGAGTTGTTCTGAAGCTGCTGGAAGTTGCACTGGCTACAGCGGAAGCTATTGCTCAGCGTCAAGCTCTTGAAGGATGGAGATCATGGTTATTGCACCGTGTCGAACAAGGGGCAAAGCAGGCCAACCGAGCGTTACGGGGCTACACACCATGGACGCCTACCACCACTCTCAACGACGCGGGCAACATAGTTGCGGACCCTCAGGCTTTGCTGAATGCGGAGCACGCCCGATTCATCAACCTGCGGAGTGCAGAGTTCAGCGTTCCGCCCTCTCCAGAGACGTTTGAACCACAGACGGCATTGGAACGCCTCACGCCTGATGATATCAGAGGTGTTAGCAGGGAGTTTACGAGACACACGGCTACGGCCATAGACGGCTTCCACATGCGCCACTACTGGCAATTGTCAGACGGATCGCTCCGCATGCTGGCCAGCCTATTTTTTTCGATGGAAGTCTCCAGCTTGGTTCCAGCTCAAGTTAGCGCAGCGATGCTTTCATTATTGGCCAAGGCCACCGGCGGCTGCCGTCCGATTGGCGCGTTTTGTTCTATATATAGGATATGGTGAAAAGCCAGAAGGAAGTACGCAGTCGGTCGGGAAGAACGGAACCCAAGATCATTTTCTGCAGCAGCGAAGTTTTCGTCAAGCACAGACGTGGTCTGGCGCCAGACGGGTCGAGCCGAGAGCGAGGTAATTCGAGGGCGGACCTCAGCCACGCTACTCTAGGACCTGTACAGGTGCGTCGAACGAGTCAACTTGTCGACGCTTCGTGACCGATGTAGCGCCTATGGGTTTCCTCCAGGCACTGCAGGCCTTGCTATAGCTTTCTACCGACCAGCTCGATTCGTGGCTCTGGGGGGACTCATATCAGCCCAGCTTTCGCCAACTTCGGAATTATGGCCGGGTGTTCGTTCGCTACTACGCTAGTTAGAGTCTTCATCATCGGACCTCTAGACAAGCTCGAACTAACCCCACAAGTTTCGCTCTACATTTTCATCGACGACTACGGCATCAGTGCTGCAGGGTCCACCCCGGAAGCGATTTTTGATTTGTCCAAGGCCGCCAAGGACTTGGAGCAGCTGGTTGTGCGCGACCTTGGCAGCAAATTGTATAAGACAAGGCTTGCTTGGTTTCTTCCGACAAGCACGTCGCCAGTGTTCTACGCAAGCGAATCGGGTCGTTGGTTGGACGCCAAGTCGCTTCTTCTGCAGCCAATTTGGGGATCGACCACACGAGTGGCAGGCCAAGACGGGCCATGGCCTGTTCGCGCGTTTTCACATACGAAAACCAGAAGGCCGTAGAAGTTTCGACAGACCTTAGGACGCCACACCAGGAAGCCGTTCATCACGGGACCGCTCCCTGGGCATGACTACGGGGCCGAAATTCATTGAATTTCAGATTACGAATGGTCTAGGGCCCGCACGGCCTACGGAAGATGCATTCGTCCGAAATCTGGGTCCAGGTCCCTCACGTCGGCGTTGATCCTGGATCGAGATCCCACCTTCTACGGACCCGTGGCCCCCATCCTTCGGCACGCCAAGGAAATGTGGGCCCTTCGTCTCAGAAGCGACCAGTTCACAATTTCCTGGACCGAGATTCGGGAGGCCTGGGACTGCGCGTTTCGGAGCCCTGGCCCGGTTTCCTGGAAGAAAGTTTTGGGGCCCATGGGGGCCCCCAAGCTCAGTCTCACTAGGATAGGTTGGCACGTGCCCTCGTTCACTACGGTTGTGGACCACAAGGGGGCTGAGCATCCGCTGACGCTCATCCCCCCAGCCCTTTTGATGCGGCACCTGCGCCTGGCCATCCAAGCCCACCACGAGCGCAGGTCAGGTACACAGCTGCTGAGTCATCTACCGCGACCTGTTCGCGTGCGTCGTGATAAGGTGCATGACATGATGCAGAAAAAGATTTTCAACCCTTATCGTAAAGGATGCATCGAGGCGGCTTGTTGCAATGCAGTGTTGACAAAATCGAGAGCTACAGCAGCTGGCCACCAGCTGCCAGATTCCCTGTGCCCGCTATGCGGGGGTGCTGAAGATAACTACATCGTTCGCGGCACTGCCCAGCCTGTGAAGATCAGAGAAGAGACACTGTGGGTAAGCATAACCACATTCGACCCCCTCCAGGACTCTTTGAATCAAATGATCCAGCTGGGCATGTACGGATTTCTCGCGGGCGTTATGAACACCCAGGCGGTATGTGCCCGAGACCTACTGCTGACGGCGTTAACAGTAAGTTGCAGATCTATTGGTACCATGACCCCAACAGTACCTCTACGAGACTCCAAGGGTACATATTCGTCGACGGATCCTGTTCTAGGAAAGTCTCTCCAGAGCTCTCCAGGGCGGCGTGGGCGGTTATTCTCTTGGATGGCCAAGGTAACCATATAGCTGCAATTGCGGGACCTCTGTTGACTTTGTTTCCACAGACCCCCCAGGCTGCCGAGTTTGCGGCGTTCTGTTCGACGGCCCACTGCAGGGTCGAGGGTGCCCCTAAAGATTCGGAGCTGATTAAATGTAGTTCGGCAAGCCCTGGAGCCCCTTTTGGTCGAGCTTTCCCACCGTCGCCCGCACGCTGGATTCCTGCTCCAAACGCTGGGCCAGGCCTCGGGTGACACTATCAAAATCAAAGGGCACCAGCTTGACCGACCCGATTTTACTGATGAGCAAAAGCTCTACAAGCTAGGAAATGATTTAGCTGACGCCGCAGCCCGACAAGCTAAGCTGTCGCGCGACACCCCCAGCCCTCTCAGGCCGAGCGTGATAGACTTAGCAGGCAGCAGCTCGTCTCCAGGCTAGTCTGTTTTTGTTCTTGCTGCTGATGTCATGCCAATGTTTCCTAGACTTGATCTAAATAACGCTCTGCAGCTAAAGCAGCCGCCCATGGCCAAAGCACCACCAGGTCCTCGCCACGAGTGGCACTGGGAAGGCACGTTCTGGTTGTGCTCGGGCTGTTGGCGATCCCCACGCAGCGTGAATAGATCCATCGGATGGCATTGCCGTGGTGCGCCTAGCATCAAAGGTTCAACTGGCCAGTTATTGCGCGATGCTGGCCATAAGCCAATCGTGTTAGACTATTGCGACGGCGAAGGAGTGTTATTAGCTTGCTTGAAGTGTAGATTGTGTGTATTACGCGCGCGGGGGGGGGCAGCCCACAGCCTTTGGAAAAAGTGCGTGCCCCCCCCCCCCCCCCCAGGAATGACGAGCCCGCCGATCACGGCAGACGTTATGCTTGGTCGCTTATTGTTCAAGGCAAATTCTCGACTCGGGTGCTTGGCTTGGGCCTAGACGGTTTTTTGATTAACGTACTTCCCCCTGGCGGCGGGCTACAGTAGTCCATCACACGGGAGAGGTCCTCTTTTCGCCCCTCCTGCGCGTAGCCAGCAGATACGCGTATCGAGGATGGCTTGTTGTGGTGTGCGTGCGTGGTGGAGTTCAAAAATCCTCCTCCTCCTCCTCCTCCTCCTCCTCCTCCTCCTCATCCTCCTCCTCCTCTCTTCTCCTCCTCCTCTTCCTCCTCCTCCTCCTCCTCCTCCTCCTCGCCTCCTCCCTCCTCCTCCTCCTCCTCCTCCTCCTCCTCCTCCTCCTCCCTCTCCTCCTCCTCCTCCTCCTCCTCCTCCTCCTCCTCCTCCTCCTCCTCCTCCTTGCTTCGAGTTTTTACCAGCCTGGGCTGGTCACACGATTGCCCACGACAGATGTCTCTAATAATATTGCCCTCTGACGTAGCATGGTGCACTGATTCCCCCCACAGGCCCCAGTTCGTCGTCAGGATCGACTATGACGGCCACGGCCGAGCGCACCCAGGATTGCCAGAGGTGATTGCGTCGCACGACCGCCACAATCGATATATTTTCATACGCGCCCGTCGACGAATATAACCAGACTGCTTGCTGGGAAACTCGCAGTCGCAGGTGCTACCCATCGTTGCGCCAAGTGTGCCAGATCAAGCCTCGTTAAACGACGACGTCTCATGTCTCTGCTCCATGTCGGCCTTCTCGCGCACGCAGGCCAGCACGCACGAGGTGTGGGCTACCACCGAGCACTTCTGGACCTCGATTCTGCAGGCTGCAGACGACCAGGGCGCGACACCCCGCAGCGTTCTGAAGGCGGTGGCCTGGAAGACTACGACATCATCACTGCGCGTGCACGCTACCGCCACCCGAGCGCGGCACGGTGCGGCAGGGCCTGCGTGTGAACGGCATCGATGATTTCTGCAGAGGGAACACATTGGCACAGGGTCCCTTCAGCGACTTGTGGGGCCAGGATGCCACGCCAGCTCACGCTCACGAGCTCGGCGCACTTCTCCCGCAAGGCCTGTCAGTTGGATCCCCCTGCGCACTGGCATTGTCCTGCGCAGTCGGCGCTGGCTGCGTTATTTTGCGCGTCCCCTCGCGGCCCCCAGGGTTCGTTGGGCCAGCTGCGGACGCGGACGAGGGCGAAGCGTTCTCGGACCGTTCAGCGGCGCAGACTCCAAGAACACCCCAGACACGAGCTTACCGCACGGCGCATGACGTAGAAGTCTGGGGCGATGCGCATGTTGTCTGTTCGCTAGTACGTTCCTCCGCCGTGGATGACAGTCTGACAGAGGCCATGGAGGTCATCTGCATTTAGCGGAGTCACCCTCGCGTGCAGCAGGCATTCGGCATGTCGACTCACGGCGAGCTCGGTGGCGGAGATCTGTGTTTACAGCGAGAACGCGCCTACCGCTCCCGAGGTTTCGTTTTTTTCGCCGCCCTGGAAGCCCAGTCGACGTCCAAGCGACCTTGGTGCAGGTACGGGAGACCTCTGCATTGCACCTGGATCCGACTTGGGGGAACAGCAAAAAGACCCTACGTAGGCGAGACGAGGGCGTCGAGTTGCAAGCGTCCCTGGTGCAAGACACGGGAGGCTTCGGCATTGCACCTTGAGCCGACTCGGGGGAACTGCAGAAGGACGAGGGGCGAGACGAGGGCGTTGACAACCAAGCGACCCTGGCGCAGAAAGCGGGAGGCGGCGGCATTTCACTTGGAGCCGACTCGGGGGAACAGCAACAATAGGCAGGGCGTGGCGAGGACTGGGGCGGCCCTTCCGCTGACGAAGGCGGGGCACTGGACGGCTCACTCTGTCCTGGAAGGAGTAGTCCGCCGCTGCCGCGGCAGGCCTGGGAGGCGCAGCTGGTGTCCCTGCTCCGCGTGCCGTTCTGCGTCCCCCTGGCTCTTCCCAGGACCCTGAGGCCCTGCTCTGGGTGGCGTATTGATCAAGGGAGGGGCGAGTAACCTTCCGACTGAGCCTGCCCAATCCCTGCCCCCTCCATCCTCCTCCTCCTCCTCCTCCTCCTCCTCCTCCTCCTCCTCCTCCTCCTCCTCCTCCTCCTCCTCCTCCTCCTACTCCTCCTTCTCCTCCTCCACCCGTTCCGACTGCACGTGCCCAACCCCCCCAGCGAATCCCAGGGGGGAGGGGGGGGGGCGATTATTGCCCCATCCAGAGTAGCGGTGCCACCGCAAGCGCCTGCGGCCTTTTGCCACCCTGGGGACAACGCTGCTTCCACACCTTGTGAATCGACTGACGCGGCCCTCCGCGGCGAAGATAGTGGCGAAGGTGAACGCGCCTGCAGCATCGCGCAGGCGGTCGGCCCTCATCACGAACATCTCGGGCGCCTCTCTATGGGCAGGACGGGCAGGCGCGGAACGTCGGAAGGCCTCGGGCCACTCTCGGACCGTGGGGAGCAGCAAGCGGACCCTCTGTGAGACGAGGGCCGGGGAGACTGGCGCGGCTCCTCTCGGGAAGAGGACGAGGCACCTGGCGGCGCCCAGGCCCGGGATGCTCACTCTGGTGCTGCTCTTGCACCCGGTTCGATCTCCAGCTCGCGTCGCTTTGGCTCGGCCCCGGACCCCGACCCCTTGGCAGGGCTTGGGGCGCAGCCGCCCTAAATCGACCCTGACGAGCACGCGTCCTGGACAGACTTTCCGCTGTACGAGGCGGCCCGCTGCTGGCATCCCCGCCGCCCCCAGCCTTTTGCCCGCTGGCGTGGGCGCTTGAGCGGCAGCTCGCCAGGCGGGCCCCTGCACTACGGGCGCTTCCCGCAAGCGACAGGGGACGGCGACGGCAGCGCGCGGGCAGACGCTGCGGCCGCTGTCGCTTCCGAAGAGGCGGACGCCGACGCTGTATGCCGACTGGTGGCTGAAGGACGACATGAGCCCCTGCAGAGCGAGGACAACGTTCCCGCTGCTGGGCCCCCAGCTGGGGAGAGGGGAGACGGTGCGCACGGTTCCCCCGGCCCCGGCCCCGCCCGCGGCGACGCGCGCGCCGCCCACCTTCTACCCAGAGAGGGTGCCCCTGGCGGCCACTCCTGCAGCCCCGGGACGCAGGCGCGGCGGCCAACGGCCCCCGCGCCCCGGCCCTTTCGACGCCCAGCGAAGGCAACCAGGCAGGCACAGCGCACGCGCGCGAGGAGGGCACCCGGGGGGGCGCCTGACGACAGGCCACCAGCCGATCCAGCATTCGCGGCGCGCCGGGAGCGCCGGGAGCGCCGGTAACGGGCCAAGTGCTCGACCCACGGGTGCCTGAGGACCCGCGCTAAGCTAGAGCCGGACGAGCGCGGAGGTTGGCAACGCAGAGGACACGCTTGGAAATCACAGCGATTTCGCTGATGTCCAAGACCCCTCATGGACTCTTGGCGCTGCGATGGGCTTGAAGTCGTGACGCTCGCGCGCTTCATGTCCTTTTCCCCTGCCAGCTCCAGTTTTTTGCCGCGCGCCAGGGCCCCCTGATCGCCTGGTCTGTGCTCTCAGAGCGGTGGCTGTTTGGAGGTGGGCCTCCGTGGACCTGGGGCTGTGACACTGGCACGCTTTTCGTCCCGTTCCCACGCTGTTCCGGCTTTTCGCCGCCCTGGTGACCTGGTGTTGTTGCCCATCCCCAGGCTTCCTCCCCCGCTCTCTTCCCTCCTCCCTCCACCCCCCCGCCAGCGCCTCCTGGCGCCTCGGCGGTCGGCAAACTGCCTGGCCGCAGCCTCTGGGTTGCCCCCGCGCTGCGCGGCCTCGCCCGGCGCTGGTGCCCCCGCGGGCCCATGGCTGAGTCGCCGTTCCCACCTGGAGTCGCCTTCTCGGTCGTGTTCGTTCTGTCCACGGCCTTCGTCCGCACGGCTTCCGCGCCCTCTCAGCGACTGCGCCAGCTGGTCCTTGGACGGCCGGTCCCTCGGCGCTCGCCCACCTGGCTTGATTGGGACTCGCGGTCCTCGTACCTGTTTCACAGCACCACCTTCTGCCGTCCCTGGTCGTCGCTACTCGTCGCCACGGTGTTTCCGACCTTTCGCCCCTGGCCTGAAGTTTCGCGCGGTCTCCTCGTCGTCATGTACGGAGGTTATCCCTGGTTGTTCCCGCCTTTACATGGACGCCCCGGGCTCTGACTCTACGTTCCAGCCTCGTGGACTACTTCTCTGCGCACGCCTTGCACTTCGCCGTGCTCTCCTGGCACCCGCTTCCGAACTTCACGTTTTGAGTGCGGCCCCCGGTTCCCGCGCGCCCTCCTCCATTCTGCGTGTGTGTGTTATCCTTGCGCGGCAGTTCGCCTCATGAGTGCCCCTTCCGGTGCTCGACCGACGTCTGCATGTTGCGTCCGCGGACCCAAAAAAAGTGTTTACAGCGTGGCTTTGGTCCTGAGACGTCATGCGGCGACATGATTCCGAAGTTGGTTGCATTGAAGGCGCGTGGACAAAACAATCTTGCTCCAGCCGTTCACCCAGCGACAAGTGATCTCCCAGTGGGGGTTCTGATCTTGTGGACTTGTTCGTGGGCCACAATGAGAAAGCGTTCATGCAGCTGTCGGCGCAGGTCATCCTCGGTGCAAGCTGCACGCTTTCAAGAAGATGCAGTATTCCTCTGATTCGTTCGCACGGCAAACCTCAATGAACCTTCTGCGATGTATGAACCCTTGCGAAAGCGGGCGTCGATTCCAAATATGCCATAGTTCCTCGTCACCAACGCCTTCGTCATTGGCATGCACGAGCCTCCCAGCAGCACCCACCACAGGGGCGCGCCTTGTCGCGAGTCATAGACGAAGATTCCTCGATTTCCGCGGGGGCGCGACGATCACCACGTCACGCGACCTGGGCCAGCGAGCTTCCCCTCACCTTGGCGGGACGGGGCGGGAATGCGAGAATGATGGCGCTTCGCGCGGGGGCGAGGTGCGAGCTGAGGAGCACTGGTCTCTCCCCTCCCGTCCTGCCCCACGCGGCCGCGCAAGCGCGCGCCGTTGTGGCCGCCAGGGGCACGGGGGCGCAGCGACGCAGGAGAGCGAGCGATGGGCGGAAGGGGAAGGCCGAGGGGCAGGGGATGGAGGGTGGGAACGTACGGGAAAAGGGGGAGGGAAGGCGGAGGGAGGCGATGGGGACGGCCACGGGAGGATGGGCGAGGCAGTGGAAAGGCGGTGGGCGGAGGGGAAGGCCAGGGGGAGGGGGGTGGGAAGGCGGAGGGAAGTTCGGCGAGCGGGTGGCAGAATGCTGGAGCACAAGAGCTGGACGCTGGGCAGAAGCACCGTGCGGAAGGAGAGGGGGCAGGGCGAACGGAAGGGCAAGGAAGTGCAGCGGGAATGACGCGGAAAAGGAACGGGGGGCGTGCGGAGAGGGGTGCGGAAGAGCCATTGTATCTTCCACCTCCCTCTGCGGCCAGCCAACGGCGAGGATATCCTAGACGCGTACCGCGAGGAGGGCGTCAAGGTCGAGGCGAATCCGCATGGCGACTGGGTACCTGGAACGGTGGTAGAGTTGATAGAGGACGGATGCCTTTCACAAGGGGTTGTTCTCGGGCATGTTGTGTACGTGCAGTGTTGCCTTGCTAGTCCTTGACAGCTTCTGGACTAGGAGTTGAACATGCCTTTCTTCGTCCCCCTCCCCTCCTATCCGCCCATTTTATCCCTCATTCACTCTCGTTCTCTTCTGTTATCCCGTGTGCTTCTCAGTGTACAGTTCTCTCTCGCAATATTTCTCTCTCTCTCTCTCGAATTGTTCTTGCCCGTTCCTCCTCTGCTCATGCCCCCCACCCCTCTCCACCAACTTCATGTCATGTTCCGCATCGCGGTTTAGAAGTATGTCTCTTGCTGAGGACGCGCCTTCGCGACTGAGGGTCGTAGTCAGGCTGGCGGACGGCACCGAGGAGACCGTGTCGTTGGGAAAGGCTGCGCCTTCCCCCCTGCCCCTGATCTGCATCCTGACATGTTGAGTTGCAGCTGGGAGGAGGAGGAGGAGGAGGAGGAGGACGACGACGACGACGATTCCAGCGCGGGTCAGATCATGATGTACATGAGCGCATACATGGAGGGGCAACGGGGGGAGCGAGAGGGAGGGAGAGCGGGATGGCTTAGCAGGCTCGTGCCGCCTTGACGCGGCGGCGATCCTGGCGTTGGCGTCCGAGGGAGGCTGCGCGCCGCCAGTGGACCAGAGTCGGCCAGCATCGATCAGGAGGGAAGAAGACACAGACACAATTAATCGTCGATTTCCACGAAAATAAGGGGAAAAAGAGGGGAAGTGGGGGCAAGACGAAAACCCAGAAAATATGGGAAAATATAGGGGAATCCTGTTATTTGTGTGTATTTGTCTGTGTGTCCCGGGGCCCCTTCAGATGGTTCAGGGCTGGACGATGCATGCTGTCAGACACCGACGCCGACGTAGTCACGACACGAGCCTGCCATAGGAGGAGCCGTGAGGCGAGGAGGAAACCGCGGATGAGAAGGAGGAGCACTCCCCTTCTCATTCCTCCTCATCCCTCCCTTCTCCCCTCCCCTCCTCCCTCGCCTCGACTTCCTCCGCTCCAGGTAATCCTTGCCGACCGTCGCTACGACGGGTACGTCGGGAAGCCGAGGAGAGATAGGACTGACCGGCGACGGGCCCGCCCCCGTCTGCCCGAGTTCCAGATGTCGCTTCTGATTGAATTACCGGTTTCTCTTCTGGCCGCTTCGCTTTCTGCCTGAATTGGAGCGCGGGGGCCTCATTCCTCCTCCTCCTCCTCCTACCCCTTCTCCTGCTCCTCGCCGCCCCCTCCTGTCTTCGTTCTCGCTTCGCTACGCGTGCCACCTCCTCCTTCTGCTCCCCCCCCTGTCTCCACTCCTCCTCCTCCTCCTCCTCCTCCTCCTCCTCCTCCTCCTTCTTCTCCAACACCTCCGTCCCTCATGCGTTGGCTGGACGCACCGTCCATCTTGACAGCTACGTACGCATTTTTCTGAATCAGTTTCAGTACGCATTGGGACGGACCATCTAATCAGCACTGCGACCACTTCTTTGGCCAGGGATGGATATATGAATACGGGTGCGAATGCAAGACAGATTAGCAAGACGCGTTGGCATGCATGTAGGAAACACTTGTGGTGCTTGACCCAGGCTCGTGCGAGTGTTCATCGAATGTATGGGGATGTTCGTACATGAGCGCAGCTGTGTGCTCGTCGAGGACAGCGTGGGGGGGGCTAGAAACTGACTGCGCGGAGCGCACGCGTGCTTCCAGTGAGCCCCAGCCCCAGCAGTGCAGGCCCCAAGAGCCCTCTCCCCCGAACGGCACCTTCGGAGATGTTGCTCTCGTGCCGCGCGTCGAGGCCGCCTGCTGCTCTGCCCGCATTCCCAATCCCTCTGCTGCACAGGAGCCGGTCGCGCACCCGAACCGACTGGGCGCGCCAGAAGGGACGTTCGGACAAGGACGTGGCCGCGCGCGCGCGCCTGGGGCAGCGGCCGGGCCAGGCTTTGCGCGGGCCGTGCGAGGGTCTCTCTCTCTCTCTCTCTCTCTCTATATATCGCTCTCTCTCGCTCTCTCTCTCTCTCTCTCCCTCTCTCCTTCCTCCCTCCTCCCTCCTATACACATATCGACACAAATACATATACGTGTGTGTGTGTGTTTGTGTGTGCGTGTGCAGGGACTGCGGCGTTCGCGCGAGCATCCCTCTTCGCTCGGCAGCGTCAGGCCGAACCCCATCCCCACTGGGCCGCAGCTGCTCAGCGCCAGCAGCCTACCCCCCTCGGGAGCCGCGACGCCCGACAGGGGGGGGGCATAGATCCCCACCTAAGGGGTAGGTCCAGCGCCCCGCACCCACCCGTTGTTTCCCAGGGCCGCTTCGAAGTGATTGGGCGCGCCAGAAGGGACGCTCGGGCGAGGGCGCGCTCCTCGGGCGGCAGCTGGGCCTGAAGTGCATCGGCCATGCGCCACTGCTCCCCTGGTCGCCCGCAAGGGCGCGGAGATGGTTACGCTTCGTGGTCTGGACTGGACGGGCGCTCTCCTCCAGGAGGCGGCGCGAGAGCGCGAAGTTTGGCGCACCTCGCGCCTCGCGCGAAGTCAGGTGACACCGCTTCTTCGCCCCTGCTCGTGATACCCGCCCATGGCTCACCCGAGCGCAGCCTTGGAGGAGGGAGGTGGGACGGGTGCTGCCGGGTGGGCCCCTCCTCGCCCTCTCGACGACGTTCTTGGGTTTCGGAAGCGGCGCCTGGCGTCCGACCTTCTCAGTTGGCCGTCGGTCTGTGCCAGGGCGGAGCTGGCCGAGGTCGATCTGAGGCTGGGTCAGGTCTCGGGATCGGGCCAGGCGAGGGTCGCCGAGGAAGGCCGAGCTGAGCTTGTCCAGGCTGGGGCCAAGCCGAGCCGGTTTGACTCCCCCCCTCTCCAGCACGCGCCCGTTTCCTCTTCCGCCAACCCCCCGACCCGTTCTCCCACCGCCTTGCGATCCCTTTGCGCATCCTCCCGCCTACCTCAACCGTCCCCGCCCCCCCCCTCTTCCACTCCAGACCTCCCCCCCGCCGCCGCCCGGTGCGCAGGAGCTGGTGGAGGAGATGCGACGGATGGACCGCGACAAGGCGGTCTGCTCCTCGGGGAAGGAGTGCCCCCCCGCCAGCGCGGCAGGCGCCCGCCCAGCGCGCCGTCCGCTCGCACGGCCGTCGCCCGTGCGCTGCCAGCTGGAGCGTCGCCCGCCCAGCCGAGGGCGCTGAGTCCCCCTCCCCCCCAGCGGGTCCATAGTTTTCTTCGTCGGTTTCTCCTCCTACTCCTACTCTTCTCCTCCTCCTCCTCCTCCTCCCTCTCCTCCTCCTCCTCCTCCTCCTCCTCCTCCTCCTCCTCCTCCTCCTCCTCCTCCTCCTCCTCCTCCTCCTCCTCCTCCTCCTCCTCCTCCTCCTCGTCATCATTATCAGCATCATCGTCGTCATCAGCATCAGCATCCTCAGCATCCTCATCATCGTCATCATCATCATCATCAGCAGCAGCAGCAGCATCATCATCCTCATCATCATCATCATCATCACCACCACCACCGCCGCCGCCGCCATCAGCATCATCATCAACAGCATCATCGTCATCATAATCATCATTATCAGTATCATCATCACCATCACCATTACCATCACCACCATGATCATCATCATCATCAGCAGCAGCAGCATCATCATCGTCACCACCACCATCATCATCATCATCATCAGCATCATCATCATCAGCATCCTCATCATCTTCATCGTCGTCGTCAGCAGCAGCGTCAGTAGCAACATCCTCAGCAGCAGTGGCATCATAACGCCATTATCAGCAGCATAATCCCCATCATCCGTCTCATCACCATCAGCATCATCGTCAGCATCATCATCATCAGCAGCAGCAGCATCATCATCATCATCATCCTGGTCATCCTCATCCTCACCACCATCATCAGAATCATCAGAATCATCATCATTATCATCCTCATCAGCTGCATCGTCGTCAGCATCATCATCGTCATCGACGTCATCACCACCACAACTTCCCTGTTTGATCATCACCATCATCACAACCAATATCAACAGAATAATAAGAGGAAGAATCAGCATCAGCAGCAGCATCATCAGCATTAGACTTATCAGCAGTATCATCATAATCAGCAGCATCATTAGCATCATCATCATTCCATCAGAATCAGAATCATCATCGTCATCGTCATCATCATCGTCATCAGCATCATCAGAGTCAGAATCATAATCAGCATCAACATCCTCAGCACAATCAGATTCATCGTCATCAGCAGTCCCATCATCATCCTCATCGTCAGCAGCAGCAGCAGCATCATCATCATCATCATCATCATCATCATCATCATCATCATCATTGTCATCATCATCCTCCTCTCTGTCCTGCTGATATTCCTTCTAGTTCTGATCTTCCTGCCCTCGCGGCTGCTGGAGGTTGCGGGGCAGCTTCGTGTCCTGATGTTGTTTGCGTCGAGGCCGAGATTGGCAGCAACATCAGCACGAGCGACGACAGCGTCATCGAGGGCACTGGCGCCCTGCAGTAGTTCCAGCTAAATCCCCACGAGCATGACGAGGTCGAGTCCTCCTTCTTCCCCGACGTCCCTGTGCCTGACTCTGTTCACCAGGATATGAATTCGGACGCCTTGGAACCCGAGCGCATCTGCTGCCCCGAGAAGGAAGCAGACATTCCCCCCCCATCACAGTCAACAACCCTAGCACTGGCCGCAACCCAATTGATGGTTTTTGGGTCCAGGACGACGGCGAGGAGTTTTTGGAAGTCTGGGCGTCTCGACGGGCGCTTGGCGCGGACTGCTGGCAGTTCCTATTTCTCCATCACGGCCGACGGCAGGGAGCCTCGAGCGAAGCTCACCCACTACGACCGGCTCGAGTTGGACGGCGGCGGCTGTTGGACCAGGCTGCCTCGTGAGGCGCACTTAGGCACCCCAGGCGCCAAGATGATCTCCAACACCATCGACGAGGCGATGGGACGCGGGCGTCAACCGAGCCCGCTTGGTTGCGAGAGGCAGTACTTGCCAGGGCGGGAAAGGAGTGAATTGAGCCGACCTCTTCCTCCTCGTCTTCCTCCTCGTCTTCATCCCCCTCTCCTTGCACTGTGATTGTGCTTGCCTGTGACAGTGATTGGCGAGTATACTGTTTCGAGCTTTTGTACTGGGCATGTTTGCTGAGACAAGTAGTGAAGCACTCCTTGATTCGCTTGCTGTCAGCTGCTGTGCAATACTTTGTGTAGTGTTATCATGGGGCTTGGAGGTGGGAGCTCTGCCACGGTATCGAATTTGGGCCGGGTCGGCCAATTTCTTTGCCGTTTTCTTGTGGCCAGTTCCCTCCTCCTCCTCCTCCTCCTCCTCCTCCTCCTCCTCCTCCTCCTCCTCCTCCTCCTCCTCCTCCTCCTCCTCCTCCTCCTCCTCCTCCTCCCCCTCCTCCTCCTCCTCCTCCTCCTCCTCCTCCTCCTCCTCCTCCTCCTCCTCCTCCTCCTCCTGCTGCGGTCATCCCTCCCTCCCTCCCCGCATAAGGGGCGGGTCGAACTGGGCTGGGTCGGGCACGATGTGGCTGGAGCCCAACGCCTCGGTCTCCCTCTCCTCCACTCCCAGCGGTCTCCCACAGCGGGCGGGGCGGGGGGCGCGCTCGGGGGCCCCTCGTAGCAGCCATGGGTGCGCGCAGCAAAGAGAACTCGCGTCATTGCCTGGGGTGGGAGGGGCCAAGACTCCCCCGCGTCGCTCTCAAAAATCACGGCAAGAAGTTGTTTCCCAATCTGCGGCTTCTAGAGGCCCTTGAAGACCAAATCGGGATGAAAAGCTGGCACTGGGGAAACGATCCAGACCTGCAGGGGTCGACGTTATGAGAAGATCACGCAGGTCTGGGGGGGCTGGGAGGCGGAGGACTGGGGGGGCCGAGGAGCCCGCGTGTTGAGGGCGTGCGATGTTTCGGAGGCGTGCTGGGAGCCCGTCGGACCCCCCGGTCTGGAGATGGCCGGAGGGGGCGGGGGGGCGCCGCCAGGCGTGCTGGAACAGCTCGGCATCGAAGGCCTGGCAACAGCACTCCTCCCGTGCCTGGAGTCTAGGTCGGTTGGTCGGCTGGCCGATTAGACTGGCCACAAGTTGGCGCCACACCACGACTGCAGCATATGCTCGGGTACAAGCCAAGAAGACTCTGCGACTGGGATGAAGGCTGCCAGGAAAAGCGCCCTTTACTGATGCAGAGCCCCATACAAAGGATCCCCTACCACTCATCCTACCCGCTCCCTGCACCTATGCTGTGTCCCCTCTCCCTCCGCAGACGGCTTGCATGGACTGGGACGAGTCGGCCCTCGGCGGGGGGCTCCATCCGGATACGGACCTCGGCCTAGAAGCATGCGCTTCAGGCTACGGATCCGTCAGCGCCGATCCCGCTATCCGGCTCTTCTCAGCCCTCCTGCACGCCGACGATCCAGTCTTTCTGGCCTCAAGCCAGGGTGCGCGCAGGCTTCCCTGCAGGTTTGGGAGGCTCGGGACCACAAGCTCAAGGCCAGCTCGCACACCAGGGCCAAAAGGCACGCGGCAATGGTCTCGGGCGGGCCCCCCCGGGGCCGCTCGCGTGGCCGCCCCCCGTGCGGAGCCTTTTGACCCTCGCCATGGCGGGACAGATGTCGGCGCCCTTGCCACCGCTGACTGGGGCCGCCGCGAGGGGGCTACGTGAGGCGTTCCGCATGGGGCCGCGCCTTCGAGGGATCGACGGAGATCGTGCGTGTCTGCGGCGGAACGCGGGCGGCAGGCAGCGGAAGCAGCAACGGAGACGGCGGCGCCAGCGGAAGCAACAACTCTGCCATCCAAGAGGTGCTGCTGGCGCTTGTGGGGCGCAGGGGTTCCGGAGCGAGTCGTGTGTCGCGCCGGGGCGTGAGGCAGCCTCGGAGCTGCTGCTGCGCTGGCGGGCCTCGCCGTGCGGGGCGAGCTGCCGCAGGCCCATCGCAGGGGGGACCTCCAGCTCACAGGTGCCGGGGGCAACGACAGGGGGGAGAGGGGGGGGAGCTGGCCCAGGGGAAGGGGGGGGGGGGAAGCATCGACCCCCCCCCAGAATCGCCCATTCATCGCCCATCGGGGCCTGGGCCCCTTTCCGCCAGGAACTGCGCCATCGAGGGCATGTTGCCGGTCCATCGGCGAAGCATCGCCGATTTCAAGTCAAGATGTCCCCCATCGAGCCAGTCCAATCAGATCGTTTCACCTCAAGTTGGAAGGCGGCCTTCGGATGAAATGGCTGTGGGCCGCCGCCCCAGACGCAGGTTAGGTGGCGGGCACAGAACGCGAGGTCTGGGTGCGACAATTCCTGGTCGCGCCGCCTTGACGTGACGCCGCCCTGGCATCGGGGGAGCTGGGGCGGGGGCTGTCGGGCTCTGGGCGCTCGGTCGTCGACGTGGCGGGACGTTATGGGTACTCCCAGACGAAGGCATGCCTTGGCGCGCATTGCTTCGCGGACAGCACATGGGCCGCCTTGTCGCTGTCTCTCCAGGTGAAGTGGGGAATCGCAGACTGGCCAGCGCGGCAACTGGGCAACCCACCCTGTTCCCGCAGCAGCTACAAGGCCATGGTTGCAGGAACGGTGGCCTTCCTTGCCACACGACGCACGGCGCGTGCGCGTGGTTGCGCTTCGGCTGCCAACTCGTTGCTTGGATTTCTTAGTGCGGCCGCAGCCAGACGTCCGAGCAACAGGGACTTTAGCGCAGGGACGGAAGCGATGCTGACACGACGCTCACTGGCATGGTTTCGCGCGGGGGCTCTCCAGCTTGGGCATCACAGAGGTCGTCAGTCGCGGGCCCGAGTGAGGCTGCGGGCGAGCACCGGGCTCCTGGAAGGCGGCGGCGCGGGCCACCTTGGAGGAACACCCAGGAGCAGGCGGTGCTTGTTGGCGCAAGCGATTGGGACGTGGCGGTGCTTGTCTGCTCGTGGGGTTGCTCAGAGAGGCCTTCTGCCGCACGGGCTTCGGGGCTGGGTCGGGTCGAACCGGGGCGGGTGCCGCCGCCCTCTTTCTCCTGCCGCCCTCCCGGGTTCCATCTCCCTCTCCTCCTCCCGCAGGCGATGCGACCTAGATGCGGCCTGCGTGGGGGGGGGGGGGGGGGCACTTCGTGGGTGGGCCCGCTGCGTCCGCCGCAGGGCCCCGCCCCCAGCCTGAGCGCCCCTCCTTCTCCTTTTCCGCCTCCCGCATTCGTCTCCCGACTCGTCTTTGTTCCTCCTCTCCTCGCCCCCATCCCCCCCGATGGCTTCCTCTCTCCAACCCCCTCCTGACCTCCCCCCCACATGCTACGGACGAGTGCGACGTTGAGAGGGGCCCAAGCAGCACAAGCGGTTTGTCCCCATTTGGTCGCCGCATTGGTCGTTGTTGGATGCAGCCGTCGCGGAGGGAGGCCCCGTCCAGCTCAACTTCGCAGGAAGATCCCTTACCCGGAGGCTCATGCCTCCCTCTTCCATTTCTCTCCTCCTTCCTCCCCACCCCCCGAAGAAAGGACGACCCCCCCCCCGCCACCAAACGGAGGTACGCGCGGAAGCCGGTGGGCTACAAGGCCAAGTGCGGGTTCGGCCCGCGCGCGGGCGCCTGCAATCGAAAGCGCCTCGACGGCTGCTCGATGGCTTCGGAAGGTCGAGAACGGTTCGGGACAGGTGTTCGAAGCGCCTCGAAGTGTCGGAAGATCGAGAAAGTGTTGAAAAGTTGGCCGAATGTTTTCTGGAAGGCGTTTGGAGGATTCCAAAGGCTGTTTCGTGGCTTCAGGAGTTCGGGAGAGTTCAAGGGAACGTTTGGGGACGTTGGCGAAGCGCCTAGAAGGTGTTCGATGGCTGCGGAAAGTCGAGGAAGTTGTGAGAAAGGTGTTGGGAAATTGGCCAAAATGTTTGGAAGGTGTCTGGAGTGCCTGAAGCGTCTTCAAGGCTGCTCGATTTCTTCTGGGTGTCCCTGAAGATATGGGAAAGGTGTCGGGAAGTTGGCCGAAAGACGTTCCGAAGGTGTTTGGAGAGTTCAAAGAATATTCAAGACCATTTGTGAGTCTCGGAGCCTACGGGAAAGGTACTGGGAAGTTGGCCGAATGTCAGTTGGGGCAGGGCCTTAGGGAGCCCGAAGCGTACCGGTGGCCGCTCGGCGGTTCTGAATCATGCCATGCGGCGTTTGGAATATGCTCAAAGGTGAGGGGCGCCTGATGGTGGTCCAAGGGGTTTCCGTTGATGGTGGTCGAAGGGGCTTTCATATGCTTTCGCATGCCCCAGAGAATTTGACGTGGTGGAGAACCACCGATGCTTTTCGGAACTGATCTCCCGAGGCCGTCACGGGGAAGGGCTGCGGATGCCGTCTTATTGTGAATGCCAGTTTCTTCTCCACCGGTCCGCCTGGCCGCCGCCGCCGCCCCCAGGGTTCACTTCTGGCCGCCCGCCGCCCCCCCCCCCAGTCGCCCTCCCTCGCTCTCCGCGCCCTTCTTGCTGTCGATCGGCCTTCCTGGCCGCCACCCCAGCCCCCTGGGCTCACTGCTACCACCCGCCGCACCCCACGTCGCCCTCCCTCGCCCTCCTCCTCCTCCTCCTCCTCCTCCTCCTCCTCCTCCTCCTCCTCATCGTCATCATCATCATCATCATCATCATCATCATCATCATCATCATCATCATCATCATCGTCATCATCATCATCATCATCATCATCATCCTCATCCTCATCCTCATCATCATCCCCATCAGCATCATCAGCAGCAGCAGCATCTTCATCATCCCCATCAGCATCATCGTCGTCATCAGCAGCATCATCATCAGCAGCATCACCATCCTCATTATCATCATCATCATCCTCATCATCCTCACGATCATCATCCTCACCATCATCATCAGCATCATCATCAGCATCATCATGAGCCTCATCATCATCAACCTCGTCATCATCATCAACATCTTCAGGATCATCATCATCATCATCTCCTCCTCCTCCTTCCTCGTCCTCCCTCCTCCTCCTCCTCCTCCTCCTCCTCATCATCATCATCATCATCATCATCATCAGGCACGGTCGCTCCTCCTCCTCCTCCTCCTCCTCCTCCTCCTGCTTCCTCCTCCTCCTCCTCTTCCTCCTCCTCCTCCCTCCTCCTCCTCCTCTCCTCCTCCCTCCTCCTCCTCCTCCTCCTCCTCCTCCTCCTCTCTCCTCCTCCTCCTCCTCCTCCTCCTCCTCCTCCTCCTCCTCCTCCTCCTCCTCCTCTCCGCCCCCCGAGCACTCTGCCGCCCACTGTCCGCCGCGCTCCCGCCGCCACGCCCGCGCGCCGCCATCGCCCCGCCGTCCTCGTGGCCGCCTTCCCCCCCTGGGGGCCGTGGGGCGGCCGCGGGCTTAGGTCACGAGGAGAAGGAGGAGGAGGAGGAGGAGGAGAAGGAGAAGGAGGAGGATGAGGAGGAGACGACGAGGAGGAGGAGGAGGACGGTCCGCGCAACGTCAAAAAAGGAGGAGGAGGAGGAGGAAGACAAGACTCTGCACCCCAAGGTGAGACTGGAGGGGCGCTCCAGGAGAGGCCCTGCTGTCGGTGCATCCTCGGCCTCGGCGGGGGCCGGCCGCCTCCGGCGGCCGCACTTCCCTTGCCACCCTCGGCATCAGCATACAGCCGTCGGAGCTCAGCGCGGATATCTTGGATCTACGCTGGACCTCTGGGCGCTTGGCGCGCTTCGCGCGCCAGCACGGGAGGCCCAGCGACAACCCAAGAACCCCGCGCAGACCTCCGCAAGGTGGATGTTTGTGCTGGTTCTCCTTCTGACCCCTCACCGCCCTCCCCTCCTCCGCCACCCCCTGGGCTGTCGATCGGTCCGCCTGGCCACCGCCGCCGCCGCCGCCCCTGGGCTCACCCTTGGCCGCCCAGCGCCCCCCACGTCGCCCTCCCCTCCTCCGCCACCCCCTGTGCTGTCGATCGGTCATGCCGGCCGCCGCCGCCACCCCTGAGCCCGCTCTTGGCCGCCCAGCGCCCGCCCACGTCGCCCTCCGTCGCCATCGCCACCGTCCAGCCCACCGCCCCCTCGCCGTATTCTGCCCGGCGCCCCCCTCGGGCCAGGCGCGAGGCCCATCCTCTCCCGCCGCCGCGCGGCGCCGCAGGCCGCCTGCGCGCTCCCCCGGGAGCAGGGAGCGGCCTCGCACCGGCTCATGGAGGAGCCGCGGGGAGGGAGTTGGGCAGAAGACGGCCCCCGACGCGCCCCGTCGCGACGACGGCGAGGACGACGACGACGGCGACGGCGACGGCGACGGCGACGACGACGACGACGACGACGACGACGACGACGACGAGGAGAAGGAGGAGGAGGAGGAGGAGGAGGTGAAGTGGGAGAAGGTGTTCGATGGTTTCTGAAGTTCCCCCGATGCTGTTCGAGGTTGTCGGAGGCTTCCAGGGCCCACCAGAGACGTTCAAAGGTTTCCGAAGGAGGAGGAGGAGGAGGAGGAGCAGCAGCAGCAGCAGCAGCATCAACGGGAGGGAGGGGAGGGGTGGGACCGAGTCGTCACTGCTACGACCGCCTGAATGGCTTCACTCATCCTCAGCCAAGTCTGCGCAGCACACCTATGCAGAGGATACGTGCCAGGACACTACATAATAATTGTCCCTTGCGCTGGACGTGTCGTCTTACACCCCAAGACCGCAGCTGATTGCTGGTTACCAGACTCGGTTGCCCAAGGGGTGCTTCGGAACTTCCACTCTCTCGCGCAACGAGGAGGAGGAGGAGGCGGAGGAGGAGGTTGTATCCACCACGATTGTCGCGTGGCCCCGCGGCCTGGCGCAAGCATGACTCGTGACTATGATTTCGTCGCTAGCTGTTCAGCTAACTACACCTATGGCGCAGTCCCACAGGTCTAGGCGTGGTCCATTCGGAGGGGGCGACCGCACTCACAGCTGCCAGGCCTTGGGCTCGAGTGGTAGAGCTTGATTTCTCCAAACAGCGCTCGCATGCTGGGGCTTCTTCTTGGCCTCTGCGAACATGGCCCTGTCTGCCGCAGTCGACCGCTCGCCCGTTGGAGATCTGCGCGCTGGTACCATATTGTTGGCGCCCTGTGGTTCCCCGGGTGCCGCCCGCAGTCGGCCGTCGGCGCGTCGGCGCATCACGGTCTGCACAGAAGTACATGCACATCGTTAATGTTGGGGCCTCCACGTTGGCATCATGGTTGTAGGTGCCTCGCACGCGATCGAGCCGCTAGTAGTCCGACGGCGATGACAACGTCATTGAGCAAGCACAGATCCACTAAGATCCCATGGAGGGCATACTGCCTGATGAGGACTGAAGGGCGCTAAAGAAAAAAAGATCTGTGGAAAAGTGAAACCAGGCGCCATAGCAGGTACGCTTATCTGCTTGCTTCGACGGCGACATGTCGGTATCGTTTGCAATGCATAGATGCGTGCCACCGTGGACCCCAAGCCGTGAATTACTGCACTTTGGGATATGCACGGTGCAATACGTGTTGTTGTTTTGTATGTGGTGCGGCCTTGGCAGTGCACGTGTGGAGAAATCTATACTGTGCACAGCCTTGAAGACCTTGAAGTCGTCAACTACACTGCGCGAGGAAGCATCCCATTCACCCAGCCACATATTCTTGGCAAAACCCAGCTGGCGCAATGACGCGAGGACCCTAACTATGCAGATACATGACTCGGGCAGGCGGGTGATGACGGTGATAACGATATCGGCGACGACGACGATAATAGTGATGGTAATGTTAATGACGATGCACCCGAGGACCACGACAACATCAATGTTGGTGCTGATGAAGACGACGGTGGTGATGACGACGACGATCGTGATGGTGATGATGGTGGTAGCGATGATGACGATGACAATGATAACCCTGATGATGACGATGATAACGATAAATCCCCAATCAGAGCTTGCCTCTGTAGGGGTCCTAGCGGATTTAAGGGTAGGTGAGGTGTGCCGCCGATTCGGTGGCCGGGCCTGGGTGCCCGGGTGCCCGGGTGCCCGGGCGCCCGGGTTCGCCGCCGATTCGGTGGCCGGGCCCGGGTGCCCGGATGCCCAGGTGCCAGGGTGCCCGGGTGACGGGTGCCCGGTGCCCGCGTGGGTGCCCGGGTGCTTGGTGCCCGGGTGCCCGGTGCCCTGTAGCCCTGTAGCCATATAGCCTTATATCCCTATCGCCCTATAGCCCTATAGCCCTATAACCCATATAGCCATATAGCCCATATGGCGCCCAAGAGCCAATATAGCCCTGTAGCCCTATTGCCCTACAGCCCTAAAAAGATTATGATTGGGTTTTTTCTCTGGTATCATGTTTTTAAGGATGATGATGAAGCGCGCGCAGAAACCCAACAGCACAGGATGGTTGGGGGAAAAGAGATTCGCCACCACCACCACCACCACCACCTGGGGAGTGCAGGACCTGCTGATTTGCGGGATGCAGGCGCGCGAGGTGCCCAGCGAAAGCGCCCGAGAAGTTCTGCACCACCACCGCGCCTGCCCTACCCCCTCTCTGCACTCCCTCCAGGTGGTGGTGATGATCCTCCTTCCTCCTGCTGGGAAGTTGCGCAGGTCAACGTGAGGTGGCCCGCCTGGGCGAGAGCTGGACACGCACGTGCCCACGTGCCTTTCCAACGCTCGGCCCGTGTGAGAACGGGCACGCCGACCGTCCGGGCGTGCATCCAGCGCGTGGTCTCCAAGTGTTCCGCATGCCGCGCAGGCCTCCGGCCTCCTGGCAGAGGTGGTGGTGGAGCAGGAGGCAGGGGAGGAGGGGGTTGCAGGAGGAGTGGGAGGCGGGCGGAGGAGGAGGCGGAGGAGGAGCAACGAGGTGGAGCTTGAAGAGGAGGTTCCATGGGGCAGGCCGCTCGCCCTCGCATGGCTCCCGGAGCCGATCGGCTCAGAGGTGGCCCGGAGGAGGGAGGAGGAGGGAGGAGGAGGAGAATGGTAAGTAAGAGGAGGAGGGAGCAGGAGGAGGAGAAGAAGTGGAGAAGAGGAGGAGGAGGAGGAGGAGCGAGGAGGAAAAGAAGAAGGACGATGAGGTCCACGGAGAAAACAGAGGAGGACGAGACGAACGCAGAGCCGACCCAAAGGAGGGAGAGGAGGAGGGAGGGAGGAGGAGGATCACAGAGAAAACGGAGAGGGGCGAGATGACGCTTGCGGCGGGCCACCTGCCCTCTCAGTGCTCGCGGAGTCGGATCCGCGCGGAGTCTGCGCCACCCCGCCACCACCGCGCCTGCCTGCAGGAGGAGACGTTCGTGCCCATGAAGCAGGTTCGCCGCAGGACGCAAAACCCCATGCGCGCCCCGTCTCATCCTCAGCATGACCAGCATCATCATCGTGCTCCTTCTTATGTCCTCCACAGCCCTTGGACGCTTCTCCCTTCTTGCTCCTCCATCATTCCTTCCGTCTTACTCCTCTGTCATATCCCTTTCCTCAATCCTCTCCATCATTCCTTGCCCTCCACTTGCCCGTCTTGAACATCTTTAGTCTGTAGCAGGCTACACTCCAAGCTCCGAACGGTGATCTCGCCTCGGCGTCGGCCACCTCCTCAAGGTGACCACTTCCTTGCGTGGCCCCTCAGCGCACAGTGCTTCGGAGAGGCCTCTGGCGGGGCGATTTCTTCGAGCAAGCTTCGAGCGAGGGCCCCAAGGCCCCGAGGCCCCGTGCAATCTGTAGGGCCTTTGCAGGTGCTGCAGGTCTGCAGGGTCTGCGCTTTCCTTGGGTCGGGGCTCTTTGGTGGACGACCCCCATGCCCCCATGCTCGAGGCCTCTCCCGACGCGGCCGAGTTGCGCTGCGGCCTCCACGGCACAGAATTCCTCGGGGAGGCCCCTGGCTGGGCGGTGCCTCTCGAGGCTCGAGGGGGTCCCCGTGGCCTCGCGAGGTTGACGGTTCCTGTCGTGGCATTCTTCACAAAATGCCTCTGCGAGCCATGCAGGGCGTTCCAAGAATAGCCTCGTCTTCGACGCATCGAAGGGATGATATCTCGCCATCGGCGGAAGCCGTTCAAAGGCCAGTTTGAAGTTGGCGGAAACAAAACCAGGGCAGCTTTGCCAGCTGAAGGTCGACGGAAGCCAGCGGAAGTAAAAGATGCGCCTCCATTATTCGAGTGTGGCTCCCATCACAAAATGCCGCTGGTAACCGCCCTTTCCTCAAGGCACGCTAAGTGTTTTTGTTGGAGGAGCCGGTTCCCACGTGTCCAAGTTTGTCCAAGGCAAGCGTCTACGAAATGTTTTCTCTCTTTCATACATATACGTATATATATAAATATAAATATAAATATATATATATACACATACATATACATATATATATATACACACAAACGATAATGGATATTGGAGGCGCTCGTCGTGCGTCGAGGGCAGCGGCGCACGAGTGGCCCCGCAGCAGGATGCACAGAGAGCAGGAAAGCTGCCCCGCGACCGCCCGCTGTGCGCGAGGGGGCGCCTGCAGCCCTGGCCCGCTTCGCTCAGGACTTCGTTCAGCGCCGCGCGGAGGGTCGCTCTCCAGGGGAAGAAGCGCACCAGAAGGTCGTTCTGGGAGGCTCTGGTCCGTGCCTGGCGACTTGTGTAGAGGAGTTCTTGGGAAGTCTCCTCCCATCCCCGAGCCTTCTCCGCTCCTCACGTTCCCTTTTATCTTTGTCGCCGTTCCCTCGATCCAAATGTTTGGTGCCCTCTCGTCTGCCTTCCTCCGCCACCCCCCCATCCCCTTTCCCTCCGCCGTACCGCCCATCCACCCACGCTCCTTCTCTCACCCACTCGCACCCCTTGCAGTTTCCATCAATGCTGCGTGGGTCCCCGCCCCCACCACTTACTTCTGTCTTGTGCCGTCAGTGGGCAGCGAAGGGAGGGAGAGGAATCCCCTACGGTCCATCGGCCAGCAAACGAAGACGTCAGTAGTCGGAGGGGGGGAAGGATGACGCACGCTTACACCACATGTCCATCGATGGGGTGCCAGCCAGTGCCAAGCAGGCAGCCAGTGCCAAGCGGGGTAACCACTGGGGGGTTCGCCAGCTCCTCCTGAGGATCGAGGCTCGAGAGCCAAGGGCCGAAGAGATTGTGGACGATCTCGAGCGGTTGGGGGAGTTTTGGCGTGCTTTGGGCGTCCCGAGTGGGATTTATTGGAGGAGGTGGCGACCACCCCTTTTGGCGCTGCCTGAGCCCCTCTCCCCTCCCACTGCCCCCTTCCCCCCCCCCCCGCTCGACCCCCCCACCCCTCGCCGCCAGGAGCCCCTCGCCTGGGCGCCAGGAGCAGGAATTCCGAAAGGCGCGCGCGCGCGACCCGCGCGCCCGCCACACGCGCCATGCGCGCCGCGTGCGCCACGCGCGCGCATGCGGCCGCGCAGAGGCGGCACTCCCCGCACGGCTCGCCGGAACCGTCCCGGCTGCTTCTTCGCTGGAAGAGGGGGGCGAGGGGCGCTCGAGCAGCGCGCGCATGCTTGTGGCACCCGCGCGTTTGTGGCGCTGGTGTGTGGCACCCTGCCAGTGCCCAGCGCGAGAGGGAGGGAAAGAAATGGAGAAAGAGAGAGAGAAAGAAAGAAACGCTTCAACTGGAATTGCCGCACGAGCGTGCGTTTGATGTGTTTCAAAGGGGGGAGTTGGCCCGAGGCATGCTCTTCTGACCGAAGCGCGGTCAGCAGTTCGAAACAGATGCCGGTAAAGCATTAGTTCTCCAAACAGTGCTGGCACTTGGGGGTTCTTCCCTTCTGTCTTGAGTATCTGGCTGGAGATTCCGAGGTTTGGCCCGCTCCCCACCCGTGGCCGCCTCGTCGCCGCCACGCGCGCTGGTTGGCGGAGTTTCGCCCGGCTGGCGGTTCCAGGATGTCGCTCCGTCGCCACCTGTCAGTCGGGCATGGGCATGTCCTTCAACAGGAAGAATATCCAAAGATACTCAAACAAAAAGTCTGGGGACGACTTCCTATGGTTTGTTGAACATGTTTCATTTGTCCTCCAAAATCTGCCTGCAGGGGGACCTGCCCGACCGAACGCCACCTGCGACCGCCTCGTCGCTTGTCGCCGCCCCGTGCTCTGCGCCTTGCAATCGGGCCCCGTGTGGAATCCACACGTGCGCTTGCGCCTCGGCAATGCATTCGCCTGCTGGCCTGGTGAGCTGCACGATGAGCCATGAGCCGCACGCTGTGCATCGCCATGCGCACGCGTAGCGCCGAGCTTCCGCGACTGTGCCGGTGTGGCGCTTCTTCGTGGGAAGATGCAGTGCAGTGCTGCGATTGCGCGGGGTCCTCGCACCTCCAGGCATGCACAGCGTCGCAGCCTCCGCCTCAATACGCGGACTTACAGAGCCGCCTGGACGAGCACGCGTCTAGCGCCCGACAGGAGAACTCAGATTTCTATCACCATGTTTAGCGTTCTAGAACCTTTTTCGTTCTAGGATTAGGTTCCATGCTCTAAAGCATGTGCTTTGGGCTGCATTAGATGTCGTGTTGAGTTGTAATATTGTCCTTGGCGTTATGCAATGGCGAATGGCTGTTGTGTTTGTAGAACGCTCGCGGCGGTTCTTGTATTTCGTCTTGCGCTATAGGGTTCGGTCCGCCAGTGTAAAATTTATGTTGGCGATTCGGGTGCGACAGGGGGCGGCTTCGAGCCGAGCTTGGAATGGCCAGTCGTGCAATCTTGCGCTGCGTCCGCGAGTTGGCCAAAACCTGGTGGGGCCATAGACAGAAAGGCGGTGGGAAGGGGTTAGTCGCGGGCGTCAGAAATCACAGAGGTGGGGGCGGGGTCGGGGAGACAAAGAAGCACCATCGACTAATTCATCCACACCATCATATTCACCCAGGCCCCTGAACAATACAGATCCCAGATGTACTGCGCAAATCAAATATGGCGTACGTTTACGTGTGAGCGCACGTGCGTGTCTCAGGTGTGCGTGTCCGTGCGCGTGCTCGACCGTTGCCGCAGATGGGGGCGCCGCAACAGAAAACGTGTTCGTGCGTGGGCTCGTGCCCGCACGCGTATGCGCTTGCCAGTGGCCGTGCTCGGTTGTGCGTGCGTTGTGGCGCCGCCCGTGCTGGCCGCCTCCTTGGTACCCCGAAGGTTGGATTTCGGCTTCTCCATGTTTAGCACATTTCTCCCTCTGTCTTCTTCTAAGTTGCATGCACGCATTATTGTTTATCCATCCTTCCTCCTTCTCCTGTTCCGCCCTCCTGCTCTTCATCCCTCATTCCTTCCCTTCATTATGTCTCAGTCGCTCTCCTCCTCCTCCTTTTCCCTTTCTCCTCCTCCTCCTCCTCCTCCTCCTCCTCCTCCTCATCCTCTTCATTACCCTATGTTACTCCCTCCTCAATCCCTCCTGCTGGCAAATACCTCCTCCTCGTCGTCACACCACCAGTCGTCTCGGTAAGACGGCCTGGGCGTTTCGCCTGATACCTCCGGACCTCTTACGACGCCGAAGCTTAGAATGTCAAAAAATTACACGGACAGATGGCGAATGAGTTTCAACATGTCGATCGCGTTTTCGCGCCGCGCGCGATCATTTTCAAGGTTCCAGGTCAAGAGGCGGAGGGCGGTTCCTTTTCCAAACGGGACGGTCACATAGTGCCTTGCACATTCGTTTCAACAAAATCCCAATCGCCACGGGAATGGAAGTCGGTTCCTTTTGAAGGTACGATTCGACGCGTACCGCATCGCAAAAGTTGCACCGATGGAGCGCCCCCCTTATCGACACGGAACTATCGCTCGACACTCCGCTTACCTGTCTCGTATCATCACGGTTTGCCATGCAGTTTTTTTCAAAATGGGGCCCTCGCGCCTGAGTTGCAGGCCCGAGGGGCGCTCGTCTTTCAAGGAGGTGCTTCTCGTTGTGAGCAGGAATGTCTGTAGGGACTGACGACGAGAGACATGGACAGGAGGGTGTATTACAGCATTGTTGATGCGTCCTGGGTATGTTCTGGTGGTGCTCTTCCTCCTCCGTCTCATTCCCCCATCTCGTCAACCCCCCTCCACCCTCCTCCTCCTGATCCTCCTGATTATCCCCTCCATGTTCCTCTTCCCTCGTGCCGATCATTATTCAGTATGCCTCGTCCCTGGCGCCGCCTACTCCTCTTACTCCCTCCTTTTCTCCTCCTTCATCCCTTCCCCTGCCACCCTCCCATCCCTCCCCTCCCTCCCCTCACATGTCCCGTCTTCCCTTCTACTACCATTAGACATTGTCAAAAGTATGTTCTTCTCCGCCCCAAATCCGTCCAGAAGGTGACAGGTTCTCTCCGCGCCTTGCTTTTGTTTTACTTCTCCCATTTCCTCCACCCCCCTCCTGAGAAAGGAACGCTGTGAGGCCCTCTTCTCTCGCAAACAACGAACAAATCATCTGAATCAGTGGTCAGCTTTGTAATATGATTTCGCAAAACACCCAACCCCCATCTACTCTTAATCACATGAGGCCTCAGGGCCCGAGGCATTCGTATTCTGGGCGGAGAACCCGTAGCCCGCTCGGACGCTTGAGGGTGTTCAGGGGAGGGACGAGGAAAACATTGAAAAAAACAATATAAAAAAAAAAAAAAAAAAAAAAAAAAAAAAAAAAAAAAAAAAAAAAAAAAAAAAAAAAAAAAAAAAAAAAAAAAAAAAAAAAAAAAAAAAAAAACGCCACTGATTTCATATGGAAAACAGGAAAACTTGAAAAACAGCGACAGTCACAGGTTGCGTTGTTTTTGTGCTGTTCCATGTGAAAACAAAAGGGTGGTTATTGTTGTTCCTGTTGTTCCTGTTTTCCTCCTCCCTCCCCTGAGCGCCCTGGGGTTTTTGGAGCGACCCACGGCCCTCTCTCGCAGCAGCACGGAGGAGGGGAAAACCATGTGTGTTCGCATGGAAAACATGAAAAAAAAACAACGAAATTTGTAAGTGTCGTTGTTTTTCAAGTTTGTCCTGCTTTACCCTGTGAACATATTTAGGTTACTGTGGTTCATGTGTTCCTGTTTTCCTCCTTCCTCCCTTGAGCGCCCTGGGGCCTCCGAGCGGCTCACGGACCCTCCGCCCAAAATGCGTGTGATTGGGGTCTTGGGGCATCACGTGGCCACCTTTGGATTAGGATTGGGTGTCTTGCCAAATCATATTACAGAGAGCGGACCATTGATCCAGATGGCTTGTTCCAACAAGTTGATACCTTGTTGCGAAGGCTGACAAACAGGACCTGAGGCCTTAGGGCCCGAAGCAATCGCATTTGGGGCGAAGAATCCGTAGCCCGATCGGACGCTGCAGGGCGCTCAGTGGAGGGATGAGGAAATCATGAAAACATAGAAAACATGTTGTTTTTGAATACACCTATATATATATATGTGTGTATAACAAAAATGCGTTTCCAAATTGCAAAACAAGAAAAGTACAAAACAGCGACAGTCACAGGTGTCGTTGTTATTTTCTTGTTCCATGTGAAAACACATGTGTTGTTTTGTGTTTCTTGTTTCCTGTTTTCCAAATCCCTCCCCTGAGCGCCCTGGGGTCTCCAAGCGGCCCAGTGCCCTCCCTCGCAGCAGAACGGATGGGGAAAGCAGGAAAAGCAAGAAACAAGCATTAAAAAGACATGTGCCTTCACATGGAAAAACAGGAAAAAGGCAACGAAACTTGTGAGTGACGCTGCTTTTGTTTTTCCTGTGCCGCCACGACAGAGGTTGACTACTGTTTTTCATGGTTTTGCATGGTTCCCCCCTTCCTCCCCGGAGCGCCCTGGGGCCCCCGAGCGGCTCAACGACCCTCCGCCCAAAATGCGTGCGATTCGGGCGTTGGGGTTTCAGGTGATCACCGTTGGATTAGGATTGGGTGTCTTGCCAAATCATATTACAAAGAGCGGATCACTGATCCAGGTGATTTGTTCCCACAATGTGATCCCTTTTTGCGAAGGTTGGTACAAAAGGATTCTAACTGCGGAGGCCACTGTAGATCCCCCTCACTTGAAATCCTTTTATTGCAAGGCCGCCACAAAATGGAATCCTTTGTTGTACAGGCTGCTACAAAGTGGTTGTTCGTGTGGAACGTATGCACCATAAGAGTACCGACAGTCAAAGGTATTTCTATGTTTTCCTGCTTTCCCTGTGAAAGCACATGTGGTTTTCCTGTTTCTCCTGTTTTTCACGTGTTCCGCGCTAGCCCTCCTGAGCTCAAGGTGCCGCCAATGCAGATCCCCCACACACACAATTAAAACTCGTTTTCCGCCAGGCCGCCACAACAGGATTCCCTGTGTAAAGGCTGTTACAAATGACTTCGAAGTATGGAGGCTACGGCTGACCCCGCTCGCTTGAAATCGTCGTGCAAGGTCGCCACAACAGGAATCCTTGTTGTAAAGGCTGCTACAATAGAGTTTTGATTGTGGGACGTCTGCACGATAAGAGTACCGACAGGCACAGGTCTGCCTAGCGTGTCCTATTTCCCCCTGTGAGAACACAGGTGTGTTCTTGTGTTTCCTGTTTTCCTTGTTTTCCTCAGTAGCTGTCCTGGGCCCAAGGTGCTGCCACTGCAGATCCCCCCACAATGAAAACCCTTGCGTAAGGCCGCCACAAAGGAATCCCTCTGTACAGACTGCGATGGGAGGGTTCTGCTTGGGGGATCGGCTGTGGCCTCCACTGGGCTACAATCAGAAAACAATGCGAATGCAACGAGAATACATGTGGGATTTCTCCATATTCCTCCTTCCCCCCTGCAATAAGAATACAATCGACGCGCCAATCGATGATGGAGATGCACAACAAATCATAAGGAAACCCATCAACAACGCCTTGTTGTAATTTTGCAAACAAAGGGTCGCACCCGTAGAACCCTTCATTTGTGCGGTTACAACCAGCGTTTTCAGTTCTACGAGCATTGGTAATCTTTGGTATGGTGATTCACTTTTAAATTGTTCACGAACTTCCTTAGATACTTCTCATCGTTCCCCCAGCTCTTCAGCATCCCTCTCATGGAAACGCCCCACAAGTACAATCATTGTGTAACAGCCTTTACATAGAGAATCCTTGTGTGGCGGCTTTACGAAAGGGCTTTAAGTGTGGGGAGATCTGCAGTGGCGGCACCCTGAGCCCAGGAAAGCGAGAGAGGAACACAGTAAAAATCAAGGCGTTCTTTTTGCCTTGTATTCTGGGCCTTTCTCTAGCTTCGCCGCGTAGGCATTCGTGCCCTTTTAGGGTTTCCAAGTGGAGCTGATTCGAGCCGAAACCTCGGCGCGGCGCGACGAAGATTATGAATGCTGAGATAGGGGTGGGAGAAATCAGATGAAAGTAAGTGGTAGGAGTGGGGTGCTGACGAACAGCGGAAGGCGGATGATGCAGACGATGATGATGATAATGATGATGATGATGATGATGATGATATGGTTGATTATGATGCAAACGATGATGATGTTGATAATGATGATGATACGATTATGATGCAGATGATGACGATGATGCTGATAATGGCGAGGATCATGCTGACGATCGTGACGATGTTGATGAGGATGCTGATGATGTCTATGATGATGACGGTGATGATGATGATGATGATGATGATGATGATGATGATGATGATGGTGATGGTGATGTTGATGTTGATGAGGATGCTGACAATGTCTATGATGATGATGATGATGATGATGATGATGATGATGATGATGATGATGATGATGATGATGATGATGATGATGATGATGATGATGATGATGATGGTGCGCAAATTGCCTGACAGAAGGGCCTCACAGCGTTCCCCTCTCCCCCTCCTCCCCCTCCTCCCCCTCCCCTGCCCCATCCTCCCCTCCGCATCTTCCCTCGCCCTCCACCCGCCCCCGCCGGCGGCCCCCAGGCGCCTTCTGCAGAGCACCAGGCGCCCTGCTCCAGCCACGCCCAGCATGGAGATTCGACAACATCACCATCACCACTATTATCATCACCACCACCACCACCACCAGCATCATCATCATCATCATCATCATCATCATCATCATCATCATCATCATCATCATCATCATCAACAACCACATGACCCCCCTTCTTCCCCTCTCGCCCTTCTCCCCATTATCCCCGGTCTCCCCCTCCCCCCCTCCTCCTCATCATCATCATCATCATCATCATCATCATCACCGCCACCACCACTATCACCACCACCACCATCATCATTATCATCATCATCACCACCATCATCATCATCATCATCATCGTACTCATCATCATCATCATCATCATCATCACCATCATCATCACCATCATCTTATTAGCATCGCCGTCATCGTTGATTTTTTGAAAGTCATATGTGTCCTCCGTCTCCCCATCATGATTACCACCATCACCATTCAAGTCAGAATCAAGATCACCATCACCATCAACATGATCAGCGTCATCACCACCATCATCATAAATAACAAAATGATCACCACCACAATCATCATCACCATCGTCATCATCATCACCACTACCACCAACATCGTCATCGTCATCGGCCTTACCCTCCTCACCTCATCGTTTTAATGATTTCCCGCCGTTATGGTCCAGGTTTCCGAGCTCGCAGCAGCAGTCTTCATAGCGGCATTCGATGCTGCGTGCCAGTGCTCCCTGGGGGCAGATAATTAGCCCTCGCGGGAACTCCATGAAGCATGACGGAGGCGCCGCTGGAGAAATACGACCAGGCCCCTTGTATCCCAACATGGTCATTTATTGCATCTGGACCGAACACGATCTGGGCATCCAGGATTGTGTGCAGAGGCGGGGAACGTGCACCTCTTGATGTCGGTCGTCATACTCGCGAGCGTCTTACAACTACTGATCGCGATCGCCAGCAGCATGTGGCTTCTCGGCGCAAAGTGGGCGGAGGCGGCCGCGACCTTCTTCAGCAGAAGTTGGACGCTCGCCACACGAAGTTCGACGTGCTGGTGGCAAATGGTGGCAAGAGTGGTGACCCGTCGTCGCCCACCTCTACCACTGCCGACACGAGAGAAAAAGAGCAGATCATGATCAGAGGGTAGATAACGCAGATGGCGTACTCCGCGCGCCCGAAGCCCTACAGGCGGCGAGTATTCCTCGCAGCCTGAAGCCTTACGGGCGGCGAGCACTCCGCGCAGCCTGGCCAGGCCCAGCAGCCGCGGACCCCGCGCGCCCGAAGCCCTGCAGGCGGCGAGCACCATGCTGAATTTGGCGGCCAGCTTCGAAGGTTTCGCGCGCGAGGTCTTCTTGTCCAGCAGAGGCCGCACTCTGGTAGGAAATGCGCGCAGCCGAATGCATGGATGATTCCCGGTTCCATTCGATGCCCCAGCTTCGCTTCAGGATCGTTCTGCACTTGTCTGCCAGATTCCCATGACCAGGGAAGGAGCTGCATCGTGTACTAGGCAGCTCCATATGTCGCTCGTGCACCCGCCTGACCGTTCTTTGTTGGAACCCTTGCTGGAATTTCTCGTCAAGATCGGCTGCTTCGCAGATGCGGGGAGCGCTGTGCCGAGCTGAACCGCATCAGTCACGAAGGTGCATGTTCGGGTCAATCATGGATGTTGTCGTGTCTATTCCAGGAGACCTCCTTTCATTACTATTCGACGTGATGGCGCGGTGCACGAACAGCGTCCGCCACGCTCCAGGCGACTGTGCGGCAGCATCGTAGGCTTCAGCGGTAACAGCCCACGGGAAGCTCGAGAGTCTGACGCGGCATGTCAGTCGCGTCTCGGTCTTCCCCTTCGAGACCTACGGCAGGTTCGGAGTTGCCAGCCAGGTGAACCTCCGCCACGCAGCTGGCATGGCCGCCTCGCAGTGGTGCGTCGGTGGCCGCAGCGGTGGGGAGATGCCCACGCAGCGGACGCTGGCGCTGGAGCGGCCTCTGGCACCAGCACTCGCGGATACCAGTCTACTGTCCGTGGGCAATTCAGCCAGCCTGATGGTGACGCACGCCGAGCGACGGCGGCAAGCGGGCACGCTGACGCAGGTCGACGGCGACGAGAGCTACGACGATCGGTAATCCAGTTGCGATGCTGCGCAAATCCGCCATCGCGCTCGGGGAAGCTGCGCAGCCAGGCCGCAGCGATGCGTGGGCTTGGCGTTGTATGGCTGTCGCGTTGCATCTGGCATAGCTGGCTTGCGGTCTCCGCGGGGAGGTCGGCGCATTTCGGGGAGCGTTCATGCAGTTTGGGGGTCGCTCCGTGTCGCGTGGCTCCCGGGCTCCAGAGGTAGGTCCCTTGACAATGACGCACGCAGAGGCAACGGTGCGCTTACGGCACGTAAAATGCACTAAGCGATGCAGGTTGCGCGGGTCTTTGTCAAGAAAAAAGAGTTGCATATGTACCTCGCAGGCGGGTGGGAGGGGGGTCCTGGGGGCTTCTTGTGGGAGCCTATTAGGGCGCTTTCGGGGGCCTCTTGGGTCGTCCTCGGGCCGCCCAGCGCCTGCGGAGGCCCCTTTCCGCCGCCTCTCTGGACCGCGGCGAAGGACACGAATATCACGCGGCAGCACATAAGTCGCCCATCACCCTCTCGGGGCCAGCGGGCCCTCATCGGGGCACGCGGAGCTCACGGCAGAGCCTGCGGCTTCTTCAGTGGGAAGTCTTTCGCGCGATCAGGCTAGGCCGTTCCGCGGAGAGGTCCCCCGCACAGGAGCCGACGGATCTGCCTGCACCATCCTTTCCGAAACACCCCCTCTGAACATCTTGTGGCCTGGGGGTTATTTCGCGCGGGCTGCCGTGCGCGCCGGAGCGTTCTGTGGCGAACGGCTGGTTCCAAAAAGAGCCGTGGCCTGGGCTCCTGAGGGCCGCGCGTACTTCGTTGAAGGTGGACAAGGAAGAGACATATACATGAGTAACTGCCTTTGCCGACGTTGTTTGCTGAGTGCGTCGAAGCCCCCGCGGGGTTATGGGGCCTTTTTCGTGGCCTTCTGGGTCCCTCTCTGGGCTTTTAGGGGGCCGCCTGGAGACCCCTTGGAGCCCACTTGGGCCTCATGGGGGATTTTCTGGCCTTTGGGGTGGGGGCTTCTTAGGGGGCCTTTTGGCTCATTTGAAGCCTCTTGGTGCCTCTTGGGGGCACACTGGGAGCTTCTTGGAGGCCACGCGGGGGGCTCTTGGGATCATCCAGAGGCTTCTCTTGGGCCTTTCGGAATTTATTTCGGCGTTTGAGGGGCCTCTTGGGAGCCTTCTGGGGGGCTCCTGAGCCGTTTCGGGGCGATCTTGAGGGCTTCTTGGGCCATCTTGGACATTGTCAAGAACAAAGAGGCGAGAGCGCAAAAAGATGTACAGAAACCGTATGTCTTTGACAAATTTAGCCGCCCGGGTGCATTTTGGACGGCCTCTTTGGCCTTCTTCGCGGCCTCTTGTGGCCGTCTTGGGGCCATCGCGGCCACTCGCAGGATACTGTGAATATGTGTTCTTTGCTCGAATAGTCGGTCTTCAATTAGACGCCGCCGTGGGATCTGGGGACATCGTCGCCGCGGGAGCGTGCACGACCACAATGGTTGTCAAAGAACAGTTGTGAGGACGGTGGTTGCTGGCATGGGCCTTGCCGCCTGTCTGTTCAACTTGTCCGCTGCATCTGCAATGTATGTATGTATGTGCCTATATGTGTATATATATATGCACGCCATACGTTGTTGGGGTTTTGGTGAACCAGAGTTTGATGTGTGTGTGCTCTGCCAGGCGTCACTGCGCTTACTCTTCCCACTGGAGGCTATGCTGGGCCGCCGCGGAGGCCGCACAGAGCCATCGCGCCCGACTTGGAGGCAACAGTGGCCGTCCTGGAGTCCATCAGGGGCCGCTTTGGCGTTGTAGGAAGTCCCCTGCGAACTTTCACGGGAGCGACAAAGCGGGCGGGGGGGCGGACTAGCGACCTGACAAAGGCAGGTTCCATGAACGCCCCTCACAAAATCTTGCGCGTGGGGCCATAGTCTGCTTGGACGACCAACAGCGCAAGGACTTGGCTCGAAAAAGTGAAAGCGCGTTGGGCTGGATGCGTCGAGGGGCCCTAACTGCTGCTTTGCAAGAGGCGTCTGCGACGAAAATTGAAGGATCCGACGCCCACTAATCGTTGCAAGGGCCTAACGCACAACAACCGCGGCAAGCGCGGTGGCGAATCCAACAATGTTGTTTGTAGAAGTGCTGCTAGTCATCAGGATCATCAACATCATCATCACCATCATTATCAGCGGCATCATCATCCTCATCATCATCATCATCATCATCATATCCAGCATCATCACCACCATCATCATCATCATCATCATCGTCGTCATCATGCTTTTCCCTGCTCTTGCTCGTCCGTTTGTGTCTCCTCGTTTTCCTTATCCGCCTCCTCGTCATCCTCCTCCTCCTCCTCTTCCTCCTCCCCCTCCCCCTCCTGTTGCTCATGCCCCTTTTTGCCCTCCTCCCCCAATGCCGAAGTTCGCCACATTTGAGGATGCAAACTTACTACGCGACGCCCAGTGGAATCCAGCCGCTGGGCAAAAAAAAGGCCGTCACCCAACCGCTTTCTGCACCCATCAATGTTATATGTCGCGGCGATGGCTCGTCATGGAGACTACCAGCACTACTGGCACAGGCAAGCGCACAGCCAATACCAACATGACATTCAGATTCGGGAAAATCCATCGCAAAGAGCGCAACCACGCACATGTTCGTGTCAGACTGGAGTTGTAGCACGCCCATTTCAAACGGACAGTTCCGGCAGGTTTTATGAGGCCGATGCTACACATGAAGGACAATTTCGCAAGTCAGCATTCATGACACCAACGCGGGAGGTAGCAAAATCGTTGCGCTGATCTGACATGTGGAAGCAGCACTTTCTCGAACATCTGTTTCAACGACACGCGGGTAGGCGTCGTCAGCAATACAAAGCGCAACAGGCAACAAGGCCCCTGGTCCGCAAATTGACCCATAACAACGACAACAAGCATTTGTTCTGTCGCATCAGCACACGGCACAGTTTCCGATCTAGTACCCCAAATTGCGAAGGCACCGCCTGTGTTCGAAGATTCCTACCATTTTCGACGAAGGGCCATCCAAGATCAAGTTGAAGCGCCAAGCGATGCTGGCCGAGGTTGGAGGTTCGACATTGTGTTGAACACACTTTACCAGGCTACCCGCCCCTCCCTTACCGATCCGCCCCGCTGCCTCTGCCCCTCCCCCGGTCCCCATCTTCTTCGGATCGAACCAGGCATCGTTCAAGCGTGCAGAAGACGAATGCATGCATGGGCAGCTCGTCACACAGCGAATCGGCGATGTCTGATGCTTGCGAACCCAAACAGCAACATCTAGATGAATTCGAAGGTTCAGTTCCTCCTCCTTCTCCTCCTCCTCCGTTGTTTCTCTCGCTTGCTCTTGTCGTCCTTCTGACCCTCCTCACCCCACCTTCACACCCATCCTTCTCCGAGGCCATGTTGGTTCAATCGATTTCTTCTTCTGCGAGAAAACGAACTGGCGCAGCTGATCCGCAGCCAGCTTCCGACGCACCTCACATCCTTCGGCAACAATCAACAATCCCCGTAGCCATTCTGGCTCAAGTTTCAACGTGGCTCCCGACGTTGGAGCTTGATTCGCAGCCAAGGGGGCGGCTCAAGGCCCCCGTGCAATCAGGCTGTCTGTGAGCTCTTGGAGGAGCAATATTTCGACCCTCGGCGCTCCGAGGGAACCGACCGCAGTCTCTCAGCGGTCCCCATGGATGGAGTGGATGCGGTCCGAGGGCCCAAGACGCCTTTCTGGGCGTGCCAGGGCTGCGGGCTCACAAGCAGCTGGGCGCGCAGGCTGCGGTGCCGATGCGGAGCGAAAGCGCCCGCCTACGTGATGCAGCGCGCCAGGACGCTCGGCGCTGGTGGTGGGAGCCATGATCGCGCTGATCCTACTAAGGGGCGTTTGCCTGCTGCTGGAGCCAAGCGCGAGGCCAAGCTGGAGTCCCAGATTGCAGCGATGCAGAAGCGGATCGACCAGTTCATTGGCGAAGGCAAGCAACACCGAGCTGTTGGCACCTAAGGTGGCGGAACACCACCAGGCAGCCAGTCGAACAGAGGCGGCGGTGAAGAACAGGATGGCCTGCAGGCGAGGGCTCAGGAGCTCGAGCTGGCCATCAAAGGATGCGGCAAAGGCGATGACACCGCCGAGGCGCGCACGGTGCTTGAGGGAAGCTCAAGATGGTGCGCGCCGAGATCGAGAGCAAGAAGCCGAGCATCACCCAGCACACCAACGCGGGCCACAGACTGGTGCGCGCGTCGGCGAAGCTCGAGAAGGTCAAAGGGGAGCTCGAGGAGCACGTCAAGCTGCTCGCGGAGCTCAACGCCAAGACCGATGAGATCAAGGCTCGGCAGGCCGCCGCCGAGGCGGAAGTGGCGGCACTTCAACGTCAGCATGTGCAGTCTTTTCCTGGTGCTGCTGCTGCTGAAGCGATGCGACCGCCGATGGATCTCAACCTCCCCGATGAGATGCCCGAAGGCAAGGATGAGCTCAAGACCACGCTGGCCTCGAGCGAGTTCCAGGAGTTCGCGAAGTAGTTCACGTCGCACTATGCGGCTGCTGGTGCTCGTGCTCAGGCTGATGCTAGCAGTGACGCAGGTGGAGGAGTCGAAGTTCCCATTCCGCATGACGCCGAGATGGACGACGCCATCACTGATGAGGCCGCCGCCGAGGCCTTCTGGGAGAAGCACAGAGGTGACAAGCGTGCTTTCACCCAGGCGCCCATGGGGGCCAAGCTCAAGAAGCCCAAGACGGCGCCCCTTTGACGCTCGCCCATCTCGGGCAGCAGGGACATGGCCGACGGTGAATGACGCGGGCATCTCTTCCAAATTTTTTGCCCGGCGCAGCGAAGAGAAACGTGATCCAGGCGCGGGGCCTGGAGCTGTCAGGACGCAGCCAGAATTGTCTAGCGCAGGTAGGCCGTCGAGGCCGTCTTTCTGTTCTCGTGTAAGGCCTGATCCAGGGCCTAAGTGCAAGGGGTTTCGCGTTCCTGCCCACGGAGTTGGCATCCCGCCAAAATCCGCCGCCCCAGCCGACTTTGACGGTCAGGCTCACGCGTTTGAAACGTAGAATGGCAACAGCTGGGGCACTCTCAAGAAGAGATTAGCGAGTACACAGGTTCTTGTGGTGTTCGCTCAGGAAGTGGGCATTGTCGAAGAAGATCTTGCGGCGCGCACCTCAACGGCCAAGAGCTCGGGGTGGAATATGCTGCGCGCGCCGTCTGTAAAGTGTGCTGGTGGGCAAACGTCTGCTGGAGTGGCGATCCTGGCCCGTACTACGATTGGTCTCCGATGGCCCAAGCAATTGCCCAGAGGGGCCCCGGTTCCGCACAGACTCAGGTTTGCCACGATCGACACCCCTGGATGGCCAGAGCTTCTAGCAGGATGCGCGTACATGCACACCAGCGAGGGCCTCAGCAAGAGGAACCTCCACATTTTAAAGCATGCAGGCGCTACCTTGGGGTGCACCTATCGGCGTTCGCTGCGGATTGGAACTTTTCGGCCGCGGTGGCGGAGGCGTCTGGCATGCCACGAAAAGCGCCCATGGTCATTACGCAGCCTCGGACCGAGACATGTGCTACACCCGAAGCGAACACCAAGATTGATTATTTCATGGCGTCGGCGGCCTTCTGCAAGCTCGCGGAGGCTACGGAGGTCGACGGCAAGTGGCCCAAGAGGCCCCATCGGCCCGTTCAACTCCGTTTAAGGCCAGGGGCGGCCAAGCTTAGGCAATTAGTGTATCAAGCCCACCAGAAGCTGCCAGTTGAGCTACCCACTGGACCTACCCCTCCCCCGATCGATTGGTCTGTGGCTCGAGCGGTGGCTGAGGAGGCCAACCGTAGAGCTGAGTACGATGATATTGCGGTGAGTTGGGGGGTTCTGGATCAGGCCTGGAAGTTTTTCTCGGACGCCATTTAGAGCTGGAAAGCCGAATGGGGGCCCACCCCCCCACCCACCCACCCACCCCCCCCCCCCCCCACCCCCCCAAGGTGCAAAGAGGAGGACGAAGTGCGCATTGGGGAGGGGTGGGCGCGGCTGCAGCAAGGAATGATTGATCTTCGCAACACCAGCTTGCGATTGCTGGCGCAGGCCGAAAACTTCGTGGATCATTCTGAAGTTGAAGCTGCCGTGAATCTTGCGCGTATCATTTCTCAGCCTTTTGAAGCTGAGGGCCTGTCTCCGAGGTTGGACCTCACTGTCCGCGAGGCGCGAGGGCTGGCGGCTGCGTGGCCGCAGGATATTGTTGCGCTTGTTGGGTGGACGGAACACTGCTCGGAGACTCTGGAAGAGTGGGCCGATGATTTTCAAGAGGCCCGTGACGGGCTGGATCGCAATTCCAAACAAAGTTGGGACCAGTGGCAGACTGAAGCGTTGTCGGGATCGGCTCGGAGGATGCACCGTTTGACCAGGTTGAAGGCGCACTGGCAACCGACGGTGATCGAAACCAGCCCAGGGATTTACTCGTCTGACCCTCGAGTGATGCTGGCCCATGAAGCCGGTGTGTTAGGGTTTTTTGGGAACGCTTCTAGCATTCCCCCACCCGTGGACGTTCCCGACAGGCATTGTTTTGAACGAGCGACGGCGGCAGAAGTGAGAGCCGCCTCCAAGATGTTCTCGACGCACACAGCTCAATCCCTGGATGGGGTGCACGTGCGGCAGTTCGCTTGCATGTCGGACGAGGGACTGGAATGCCCCGCTCGCGTGTTTCAGCGCGTCGAGAAGCTGGGGCTCTTCCCCAAGGCCTTGTATTGGATGCTCTTCCCCCTCTTAGAGAAACCTAAAGGGGGGTTGCGCCCGATTTTGTTGTGTTCGCCCCCAGTTAAGCTTTGGGAGCGAGTGCGCCGCCCCAGACTGACGTCTTTTAACAACCGCCACCCCAGGTTTTACTGGGCCTTCGGAGCGGGAAAGTCGGCGGAAGGCAGCGTGTGGAACCAGGCGGTTAAAGCGGAGGCCCGAGTGGCCGAAGGCGGGGTCACCGCGGGTTCTTCTTGGGATGGGTCGAAGTACTACGAAAGCTTCGACCTCAAGGTCCTTAGGGACCGTGGGCGCCGTGCTGGGTTGGACCCCGTGATCCTCAAAGTGACGCATAACTTCTGGAGGGGCCCTAGGATCCTCCGCTTAGGCACGGACCATGCGCTGGCGGCGTTGCACGCCGAGAGCGGGCTGCCAGCAGGGTCAATGTTTAACGACATCTTCGTGCGAGTGTATGCGCTCGAGCCTTTCGACGGGTTTGCGGCGCGCAACCCCGACATCGATCTGGCGTCGCATGTGGAAGACGACACGGCGTCGTCGCACGGCCTCGGGGCCGAAGTCATCCAGCGTCTGGCTGACGCAGCGCAGGACCTGCACCAAGTGTTCACGCAGGAGCTCGGGGTCAAGCTTGCTCAAGATAAGTTGATGACCTTTGGATCCTCCCCCAGCGTCGCTCGTAACCTCGGACAGCGGCTCGGAAAGCTGGCGGGGGACGCGGGGACCCACATGGCGACCTTAGGATGCGATCTGGCCCCAGGGGGCGAGAGGAGCAGGAAGGGGCACCTTAGTAAGAGAAAGGGACGTTTTAAGAACGTGATTCGTAGAAACCGCATCCTGTGCAAATATCGTAAGTCCTTGCCTAAAGAACGTTTCAGAATAGGCAAGATATACACTGCGGGGGCCAAACCAGGACTGACCTTTGGGGACACGGTCGTCGGCATGAGCGATGCCGAACTTGCGCGCGCGAAGTGTGACGTTGTCGTGGCAGGCCCCGAGGCATGCTGGCGTCTCCCTGAGGGCCAAGACGGCTTTGCTGGGGGACCCCCTTTGGCGGAGCATGATTGCTCCTGCTCTGGCGTGGTCTCATGCGGTCTGGGCGGCGGTCACGCGGCCTGAGCATGCCTTTTTCTCCGTGCAGGTGCTGCGCAGCATGTGGAGGACCGTCCCGCAAGCCGGCCACACTTGGGCTAAGAGTAAAGGGCCCATCAGCCGAATGCACTTGTCTTTGGAGCGTATCGGGTGGGAAGCGTACACCCCGTTAGACTGGCGCGATGATAATGGCGTAAAGATTTCCCTGCTGTACACCACCCCGTCCATGGTGGGCCATTGGCTTATCCTGGGGGTTCAGAGGCACCACGAACGGGTGTTGGGCAAAAAGCTCGGTTGGACCCTTGGCACCCGTGTTTGCGTGGAACCCAGTAGGAGAATCACCAAGGCTGGGGTCAAAGGGATCGGTCACAATACCCAGGCTAAGTACTTGGTGATGGCGTGCTTCTTTGATGGTCTCTGGACTGAGGACAGGGCCCAACGGTCGGGGTACATCACCCCAGGCCTTTGCCCCCTTTGCCAGGCGCCTGACTCGGTAGGACACCGCCTCTTCTGCTGCCAGCACCCCGATGTGGTGGATGCGAGGCAGGCAGCGGACGTTTCCGCCAGCTTCCTCGAGAGCGCCCAGAACGGGGACGCGCAGTTTTTCGAGGCCCTCAAGTTCCAGCACCCCGCGGCCGACTCGCCAGCTCTATCGGAGGTGCATGAGCCAGAATTGTTCGACATGAGTTGTCAAAAGATCCCGTGGGAGGATTTCGACGGGCCTAGATTTTATCAGGCGGGGGGCGGCTCGTGTGCCAGACACAACATCCGTGAGCTCTCCCGTGCAGCGTATTCGTGGGTGTTCTTTGGTGATGAAGGCGTGCAACAGTATGTAGCAAGGGGAGTTGTGTGGCCCAGCTTACCGCAAACAAGTCAAGCGGCAGAACAGTTACAACTGGCGCTACTCCCTATATATGTTCCCCAGCATGGGCCGACTCTGTATAGCGATTGCATGGATGCGGTCAAGCTGCACAATATGGACCCATCCAGCCAGGTGTCAGCCAAGCAACGATATGGGGGTTTGAGAAGAGGGGCCTTGCTTCACATGCAGAGAAACGAGTATGCCCCAGCTGTGCACACACCAGCCCATAGGAAGTTAGAAGATATTGAGCAGCTGCCTCTGCCTGAAAGGTGGATCGGACAGGCCAACTGGCGGGCGGATCGCGAGACCAAAAGAGCTCTCGACCTGCATCCCAGGCCGTCGTCCGCCGAATGGCAGCAGCTGGATAGCTCGATAGAGAGCCTCGAGACGGCGGCGCGCATCGTGGCGAAGGTTTGGCCTTGTTTCCCGAGGGTGCACCACCAGCGCCCACCGAGGCGCGAGCGCCAGCGCAAGGTCTTGGCGCAAGCCTCGAGATGGCACGACTGGGAGCCGTGGCTGCGGGGCCACAGGTGCTCCATGTGCTTAAGTTTCTTCGGAGGGGACCTCCAGAGCAGGCCTGAGGTGGGCTGTAAAGGGCTCTCTCGCAGTCTCCAGAGGTTGTTGTTAGAGCCCCCTGATCACGGCCACAAGCTAGCCAGCACTCAGGTTGGCGACGAAAAGTTGCCCCTCGTCTTTTGTATGATATGCGGAAGCTACTCCCAAGACAAGGCGCGCAACTTGTCTGTCAGATGCGATCCGAAGGAGCATAGCGGTGGGGCCAACGTGCTGCGCAGGCTCAAGAGGGGCTTGCACCCCCAGCGCAACGTTCCTGTGTCGCGCGCGGCCCCAGAGCGACCAGCTTCAGGGCCGCAGATTCGCGCTTTCACAACCGCTTCGCGGGCGCAAGTCATCCCCTCTAGCTCGACTTATTTGGAGTGCTTGGCCCCGATGAGGGTTAGGATCGCTGCTAAGGGGTCTGGTGGGCGGGTGGACGCGGGGACTACGGAGCGGGAAGGCAACGATGTTGCTCCAGACGTGCAGTTCCCCGCGCCTGGAGCGGACTGTGTTGATGACTTGTTCGAGGCTGAAGAAGCAGCCGCCAGTGAGTTGTCCGAGGTCAGGGACCCTGTTGCAATGCCGATGGCGCCCTCGCCTGTGACCTCGTCGGCCGTGTCTGACCCCCGTGAGATTTGGCGGACTGTGTCCAACTTGCATCGCAGCGAGGAGGATGAGGCGCCTCGGGTTCGTGCCGTCACGGACCAGAGTCGGGGTCAGACTAATGCATGATTGACAGACGCATGACCAAGGAAGCCCTCTCCTGCCGCCAGGAGTTGGCACTTGTGGTTGCGTGCTTGTTTTTCCTCTGCAGTAATTCAGAGTGGCTGCCATAGCAGCCGCTACGTAAACTGGCTCGGTCAAAGGTGACCCCCCCCAAAAAAAAAATGCTTGGCGAAGAACCCAACCATATGCAGTTGTCAGTACCGCAGCTGCGGGTTTCATCTTCAGTGGAACTCCCCATAGGACCACGGAACGTGTGAGGGGTGTGCCGAGATGGGTGCCACTGGGGCATTCGGTGAAGCTCCCTATGGGGACATGAAAGACGCATGGGGCGTGCCGACATGGGTGGCGGAAACGCATGTGAGGGCCGCCGCTGGGGCCTCCAGTGAAACTCCCTCTGGGTCCCCGAAACATGATGCTGCTGCGGGGGGGGGGGGCCGGGATGGGTGGCGGAGACGCATGTAAGCGCCGTTACTGGGGCCTTCGGTGGAGCTCCCTATGGGGCCACGAAGCGCGTGAGGGGTGTAGTGGGATGTGTGGCGGGGACGCATGTGGGCGCCGCCACTGGGGCCTTCGGTGCAGCTCCCTATGGGGCCACGAAACGTGTGAGGGGTGTGCCGAATTGGGTGCGGGTGGTAACGCATGCGGGCGGTGCCACTGGGGCCTTCGGTGGAGATCCTTATGGGGCCACGAAACCTGTTGTTGTGAGGGGCGTGCCGGGATGGGTGGCGGGGACACGTGTGAGCGCGGCCGCTGGGGTTTTCGGTTGAGCTCCTTATGGGGCCACGGAACGTGTGAGGGGTGTGCCGAAATGGGTGGGTGGGTGACGCATGTGAACGCCGCCATTGGGGCCTCCGGTGGATGATGGGGCCACGAAGCCTATGACGGATGTGCCGAAATGGGTGTGCGGGACGCATGCGCATGTGAGCGCCGCCACTGGGGCCTTCGGTGGAGCTCCCTATGGGGCCACGAAACGTGTGAGGGGTGCGCCGAATTGGTTGTGCGGGACGCATGCGGGCGGCAGCACTGGGGCCTTCGGCGGAGCTCCCTATGGGGCCACGAAACGTGTGAGGGGTGTGCCGAATTGGGCGTGCGTGACGCATGCGGGCGGCAGCACTGGGGCCTTCGGCGGAGCTCCTATGGGCCACGAAACGTGTGAGGGGTGTGCCCGCATGCGGCAGCACTGGGGCCTTCGGCGGAGCTCCTATGGGGCCACGAAACGTGTGAGGGGTGTGCCGAATTGGGTGTGGGTGACGCATGCGGGCGGCAGCACTGGGGCCTTCGGCGGAGCTGGGGCCACGAAACGTGTGAGACAAAAAACGCCGCGGCGGGCGGCAGCACTGGGGCCTTCGGCGGAGCTCCTATGGGGCCACGAAACGTGTGAGGGGTGTGCCGAATTGGGTGTGGGTGACGCATGCGGGCGGCAGCACTGGGGCCTTCGGCGGAGCTCCTATGGGGCCACGAAACGTGTGAGGGGTGTGCCGAATTGGGTGTGGGTGACGCATGCGGGCGGCAACACTGGGGCCTTCGGCGGAGCTCCCTATGGGGCCACGAAACGTGTGAGGGGTGTGCCGAATTGGGTGTGGGTGACGCATGCGGGCGGTAACACTGGGGCCTTCGGCGGAGCTCCTATGGGGCCACGAAACGTGTGATGGGTGTGCCGAATTGGGTGTGAGTGACGCATGCGGGCGGCAGCACTGGGGCCTTCGGCAGAGCTCTTATGGGGCCACGAAACGTGTGAGGGGTGTGCCGAATTGGGTGTGGGTGACGCATGCGGGCGGCAGCACTGGGGCCTTCGGCGGAGCTCCTATGGAGCTTCGAAACGCTGTACTGGGTGGGTGAAATGCAGGAAGAGGGGGAGGAGGGAGGAGGAGAGGAGAGGAGGAGAGGAGGACGCGGGGATCGTCTCTTCAAAACGAGGACCCAACACCACAGGATGGTTGGGAAAATTAGCCTGGCGAAGAACCCAACCATATGCAGTTGTCAGTACCGCAGCTGCGGGTTTCATCTTCAGTGGAACTCCCCATAGGACTACGGAACGTGTGAGGGGTGTGCCGAGATGGGTGCCACTGGGGCATTCGGCGAAGCTCCCTATGGGGACATGAAACACGCGCGGGGCGTGCCGACATGGGTGGCGGAAGCGCATGTGAGGGCCGCCACTCGGGCCTCCAGTGGAGTTCCCTATGGGTCCCCGAAACATGATGCTGCTGCGGGGGGGGGGGCCGGGATGGGTGGCGGAGACGCATGTAAGCGCCGCTACTGGGGCCTTCGGTGGAGCTCCCTATGGGGCCACGAAGCGCGTGAGGGGTGTACTGGGATGTGTGGCGGGGACGCATGTGAGCGCCGCCACTGGGGCCTTCGGTGCAGCTCCCTATGGGGCCACGAAACGTGTGAGGGGTGTGCCGAATTGGGTGCGGGTGGTGACGCATGCGGGCGGTGCCACTGGGGCCTTCGGTGGAGCTCCCTATGGGGCCACGAAACCTGTTGTTGTGAGGGGCGTGCCGGGATGGGTGGCGGGGACGCATGTGAGCGCGGCCGCTGGGGCCTTCGGTGGAGCTCCCTATGGGGCCACGAAACGTGTGAGGGGTGTGCCGAATTGGGTGTGGGTGACGCATGCGGGCGGCAGCACTGGGGCCTTCGGCGGAGCTTCCTATGGGGCCACGAAACGTTCGAGGGGTGTGCCGAATTGGGTGTGCGGGACGCATGCGGGCGGCAGCACTGGGGCCTGGTGGGGGGGCCACGAAACGTGTGAGGGGTGTGCCGAATGGGTGTGGGTGACGCATGCGGGCGGCAGCACTGGGGCCTTCGGTGGAGCTCCCTATGGGGCCACGAAACGTGTGAGGGGTGTGCCGAATTGGGTGTGCGGGACGCATGCGGGCGGCAGCACTGGGGCCTTCGGTGGGCTCCCTATGGGGCCACGAAACGTGTGAGGGGTGTGCCGAATTGGGTGTGCGTGACGCATGCGGGCGGCAGCACTGGGGCCTTCGGTGGGGCTCCCTATGGGGCCACGAAACGTGTGAGGGGTGTGCCGAATTGGGTGTGCGTGACGCATGCGGGCGGCAGCACTGAGGCCTTCGGTGGGGCTCCCTTTATGGGGCCACGAAACGTGTGAGGGGTGTGCCGTATTGGGTGTGGGTGACGCATGCGGGCGGCAGCACTGGGGCCTTCGGCGGAGCTCCCTATGGGGCCACGAAACGTGTGAGGGGTGTGCCGAATTGGGTGTGCGTGACGCATGCGGGCGGCAGCACTGGGGCCTTCGGCGGAGCTCCCTATGGGGCCACGAAACGTGTGAGGGGTGTGCCGAATTGTGTGTGGGTGACGCATGCGGGCGGCAGCACTGGGGCCTTCGGCGGAGCTCCTATGGGGCCACGAAACGTGTGAGGGGTGTGCCGAATTGGGTGTGGGTGACGCATGCGGGCGGCAGCACTGGGGCCTTCGGCGGAGCTCCTATGGGGCCACGAAACGTGTGAGGGGTGTGCCAAATTGGGTGTGGGGGACGCATGTGGGCGGCAGCACTGGGGCCTTCGGCGGAGCTCCTATGGGGCCACGAAACGTGTGAGGGGTGATGACGGGAGGAGGGAGGAGGGGGGAGGAGGAGAGGAGAGGAGAGGAGAGGAGGACGCGGGGCACCGTCTCTTCAAAACGAGGACCCAACACCACAGGATGGTTGGGAAAAAAAACTTGGGCCACAATCACGGGCTAGCCACCCTCGACCTACATGTCCCTACACTCCTTTTCGTGCAGCTGCTGACCGTGGGATCCGCTTCGTTGGCAGAAGGTCTACGGCTCGAGCAATCTGCTCGCGGGATGGGGACATTTTTATCGAAACTGCAGCTGCCCCAGTAGCAGTTGCGCTGGCCACGGTTGCTTCACGCGTATGTTGGAAGTTCCTTGCATGCTTCAAGTTCGTGAGCGCCCCAGGTTGCAGAGCTATGTTTGCTAAATCATGCCCAAAGCAAATTGCTACGTGACGTGTGGGTTTTTCAACGCAGGCAGGAAGACCCGTGGCATGAGTGTACGGCGAATGGGTACGAGTTCGTGGGCGTGGAAAACTACATTCTTGAGAAACTCGGAGTGCACGCGCGGTACGAGACACCCTGGCCAGGGCAGCTTGACGCGTTCATCCCGCGGCAGGCAAAGGAAGTGGGAAGGACATTACAGTCGAAACCGATGGCAAGGATGGGTAATTTTCCCAAGGGTGCCCTTGCATCCGTGCCTCTTCGGTTCATCCTTGACTACTGTCGATGGCCCGCCGCGCTCGAAAAAGCGTGAGTACGGGCGTCCAAGGGGCTCACATCCTTGCCGCGCATCCGCACTATCATTTTTTATTGTACGGCTCTGCTGCGCAACGGATTGATCTCGCAGTTGAACAGAGCATGCTGCCGACTAGTAGGCTCGGACCATCATCCCGGAGCCTCTCACGAGGCGTTGCCGCGGGGGGTATCATCGGTGTGCTCGTCAGATACAAACCCCAAGCATTACAGCATTCCCTGTCTTCCCCCTCCTCCGTCCCCTCCTCCCAAACCTCCCCCGCCCCCATCTCGCCCATCGTTGGGGGGGCGGCCATGCATCGGTGCACCATCGAAAGGCCTTGCTGCGCTGCACAGGGTGCCGCCCACATGTCGCTGGTGGGGCCCAGCCTCACAGGGTGTTTGTGCGACGCGTACTGGTTTGTGGCGGCGCAGCGAGAACCTTCTTGATAGCCTCGAACATTATGAGGAAGCTTTCATCCATGCACAGTGACCGCGCGAGACGTCCGATTTGTGGCGATGCGAAGCCGCACTTTCCCGTCCGATCGTCCTCGTCATCATCGTGTATGTTTCCCCTTGGCTGCTCTCTATCTCTCTCCCTCTCTCTCTCCCTCTCTCTCTTGGCGGGCTCCCAACCCAAGCTCGGGAGGCCCGCATGCAGCAGCTCTTCGAGAAATACGGCATGGCCAAGGGCGCCGATTCCGCCAGCAGCAGGGCCCCACCGCCCCACGATGCACGGCTCGGGGAGGAGGGGTGAGGAGGAAGAGGCTGAGGAGGGGGTGCACGGGGCGGAGGGGGACACGGAAGGGGAGGAGGACGAGGAGGTTGGTTGGGCATGCTTTGAAATGCCGGTCAATCCAGCATATCTTGGGGCAGCGTGAAGCACATGCGAGTGCCGCCGCCCAGGAGGAGGGCAAGCAGGAGGAGGACGAGTAAGAGATAAAGCAGGACAGAAGAGGACGAGGAGGAGGAGGAGGAGAAAAATGAGGAGAAAGGATGAGCGGGTGGATAAGGAGAAGAGGTGGGAAGAGAAAGAGAAACATAAGGAGTCGAAAGTGCAGCCAAGGAGGTTCGAGCAGCAGCAGCAGGAATGATAGCCAGGAGGAGGAGCAGGAGGAGGAGGCGGAGGAGGAGAAGGACCAATGCAAACCCAAGGCCCATCAACGATATTGCAAGAAACCCTCACACCAAGCTCCCTCTTCACAGGCCCCAACGAGGGTACATCTTCATTGCGGGAAACGCCATGTTGAAAGGCAACAGTTCGAAAATCTTGAACTGCGCCAGAACACCATTCCCAGGACTTCAACGCCACGAATCATCGTCACTGCTGCGTCGTGACGATCCTGAATCGTGCCAGAACTCCGTTCCTGGGACTGCAACACCGCGAATCAACGTAATTGTTGCGCCCTGACAGTCCGACATCGTGCCAAAACACCGTTTCTGGGACGTTCACCATGAGAACCCTTGGAATTTCTGAACATGCTGAAGACGAATTTGCGCGGCGCATAGGTGGGATCCACATTTTGAAAAGGAGCCGCCCTCCATCCGTGAAAAGCTTGCACGTGTGTGTGCGTCACCATGTGTTGAAAGCGGCCCGCCCTCCACCCATGAAGCTCTTGCAAATGTTCAGTTTACTGATCATACATGGTGAGAAAGTCTCCAGCGAAACACCCGGCCCAGCCTACTGACACGCCTCAGGGTGTGACAGGGAGAAGTTGTTCACAAGGACAAGGAATGGAGGAGGGGGCGGAGAAGGAGGAGGAGGAGGAGGACGACGACGACAACGACGACGAGGAAGAGCTGGAGGAGGCGAGGAGGGAACAGCTAGACCGAGCGGAGCGTTTGTGCGCGCCCTGCCCCACCCTGCAGGCACGTAACTCGCTCCACCGAGGCCCTCGCGTGGGACCGCTGCACAGAGGCCCCCCGGGAGTGCCCGTTGCGGCAGGGCCTCCCGCGGCGGAGCGGCCGAGGCCGTGCACACGGCAGTCGGCCCCCACAGCTCCTCGCGAGGCCCCCAGCGGCAGTGGCGGCGGCCTTCTGCTTGAGCAGCAGGGCGCGGCGTTGCCAGCCCGTGGCCGCGGCAGCGACCTGAGCAGGCGGGGCAGTGCGTGGCCAGACATCATCATCATCATCATCATCATCATCATCATCATCATCATCATCATCATCATCATCATCATCATCAGCATCAGCATCAGCATCAGCATCATCATGATCATGAGCATGAGCATGAGCATGAGCATGAGCATGAGCATGATCATCATCATGATCATCATCATCATCATCATCATCATCAGCATCAGCATCAGCATCAGCATCAGCATCAGCATCAGCATCAGCATCATGACCACCACCACCACCACCATCATCATCATCATCATCATCATCATCATCATCATCATCATCATCATCATCATCATCATCAGGGTCAGTGCGTGGCAAGGGGGGGCGCTCGAGCGGGTGGGCGCGGCGCCGCTTGTCGCAGGGGGTCCCCGAGGGGCGGGTCGGACGCGTCAACGGCTGGGACGTGCCAAGCCGGGTCCGTGGCGCGCACGCGCGCCGCGCCCAGCCGCGCCAGGGAGACATCGACCAGCCCGACGTCATGCGCCTCGGATGACCTGGAAGGCTGTACGCAGGGAGAGGGAAAGCATCCGCCATCGCCGGCCAGCGGCGCGCCATGAAGTCCAGGCCTTTCAGGTGGGGCCAGAGCAGATGGCGTTCGAGGATCGCGCCGCATCGCCAATGCATCGGCGATGCCGGCCTGGTTTGGCCGCGCGCCCCGCCTGAGACATCCTCAAAATCTGTCTGGCTTGGCCCCTGGTCTGGCCTGGTTTGGACCCAGTTTCGCTTGAGACGTCCTCGACATTTGCTTGGTCTGGCTTGGTCTGGGACCAGTTTCGTGTGAGGCGGCCTCACAACTTGCCTGGCTTATCCGCCACGGTACGCACGGTTGCGTAACATCCGTTCTGGGTGCCATGCGGTCTCAACATACAGTGCGACGGCCGCCTTGGATACTTTTTCGGGAATGCGGGGAGGGCAGGGGCATTTGTTGCATGAATCGCCTATATATGTGTTACACAGGTCGACCTGGCGCCGTTTGGGCTCTGTGGGGTTCTTCTTGGGGTCATTTTTGACAAATGTTGACCTGCCACGGTTGTGTCATCGGGGAAGGGCTCCTGCACCACCATGTTGCCAATGCTTTTTCTGAACGGGCTGAATTTAATATATATATATATATATATATATATATATATATATATATATGCCCCGAATGAGAGATGAGGAAGGAGGAGAGGAGAGGAGCAGCAGGAGGAGGAGGAGCAGGAGGAGGAGGAGGAGGGGGAGGGGAAGTAGGAGGGGGAGGGGGAGGAGGAGACTGCATGCGGCCCTGGATGTGTCACTCGTTGCCAATGTTTTTTTTGTCCGAACGGGTTTAGGAAAACATAGATCAGATTGCCCCGGATGAGGGAGGAGGAGGAGGAGGAGGAGGAGGAGGAGGAGGAGGAGGAGGAGAGGTCCTGGTGGTCCTTGGGGCCTCTTGGAGCGTCTTTGATGCCTCGGAGGAGCCTCTTGGAGCATAGTTGGTCTCTCGGGGGGGGCCTTTTGGGAGCCTTCTGGGGGCCTCTTGGGGACCTCCCTGGTGATGCTGGGCGCCTGCCTGGTGATGCTGGGCGCCCCTGTGGGGTCTCTTGGGGCCATCTTGAAGGAGATCGCTCTTGGGGCGCTCTTGGGCGTCTCTTGGGCGCTTTTGGGGCTGTCTGGGGGCTGTCTTGGGCCTCTGTTGGGGCTCTCTTGGGCCATCTTGGGGGCCAAGAGGCCCATCGGAAGCTAGAAGGCGAGAAGCGAAACATCAGTTACTTGTCCTCAGGCTTTTGAGGGATTTGGGCCTCGCGGGGGGTGCCTTGTGAGGTTCGAGTGGCACTAGGAACCGTCTTGGGGCTGTCTTGGGCCGTTTGGGAGGCATATCGGCGGCTATCCTGAGCGACGTTGAAGTATTGTGAGCCATCTTGTAGGCCGTCTTGGGCTCTGATAGCTCCGTTCCCCCCAAGACACATTCCTAGATAACACGCCGTCTACCTCACTCCCGCCCGCCCTACCAACACACAAGTAACACCCGAGCCTCAGCATGTTCAGCGGTCGTCTTTCGATGGGCAGCTACTGGGAAGCAAAACCGAGCCCAGGTGCGCGACGCTGGGGCGAGGTGCGCCACGCGTGCCAGGCTTGCCACGCGCGCCAGGCACCCCTGGGGCCCGAGCGTGCCAGGCACGCCTGGAGCGCCAGATGCGCCGCGTGCCTCCGCGTGCGCCAGGTGTGCCGCATACTCCAGCCGCGCCAGGTGCGCCACGTTCGGGGCACGTGCAGAGTGTGTCAGGTGGGCCTGCGCACGTGACAGCACACATCGGGAAACATGTCGGCCCCCACCATCCTTGTCGGAAACCCATGCCCATCATTGTTTCTGGTGGGCCTGCGCACAGCAGGCCATACGCCACCACCCCCGCCGTCCCTATAAAAAAACCACTCGACAGTGATCGCGGGGTGGCCGCGCATGATCCAGATTTAGCCGCGAAGTGCATTGTGTATTGCTTGTGGCAGGGATGGTAGCCCTGCGCACAGCAGGCAATATGCTGACACCCCCGCCGTCCCTTTCAGACAACAACACAAAGTCGGGCCTCACGAACATGACTCCAGACTTTGCCCCAAAGTGTTTGTTTGTGGCAGATATGGTGGTGGGAGCCGCATCGGGTTGGTTGCGCATGCTCCGACTTTGGAGCCAGAAGTATTGTTTTTTGAAAAGGATGGATGGGGGATGTGACCATGGGGTCCTCATTGTTCCTGGTTGGCTGCTGGTCGCCTGGGGGAGGGGGTGTATATTAATAGAGAACAGTGATAAACCCCTCCCCCGTGCAGGGGAAGGAGGGGTTGTGGCAGGGAGCTCCGTGAGACCACTCAGCCCAGAGGGTTGGTGGGATTACCTACACGCCGACCCTAGATACGCGTATTGATCGAAAGCCAAGGCACCTGGCCCACAGCTGGCCCACAGAGCCGGCAGAGGCCTCCGGCCCACCAGGAAGGGCGCCATCTTTGTGAGGGTCGCCAATGTTCGAGGGCCACAGTGCCCAGCCCACAGCTGGCCCACAGAGCCGGCACAGCCCTCCAGTCCGCCAGGAGGAGCGCCATCTTCGTGAGAATCGCCACTCTTCGAGAGCCAAGGCGCCCGGCCCACAGCTGGCCCACAGGGCCGACAGAGGCCTCCGGCCCACAAGGAAGGGCGCTATCCTTGTGAGGGTCGCCGCTTTTTGAGGGCCAAGGCGACCAGCCCACAGCTATCCCCTCAGAACTGAAAGAGCCGTCCAGCCCACTGGGCGTAGCGCCATCTTGTCGTGAAGCTCGCCATTTTTTACTGCAAAGCGCCTGGCCCACAGCTGGCCCACAGAGCCAGCAGAGGCTTCGGGCTCACCAGGTGGGGCGCCATAGGACGAGCGCTATCCTCGTGAGGGTCGCCACCTTTTGCGTAAGCCAAGGCGCCCAGCCCGCAGCTAGCCCACAGAGTTGGCACAGGCTTCCGGCCCACCAGGAGGAGCGCCATCCCGAGGGCCACGGCGCCCGGCTCATTGCTGGCCCACAGAGCCGGCAGAGCCTCCCAGCCCATTAGGAGGAGCGCCATCTTCGCGAGGGTCGCGTTTTTCGAAAGCCAAGGCGCCCCGCCCACGGCTGGCCCACAGAGCCGGCAGAGGCTTCCAGCCCACTAGTAGGGGCGCCATCCTTGTGAGAGTTGCCGCTCTTCGAGGGCCAAAACGCCCGGCCTAGAGCTGGCCCACAGAGTGGGCAGAGCCTTCCAGCCCGCTGAGAAAACGCGATCCCCGTGAGGGTCACCACTCTTCGAAGGCCAAAGCGCGCCTGGCCCACAGCTGGCCCACAGAGCCGGCAGAGGCCCTCCGGCCCACCAGGACGGGCGCCATGGCCACAGCGCGTGGCCTACAGCCGGCCCACAGAGCCGGCAGAGCCTTCCATCCCGTTGGGAGGAGCGCCACCCCCGTGAGGGCCGCCACTCTTCGAAGGCCAAAGCGCGCCTGGCCCACGGCTGGCCCACAGAGCCGGCAGAGGCCTCCGGCCCACCAGGAAGGGCGCCATCCTTGTGAGGGTCGCCAATGTTCGAGGGCCACAGTGCCCAGCCCACAGCTGGCCCACAGAGCCGGCAGAGGCCCTCCGGCCCACCAGGACGGGCGCCATGGCCACAGCGCGTGGCCCACAGCCGGCCCACAGAGCCGGCAGAGCCTTCCATCCCGTTGGGAGGAGCGCCACCCCCGTGAGGGCCGCCACTCTTCGAAGGCCAAAGCGCGCCTGGCCCACGGCTGGCCCACAGAGCCGGCAGAGGCCTCCGGCCCACCAGGAAGGGCGCCATCCTTGTGAGGGTCGCCAATGTTCGAGGGCCACAGTGCCCAGCCCACAGCTGGCCCACAGAGCCGGCAGAGCCCTCCAACCCGAGCGCCACCCGAGGCCTAAGCGCCCGGCCCACAGCTGGCCCACGGCCGACAGAGGCCTCCAGCCCACCAGGACGGGCGCCATCCTTGTGAGGGTCGCTCGCCATCTTTCGAAGACCACAGCGCCCGGCCCACGGCTGGCCCACAGAGCCAGCAGAGTCTTCCAGCCCGCTGGGGAAAGCGCCATCTTCGTGAGGGTCGCAACTCTTCGAGGGCCACGGCGCCCGGCCCAGAGCTGGCCCACAGAGCTGGCAGGGGTGTCCGATAACGCAACTCTCAAGCCAGGTGCGAACCCATCTATGCGAAAATACAGCTGGTGAATAACAACGCCAACGCAGGAACAGCAACGATGACCTGAGCAACGCTATGATGAGCACTAGCAGCATCAGCAGGAACCGCATCAACTACGTAATGACAAGATACTGCAACAACGCATCAATAGCATTATTCCGAGCAACAGCCACAACAACCTGACAACCACATGGACAGGATCGACGACATTAGCAGCAGCCACATCATAACCACAACAGCATAACAGACACATGAACAGCAACGACGACATGAGCACCAGCCGCAGCATGAGCAGCAATGGCGATTTCAATAGCAAACGCATCAGCAAAGCCGGCGGAGGTCTCCAAACACCAATTCTTTTTACCAGGTCGGAACCCCTTCATGCTAAAGCATATTTGGGGAATTCGGAACAATAATTGAACAGCATACGCCCTGTTTCCACATGCCACGTGTATCCGCCATAATGTGACCCCCGTCCTGGAAATTGTATGACAAGGGACACCAGCATTCCCACAGACCCAAAACAATCTTGACGAAAGACCCAACCGTATGCAGTTGTTTGTGAATACCGCGGTGGTGTGTATCCTCTTCGGTGGAGCTCCCTATGGGGCCACGAAACGTGGGAGGGGTGTGCCGAAATGGGTGCAGTGGTGCCATGCGAGCGCAGCCACTGGTGACTGTGGTGGGGCTCCCTATGGGGCACGAAACGTGTTGGAGCTCCCTATGGGGCCACGAAGCGTGCGAGGGGTGTGCCGCAATGGACGACGGATTGGTGCCATACTAGCGCAGCCACTTCGGCCTTCGGTGGACCTCCCGATGGGGCAACGAGACGTGTGAGGGGTGTGCCGAAAGGGGATGGGCATGCGGAGAGCAGAAACAGTGAGGGGAGGAGGGAGGAGGGGGAGGAGGAGAGGAGGAGGAGGAGGCGCGGGGCGCTGTCTTTTCAAAACGAGGACCCAACACCACAGGATGATTGGGAACTATATGAAGCGCCAGTCCATGGGGGAAGCTACGGGGGCCAAGGCCCGTTCCTTTCGGAGCCCCCGTTTTCCCCTCGCGGCAGTAAGGGGGGGCAGGGCGAGGGGAGCAGGGGCTTCTTGAAGATCGATGCTCCCCACGACGTGTGTGAGCCAATGTTGCATGTATCCCGTCCAGCTCGACCGATGGCACGCATCTTGCGTCGGCCCTCCTATTACGTTGCCTGCGTCGCACTGAATGGCTGCGGTGGGCACGCAAACGCTGTCGCCCAGACACGTGCTGCCCCCAGTGCCCTACGCCTTCTCAGAGACGGAGGCGCGGGGGTGGTAGGCCGCTCCCTTCGCTCTGGCCCCCTTTTGGCGCGCCGCCGTTTTCGGAGGGGGGCTGGGTCTTGAGGTGGACGTGGCCTGTCCGGAAGCCGATGCCCACCGAGATCTTGGCCAGGGCTTGGGGGGCACCGCCCGTCTGGCCCGGCGGCCGGCAGCCGAGGTCCACCGCCGTCCAGGCCCGACACTTGGTCCGCGGAGGCTTGCCCAGACCCTCGGACCATCAGGAAATTCCGGGAGGCCTCGCGCGGCGCGCAACATTTGTATGATTCGGTCCGCACGCCCGGCCCGCCAGATATTATGGGGACGACGTTCGCGCGGCGATGTTCCGACGTAAGTCTGGCGTGAGTCCCACGCAAATCCGACGTGGATGCGACCTAAAATGGGTCTCAAGTTGCCGCGCGAGGACTCCAGGATGTTCCTCGCAGCTCGGGCATCCAGGCTTTCTCTCTCAGCGCAGTTGTCAGAAAGACAAGTATCAGGTTGGGTAAATGGGGCTGGGAATGATAGATCAACCGTATGATCGAGTACGTCGATTGTATTTGTCCGTAAGGGCTCGCCCCCTGCCACCGGCTCCCTCTCTATCAGAATGGAATATATCAGAGTCGCGTCGTTGCGCATCGGCGTTGCATTGGCGCATCTGGGAACATCATGCAGGGGCGGATAGGAATCATCAGCGCATTTTGAGACGTTGGCGTCATCGAAGACGCCTACGGCGAATCACCGCCGCCCCCTGCCTTTTTGGAAGCGCCTTCGTGGCCGAAAGTTGGCTTTGAGCTTGGCCAAGCTATCGGGCCACGAGTTCCCCGAGTGGGTTTCGAAAGCCTTCGGGGAACACGGAGTCGGGCGAGCTATCTGACCAGGTGGTTTCCGAGCTTTCGGGCCTCCTGGAGGACGTCTTGGAGGGGTCTTGGGCCGTCTTGGAGGCCTCTGGCGGGTGCTTTGGGCAGTCTAAGGCATCTTCAGGCCATTTGGGGCCGTCTTCAGAGCATTTTGGCGCCATCTTCACCGTCTTGGAGGCCTTCTTGGCCGTCTTGGAGGCATATTGGAGGCCATCTTGGCCGTCTTGGAGGCCATCTTGGGCGTCTTGGGGGCCTCCTGTGCCGTCTTGGGGTCTTGTTGGGGCCCTCTTGGGGGCCTCTTGGCCTGTCATGGGGCCATCTTGGAGGCCTCTTGGGCGCTCTTGGGGCGATGTTGGGGGCCTCTTGGGCCGTCTTGGACCGCCGGAGAGCTGAAAAGAAGAAAATGCTAGAATCTTCAAACAATTTGAGAAAATCAATGATTTGGGCTTCTTCGGGCCTTACTGGTGGAGCTCTTGGAGGCCTCTTGGGGCGTCTTGGAGGCCTCTTCTGGGCCTTTTGGGCCGTCTTAGATCATCTTAAGGCCATCTTGGGCCGTCTTGGGTGCATCTTGAAACCATCGTGGCTGTCGTGGAGGCCATCTTGGCCGTCTTTGAAACATTTTGGAGGCCATCAGGGGCCATCAGGGCGGTTTTGAAAGCCATCTTGAGCCGTCTTCGGAGAGTTTTTGGGAGAATTATGCGCCCTTCGGGTGGCCGGCGGGACGGGCCGAAGCCCCAGGGGGAGTTCTTTGGGAAAAGGAACCAAAAGCGAAAGGGTTCAGCACGCCGGGCACCCCTGTGATGAATCAACAGGGGCGGCGAATCGAAGACGCCTACGGCGAATCACCGCCGCCCCCTGCCTTTTTGGAAGCGCCTCTGTGGCCGACAGCTGGGCCAGAGCTTGGCCAAGCTATCGGGCCAGTTGTTTCCCGAGTCGGTTTGGAGCGACTTCGGGGAACGCGTGGGGGAGCAAGAAGAGGAGGAGGGGGAGGATGAGAAAAAAAGAGGAGGAGGAGGAGGAGGAGGAGGAGGAGGAAGGCCTCTTGGGCGCCTCTTGGGGCACTCTTGGGGCCTCCTGGGAGCTCCTTGGGGGAATCTTGGAAGGTTTGGGGGGGCCTCTTTGGCCGTCTTAGGGCGTTCCTGGCTTGTCTGGCGCTGTCGGAAGCTGTCTTGGGGGCCTGTCTGGGTCGTCTTGGGGCCCTCTTGGGGCATATCAGGGGTTCTTAGCGGCCATCTTGCGCGGTTTGGAGGCCTCTTGAGCCGTTTTGGGGCCCTCTTGGGGCCGTCTTGGGAGCCTTTCGGGCCGTCTTGAGCTGTCGGAATGCCAAGAAGACCAAAATCCTTCGACAACCTAAGGAAAATCAATGATTTAGGCATTTTCGGGCCCTCCTTGAGGACCTCTTGCACGCCTTTTGGGCCGTCTTGGAGGCCTCTTGGGGCCCCCTTAGGCTGTCTTGGGCCATCCTGAGGCCATCTTAGGCCGTCTTAGGTGCATTGTGAGCCGTCTTGGAGGCATCTTGGGGCCATCTTAGCCGTCTTGGAGGCCATTTTGGCCGTCTAGGACGCCTCGTAGGCAGTCTTGGAGCCGTTTTGTGGGCCTCTTGGGCCGTCATGGGGCCATCTTGGAGGCCTCGTGGGCGATCTTTGGGGCTTCTTGGGCCGTCTGGAGCCGTCGGAATGCCGAAAATTAGCAAATGCAGAGATCCTTTAGCAACCTAAGGAAAATCAATAATTGTGGCCTCTTCGGACCCTCCTGGAGGACCTCTTGGAGGCCTCTTGGGCCGTCTTGGGTGCCTCTTGGGGGCCTCTTGGGCCGTCTTGGACCATCTTGAGGCCATCTTAGGCCGTCTTAGGTGCATGCTGGGCCGTTTTGGAGGCATCCGGGGGCCATCTTACCCGTCTTGGAGGCCATCTTGGGCGTCTTGGAGGCCTCTCGGGCGGTTTCGGGACCCTCTTGGGGGCATTTTGGGGGCCTCTTGGGCCATCATGGTCCCATTTTGGAGGCCTCGTGGGCGATCTTGGGGGCCTCCTGGGCCGTCTTGGGCCGTCGGAAAGTTGAAAAGGCGCAATTACCGAAACCCTTCAAAAACCTTGGGGGAATCAATGGTTTGCCCTTTTCGGGCCCTCCTGGGGGACCTCTTGGAGGCATATTGTGTGAAGATGGGTGTGGTTTACCCTTGTCTGTGCAGCTAGAAACGCAGTAGACCAGCAGTTGGAGAGAAGAGACAGCATGATAGATGCTGCGGCCATTTCTTTCAATAATATCAGGGGATCCCCTTTTGGAGCCATCAGCGATAATAAGTTATCCGATGTGTTCCAGTCACTGCCTGGGGTTCCTCTGATTTCTATATGCTGGATTGGATTTGTCGTGCAGACAACCGCTTTCATATTGTTCGATTCCGCGGAGCTTACGTGCTGAAGGATAATAAAGACTGGCCAATTTCCAACATCATTGACACTGGTAGCGGAGCGGTCAACGAAGGACGGCCTATGCTGAGTTGGTTCGTCTTTTTCATTATTGTAGTGAAGACTTGGTTTTTGCGGACAGGCAAGTACTATTGTTGGGGTGAGAGTGTATCTTGCAATCGTATGCGTGATTTTGAGTATACGCAGCAGTACGATTGCCACGAGAGCAGTTGAGACTTCCTCGAGAGCAGTTCAGACTTCCTCGAGAGCAGTTCAGACTTACTCAAGAGCAGTTTCGATTTCCCCGAGAGCAGGTCAGACTTTATAGAAAACATTTCAGGTTTCACGATGGCGAGTGATCGAAATCCACGGCCACACGCGCGGTTGGATGAAGAGGGCATTCCGCGTTTTGATGGAGACGCGGCAGCAGCAGAAGAGTGGGATGAAAGAGCGCGGCTCGGATTCCCCCGCATGGAGAGCATCGAAAAGAAGAAGGGTTTCATCGCCAAGGTCAAGAATGATTCATCGGGAGAGCGTGGACGTTGCGCCACAGAGACGAGAAGATCAGCGCCAAGGCCTTAGCCGAGCAGTTTTCAAAAGAGAACACTCCGACGGAAGGAAGAAGCGGCTGTCGGGCAGGCACTCGACATACTCACCAAGTGCGTTCGCTCACACGTGGAGAAAGTGGCCCCGCTGCAGAAGCACAAGGCGTTTCTACATTATTTCAGACGCGGACATCGGAAGCCAGGAGAGCCGATAAAGGACTTCATCCAACGGCGGACGGACGCATGCGAGAAGTTGAGAGACCTCACGAACGGACAAACGCAGGTGTCGGAGGATCTCAAAATGTTGATCCTACTGACATGCGCGGCACTACGGAGGCCCAGCACAAGACGTTCCTGGGCCAGGCTCATAATGAATACGATCAGGATGCGATATGCGACATCCTGGAGATTCAGCTCGACAGCATCGGCTCGAGGCGGCCGAGATCACAAGCGCGATGGCGGAGGGCGACGGTTCAGATGGAACGCAGACTTCGGCGCGGACCCCGAGGAGGAGATCGAGGACGACGAAGCCGAGGAGGATCACGGAGAAGAAGATTACGAGGATGAAGACAACGAGATGGCGATTTTGTCGGCGGAAGTGGAAGAGCTCGGGACGGCTTTCGCAGTTGTGGACGTCGCAGACCTATCGGAAGAAGAAGCACAGACGTCTGCGGCAGAGGCGCAGAAGGTTGTCGGAGCTGTTGCGCCAGAAGGACGTGGACGCGGCATATGAGGTTCGAGCTCACCGAACTACAGCCGGCAGCGACAGTTCATCAAAGATGGCAAGACGAACCGAGGTTTTCGACGGGGCAAGACCTACATCGATTTCGATGGCAAGATCCGCTTCGGCACCAAGGAGCTCCAAGACAAGATCGGCACCTTCCAGGAGCAAAGAAAGCAAGCGCAGCGCATGCCACGAAGTAAGACACTGGGCTGGCGACCGAGAGCGCAGCAAGACGAGGAAGGTAGCCATCCAGAAGCCGAAAGGATCAGGACGAGGAGCTGGACGAGGACGAGCTGGGGGATTTCTGGCACGCACTGGTCTGCCAGCAGCTATCCTAGCATCGGGGGCTGGACATCAGCAGGAATGCAGCATGATAACGCCTATTACGCACTAGACCGATGATCCGATCAGGACGATCACTGACATCAACGAAGATAAGTCGACACGATGGTGGCAGAGCAGGTCCTGGACACCGCGGCTCTGGCTCCGGTCGGCGGCGACAGAGCTATCGAGAAGCACCAAGAGAAGTTCGAGCTAGCAGACCTACAGATGCCCAGCAAGACGATCTTCAAAGGCATCAACACATCTGCACCAGTCAGGGCGGAAAGTATTCAGGCAGTACCGAGTGGCATTCACGGACGAGATTGCACGCTCGATTTCGAGAGGCTGCCGAGCTCTGACGCACCGATGCTCGCGAGCGTTGATCAGATGGACGCCCTGGACACGCTCGTTAGTGCGAAACACAGCCAGGTCATCTTCAGAGCGATTTCGGACACGCCAGCGAAGATCACATGTTCCAAGAAGAATCACTTGATGGTCAACATCACGGATTCCCCGAAGACGCCCACCCATCGGGAAGCACTTACCATCAGCACGAAAACGCTGGGCGTCTGGGCAGCAGAAGAGGACGAATCAAACCAAGCGCAGAGCAGCAAGATCACGCAGGCAGACATCGGCATCATGACGAAGTCCCAGTGACGTGGATAGCCGACCATGCGCGAGGAATGAAAGCTACGTGGAGTGTTCTACGCGATGATCGACGTCGCCTGCATATTCCTGGGACAGTGGTCAAGGATATTTACGGCGGCCAGTGCAATGTCACACGTCTGGCGACGGAGTTTGGTATGAGAACCCGAAGATGCAAGGATCTACGCACTACGGGTGATGATCTACTACTCCCCAGTGCGCAGGCAGAGACGATAAGGGAACTTGAGTCTGAAGACCCATATCTCACGATCGACGCGTGGTCAGCAATCGACCTCTTTCCACCGAAGGAGAAACGACGACGCCAAGCCAAGGAATTCGCGCATGTTCAGTTTGCACTTGCAATTGTCCGGCATCGAATGGAGCACGGACGTCATGCACTACTGGAGAACCCTTTTATGTTCACAAGTGGAACATCAACAAGGATCAGTTGCCACCTGGATTGACGTGGGTTCGACGTGATCAATGTGCCTTTGATTTGCGAGATGACCCTTGAGATCTACTTCAGAAACCAACGAGATTCGCGACGTCAGCAGTAGCGCTGGCACGTGCACTTGAAGTTCGATGTTCCCGAGGTCACGGACTGGTCAAATTCAAGGACGCGGTGGCAAGTCACGTGGGTTTCGATATAGGCAACATACATGGCTGAACGAATTCTCGAAGGTGTCGAGCAGCAACATGAGTTCGAGAAGCTACTAGGAGGCGAGACTATCCTGGGAGTTCCCGACACCGTTGACACATACCCCGCCACAGGTTCCACATCAAGCTCAGGAATCATCATGGGCGCGAATGCGGAGACCTACACAGATTGGCATCGAGTACCGGCAGCACCCGAGGCAGCGATCAAGAAGTTGCATATCCAGTTTTCCCATGCTCTACGCGGCGAAGGGCTTGCTCGACACACTCGGACAGGCGGAGGATCACACGCAGCGATCTCAGCGGCCAAGCTTTCCAAATGTGAGCTATGTGATTCTCAACAGCGACCGCCAGCACATCTTTTTGCGAGCCGACCGAAGTAGATACGATTCACTCAGTGTCTCGGCATGGACGTTGCATATATACCAGACTGTGGTGGGAATTTGCATGTTTTCTTGGTTATGCTTGACCTTGCTACCGACTTGACAGCACTTCAATGAATGATCAGCGGTGGAGATCGGAAGCCAAGTCCAACGTCAGCACATGCGGAGATCTCTTTCACGGAGGGCTGGCAGCGCAATCTGCTCACCCTGGAGAGGATGCAGATTGATCAGGACGCAGCTTTTCGCCTAGGAGCTCGAGACTTTGCGCCGGGATCTTGGAGCGCCATGTATTCCAGTTGCTCCTGATGCGCATCACCAACATGGGAAGGTTGAACGAAAGATCCGTTTCTTCACGGAGATGGCCACTAAATTGTTTCGCGAGCTGGAGGTCAGATAGGACGAGAGTGCCCGAGTTGCTGGATACCAGATTGCTCAAAGTATGAACCGACTCGCCAAAAAAGAACTCAGCCCAGCGCAGCGGGCATTTGGCGAGAACCCCTCACAACCGGCATCTCTCGGAGATATCAATACCGATCCCGTGGTTGCTGGACAAGTTACTCAAGGACCGCTCATGCGGCATCGACTGCGACTACAAGAAGCTCGTGAGATTACCTTCCACCAGTCAGCCGACAGTTTAGCTCTACGAAGAGCTGCACGATCAAAGACCCGACCTCAGCCTGGACCATTCGAGCGAGGTGAGCGGGTTCACTCTTGGCGCACAGGCGGAGGCAAACGCGACCTACATCGGAAGTGGCAAGGACCAGCTCGAGTGATTGGCAAGGATCAGTTCGGATATTGGTTGGTTCACAACGGTTTCCCGATTTGGGCTGGACCGAGTATATTGAGGAGATCGACGGTCAATGAGATTGAGGATCGTATTCCTGGAGACCGGCATGAGTGGCAAGGAGTTCCTCACGGTCAGCGCGGCTTCGCTGATCTTCGGAACACGACGTTCGCACCGCTACGAGAGCCCTTGCAGCCAGGACTACAACCGCAGCCTCCACCTCAGTCTCAACCACCAGCAGACCCTGACCAACACGAACAGGGCCCGCCGAGCATGAAGGGAGCACCAGATCAAGAACCTGATGACGCAGATGATCAAACACCGACACAACGACGTCGTGTACACGCTGAATGTCCAGGAGGAGCATGGAGTAAACCCAGCACCTGGGGGATGATCATTGGAGCATAGCCCCGTGGTCCATATGACGCAGTTCTGGCGACAAGGATTACACGATGTATGATGACCCCATTACCAGAAGAAGATGCTTTTCTTCGAGACAGGCTTCTACGGCGACGCATCTTCAACTACGACACAAAGGCCTTGCGTGAGGAGATTTCTCGTAACAGTTTGGAAGTACCCTTTGAAGTTCCTCTGGTACGTGATCTGGATATGAGAAATGTTGTGTTGAAGTATACGTATCGGATTAATAACGACCCTTCCAATGGACAAGGACAGAACCCAGATTTTGTCCGGCAAGACCAGCCTACCGAAGGTACTGAACCTCAAGGACAACTTCAATCGTTGGGACCGGACACTCTGGCACCAATTCCAATATCAGCGACACGGCCCAGTGCGCCGTCTGGATCGAGCGACGATGGACCTCAGCCTCGCGCAGCACCAGAAGAACAAGACGCACGACATCGACAGCGAACTCGCCAACAAGCGAACCGCGAACAAGGCGCGGCAGAGCGCGCTGGACGATCGAGACTTACAAGGAAGACGCCAGCATCCCAGACTGCGCACGGGGGGCGAACACACATTGGTCGCAACATCACGGTCACCGAGAACAACAAGAGTTTGCGCACCGCCCATGCCACCAACACGGTCATGCGCGAAGCTTTCGCGGCTGAACGAGTTGACCGAGCATCGAAGGGCGAGCTGGACATAGAGGAGGCACTCAATCGCGATGACGGGTATGCCCGAGAACGCGCCGAGAAGTGCCTCAACGCACTTATTAAAAAATGGAGCACTCGGACCAAGCACGACGCTGTGACAGTGATTTTTCCGACAATGGCCAAGAAGATCGATAAGTCGCTACAGATCGAGAGCCGAGCTGCACGGACGAACAGGGGCCGCGATCACGACGCTGACTTCCAACCCGAATGTCGCAGTGGCGCAATGCTTCCAGGGGAAATACGATGGGAAGCTACGAAGAGATTCACCGGCATGCCTACCTTTTCTATGCAGAATCTGCCATGCGGCACTGCCGCGCGCAAGCGACTTTCACGTTATACGGGCGATGCCACTGAAGCTTTTCTGCAGGGAGTCAAGATTGAGAGGGAGCTGTAGTTCCCGATGCCCAGGAACTTGCAGGGCATGAGCATACCTCGAATCGAAGAAGGATGCCTACTCAAGCTCAACAGGAGCATCTATGGTACCAACGACGCGGCAAGGGCCTGGCACAAGAGAATTGCCCAGATTATGCGAGACATCGGCTTCGAGCAGCTGCAGTTTGAGACTGCCACCTTCAAGCTGATGAATCAAGGGAAGTTGGTTGGATTATTATGCCTGCACGTCGATGATATGCTCATGGCCTTCGACATGGAGAAGAACTAGGAGTTCTGCAATCACGTGATTCAGCACTTGAGGAGCCAGGTGGAGTTTGGAGGCTGGCATGATCCACAGAGCGCACCAGAAGAAGCTACATTGACTGGACGACGCCTCCAACAGGTCAAGGACTATGCTATCACCATCGACATGGCCAACTACATCGATGCGATGACGGACTACCGGGTGCCCGCGAAAAGGCTACGCAGGAGAAAGAGCGATTTACCGTTGCTGAACATCGAGCGCTGCGCGGCATGAATGGACAAGTTCAGTGGGTGGTACGACTACTGCTTCATAAGTACAGTTTGGAGGCATCGCGGCTGGCTGGCCAGATGTCGAAGCCGACGGTACAGGACATCGAGGCTATGGATAGTCCGGTGAGGTCTATCCGCCGTGAGGGGAAGACTCAGATGGTGTTCCGTGGAGGATTTGATTTTGGGAAGTCTGTCACCATAGCTTCACACGACGCCTCCTTCGACAACATGCCAAATCATAAGAGCCAACGCGGTTTATAGATCACGGTGGGAGATGGCAACATGATGGACGACCACACGAAGTTGCATCCATGTATGCTCTTGGCATGGTCGAGCGGACGCATTGGACGTGCAGTACGGAGTACCGTGTCAGCAGAGGCTCACAGCTGTTCTGAAGCCCACGATGTTTTTTGGGGACACGTGCAGCGTGCGCAGATATCGGTTCAGCTAGTAGGCTTGGACATGAGTATCGCCATGCAGCTGAGGAATGGAAAGGAGTTTTGGTTACAGATTGCCGTTATTTGTGGGATTGCGTTGTGTAGGAGCGCGTTCACTCATCGGATCGTAGACTTTCTCTGGAAGCAGCCATCATCGGGCAGGAATGCCCGCATTGGAGGTATCAAATGGGCCCGACCCGAGCAGCAATTGGCCGACGGACTCACCAAGAATATGGACACGCCATACCAAGACCGAGTCTTCTACGAGAATCTCTGGACGTTCGGACGGGATCCCCGAGCACCTTCGCTCAGGAAAGGGAAGCCGGCAGATCCCTGGGAGAAAACGCAGCGAGCACAGCGAGCGGAGCTAGAAGAGGGCGCCCACGAGATGAACGCGTGCTACGCCAAACCGAAGGACTATAGCGCTGAAGACGAAAGTACAAGTATTGATGTACATGAGTTGGCATGCCATTCTGAAGTGAGCATGGCAGTTGGCACATCTGTGACACGCCCATCGCGTGCCAGGCTTTTTGCAGGAGTTCTAGGAAACAGTTTCTTGTCTGGAATTTCCGCGCCAGTTCTTGTAGCACCAACTGCGGTGACAACTGCATCGGAACAAGCAGTTTGCCATATTTCAACGTCTATGGCTCAGCAATTCGACGATTGGTCGAGGTCTGTGCTTTCACCAGCCGGGACGTTTATGACAGGTTTACTGATCGGAATTAGTTTGATGATTGATTTGTCTTTGTATGTGGCAGCATTTGCAAAGAAGTGTTGATCCTACATCAGCGTTAGAGGCGAAAGCGGATAATGTTTCGCCGACTGCGATTGTCCCATCCCCGTTTAAACCACACATTGCAGCGCAGGCGATCGACAGACCCAGTCCGACGATAGAGGACGACCGATCGGACGCACGTCGTAGACTCGAGAGTATGCGAGCATGTGATTTGCAGGCTATGCTTCGCGAGATGCGTTTACCAGTCTCAGGCATCAAGGTAGATTTGGTCACGAGGATTCTCTCTTACTGCGAGGCGAAGCCTAGTGAGTTTCGCTTCTAAGCTGATGTTCTTGCTGAACGGATGCGTTTGCCCCGTTCTGATTTGGACTGCGACGGCGACGGCAGTGCCGTTGTTGTAATGTGCTGTTCTACAGTTTTTAAGCTGGGAATGTTATACTCCGCGCGAAGACGGGCGCGTTTTTTTTTTGGCCCGTATCTGCGCAGCTAGGAACGCAGTAGATAAGCAGTTGGAGAGGAGAGACAGCACGATAGATGCTGCGGCCACTTCTCTCAATAATATCAGGGGATCCCCTTTTTGAGCCATCAGCGATAACATGTGATCAGATGGCTTCCAGTCGCTGACTGGGGCCCCCCTGATTTCTATTTGCCGCATTTGATTGGTCGCGCAGACAACCCCTTTCATATTGCTCGATTCCGCGGAGCTTACGTGCGGAAGGAGAACACATCATTGACACTTGGGCCGTCTTGGAGGCCTCTTGGGGGCCTCTTGGGCCGCCACAGGTCATCCGGAGGCCATCTCGGGCCGTCTCGGGTGCATCTTGGGCCGTCTTGGAAGCATCTTGGGGCAATCTCTGCCGTCTTGGAGTCCATCTCGGGCGTCTTGGAGGCCATCTCGAGCCGTCTCGGAGCCGCCTGAACAGGAGAGACCGCTTGGACCCGGGCCTGGGCAATATTTCTGGGACCCCGGCCGGACGCGCCAGAGGCCCAGGGGGGGTTCTTCTGGAAAGAGAGAGAGAGAGAGAGAGGAGAGAGAGAGAGAGAGAGAGAGAGAGAGAGAGAGAGAGAGAGAGAGAGAGAGAGAGAGAGAGAGAGAGAGAGAGAGAGAGAGAGAGAGAGAGAGAGAGAGGGAGGCAGGGGGGAGGGAGGGAGAGAGAGAGAGAGAGAGAGAGAGAGAGAGAGAGAGAAAGAAAGAAAGAAAGAAAGAAAGAAAGAAAGGAAGAAAGAAAGAATGGAGAAAACAAAAAAAATGGGAGAGAGAGAGAGAGAGAGAGAGAACAGAAAAAAACAGAATTTATATATATATATATATATAATATATATAAAAACGAGAGAGAGAGAGAGAGCGAGAAAAGAGAAAAGAGAGAGAGAGAGATAGAGGGGGGGGAAGAAGAAGAAGGAAGAAGAAGAAGAAAAAAAAAAAAAAAAAAAAAAAAAAAAAAAAAAAAAAAAAAAAAAAAAAAAAAAAAAAAAAAAAAAAAAAAAAAAAAAACGCACATAAACAGCTACAGCACCAAAACAAACAAACAAACAAACAAACAAACAAACAGAAAGGGCTCAGCACGCCAGGCACCCCTGCGATGGATCGACAGGGGGCAGCGGATCGAAGACGCCCACGGCGAATCACCGCCGCCCCCTGCCTTTTTGGAAGCGCCTCTGCGGCCGAGCGCGGAGGCCAGACCTGCCAAGCTAGCGGACCATGCGTTCCCCGAAGCGGTTTGGAAAGTTTCCGGGGAACACGTGGGCATCTTGAAGGTCATCTTGGCCGTGTGGAGGCCGTTTTGACCCTTCCGGGCCTTCTTGGAGGGCGTCTCGGAGGGCTCTTGGGCCATCTAAGAGGCCATCTTGAGCGTCTTGGAGGCTTCTTGGGCCGTCTTGGGGGCCTCTTGGGGCCGTCTTGGGCCTCTCGGGCGATCTTTGGGGGCACTTGGGCCGTCCTGGAGCCAGGCCGTCGGAAGACTGACCAAAAAGCGAACACCAAAATCCTTCAAAAACTCATGGGGAACGGTTGCGGGGACCACGTGATTGCTCTGCTGCGTCCTTCGGCCCGTCGCCGCCGAGTCCGCTCAAGCTTCAGCGCGCCGAGGCCCCGCTGCCAGATGCTGGCGGAGGGCCTCTGCGCGGCCCCCGCGGAGGCCGGGCCCGGCGCGCTGCGAGAGCGGGCTCGGGGCGGCCGCGGAGGCGGCGCGGGTGGCCTTCTCGGGGCAAGCGTGCGCGCCGTGCCCCGATTGCCGCCCGATTGCCGATTGCTGCCCGGGCTGCCCGCCTGGGCCCTGGCGGTGGCGCCGCCGGAGGGAGCTAGCTCCCTTGGCGTGGCCGTTTTGGCTGGCGTTGGTGCCGCTGGCGTTCCTGGCGGGACGGTGGAGCGCGGCGCCTCGGGCATCCCCTCGCCCTGCGGCCGCACGCGAGCATGTCGACCTACGAGGAGCGCCGCCCATGAGCCCGCTTGCTGGTGAGGTTCGCCGGCGATGAGTGGACTCACGAGCGGCCCCTACTCTGGCCCGTCCACCGTGACCGCCGCCACGAGCGCTGGGCGGTGGAGACGCCTGACGGCGACCGCTACGCGGAGCGGAAGGCGGACTGGCGCTGGCACGTCTCGCTGGCCCACGGCTGGCCCGAGGGCTTCCGCGGAGACGCGGTCAGGTTCGAGGGGGAGCTCTCCCGCAAGGTGCTCCGCCAGATGGTGCTGCAGGGTCGCGAGCTCGCGCGCGAGGAGCGCCGCAGGCGTCGCTTGCCCGCGGGGCGTGGCGGCCACCTCGGGGAGGAGCCGAGCACGATGGTGAATTGGCATGGCGACGAGCGGGGCTTGGACGCTGGATTGTTCGATGGCGCGAGGCGACGGCTCAGGGGCAAGCGCGACCTCACGAGCGCCCCGCGGGCCCCCGAGGCCCCCGGCGACGAGGAGGCGACGCGCCCCGCCATGGGCCCGCCCCCGCTGGAGGACGCCGAGACGTTGCTGCTGGTGGCGGAGGTGCAAGCTGGTGGCGGACTGCAACTCGGCGATGAGGTTGTGGCAGCCTCTGGCGACATCGCGGCGGGGTCGAAAGTGATCGGCAGCCGCCCCGACGGACGCTCCGTGCTGTGCGAGCGGGTCTCGGTCGGTGACATGGCCACCTGGCGCGCCGAGGCGTTCGCCAATGCTGGCCGGGTGGCTGAGCGAGGTGCTCTGGCCGACGCCGCGCCGCCCGCCGCCGAGCACCCCGGCCCCTCGACCTCCGCGACCTGACCCGCGAGGAGCCCAGCGGGGTAGGAGGCACCGACACTCCTCGAGATGGCAGCGACGCCGCCAGCCGCTGGGACGTCTGGACCCTCTCGGTGGAGTGGAACGAGCAGGGAACCCGCTTCAAGGAGTGGCGCCGGGCGGTTGGGGAGAGCTGCGAGGAGCCGCTGGGCGGCTGCGAGCTCCGCGGCGCTGGCACCGCGCTCCACCTCTGCCAGCGGTTCACGCAGCACGGCGGCGACCCGAAGACGTGGATGTCGAACTTCTGCAGGGAGTACGGGATCGGCCAGCGCGACCGCACATGGTATGAGCTGAACTGTCTGGTGACTAGCTTCTGGTTGGCGGGGACCTTCGACGCGGCGAACCTCGGCGGGCCGGCCAGCCTGGAGGTCGCCGCGAGGCGCATCGCCCAGATCACCGAGGCCCATCGGGTCGCGCCAGGGCAGCCCGCTGCTTGGGAGGCTGGCCGCTTCTTGACGGGCACTAGCGACCCCTTCGACGTGGTCTCGCCCGAGCTGTGGAGCTTCGCGGACCGCGCGGCCCGCGACGAAGCGGACCGCTTGACGGTGCTCGGCCGCGGCAGGGCGCTCGCAGCGGGCGGGCGCGGCGCCGGCGGCATCGAGGATGCGGCAAGAGCGCTGGAGACTGGAAGGCTTCCCCGTGCTGGCGCGGAGGACGGTGCAGGCAGAAGCGGCGGTCGAGGGCGTGGGCGAGGCCAAGCAAAGCCTGGCGACGCGGCGGCCGCCGCCGCGGCGAAATGACGGCCACGGGGCCGGGGGTGGGGCCGCCCCCCGGCCTGGAGGCAGAGGCCACGCGCGGCGGGCAGGTCCACCGTCTGCCTGAGCTGCGCCAGCTGGACGCCGACCTGGCTGCCCCGCTCGGCCGCCGCAGTCGAGCGCTGGTGCGCCGGTTGTCCAACGAGGGTTTGGCAAGTCTGAGTTGGTTGCACGGTGCTGAACGGCGGCCTCCAGGAGCACCGCCTAGCCTCGCCACGCGCAGCCGCGTGGCGGACATCCAGCACGAGACGTCGCGGCGGGCGCAGACCTTGGCGGCAAGCTGGGGCGCGTCGGCCTGCGCGGACGATCCGCAGCAATGTCTAGCACAGCTGCTGCGTGGCCGAGGCGGCAACGCCCATCTGGCCCATGCGACGCTGACCCCCTTCTCTCGCGCCCGGCCGCCGGTGCCCGAGGACGCGGCTGGCGCGCCACGAGTCTCGGACCTGCTGCCGGAGGCGGCGCGGATTCAGTCGAAGGAGTACGAGAGCCACACGATGCGTTCGCCTGAAGAGGTGGATGGAATTAGTGCAAGGCGCGGGCCCATTCGACCGTACATGGACCCAGTATTGATTCACAAGCGCCCCGACTACGTCGGCCTGGTGAAGAGGCTGCCGAAGGTGGGCTCGGTGCGATTGTCTACCACGCGCCGCTGCCAGGTGGGGATCTTTTCCGCGAGGAAGAAGAGCGACCGCCAGCGGCTGATCCTGGAGCGCCGCCCGGCGAATCCCCTGTTCAGGAGCCCGCCCGGGGTCGACCTCGCGAGCGATGATGGCTTCAGCCGCATCGAGAGGTTGACGGCGAGCGGCCCTGGGCCAGGCGTGGAGCTGGACGACGCCCTGGGCGGCCTGGACACCTGGCTGGGGGTGGCGCGACGTGAAGGACTGCTTCCACAGGCTCTTGCTGGACGACGGCCTGGGGCTCTAGGAGTTCTTCGGCTACCCGCCGCTGCGGGCCGCGGAGCTGGGCGTCGCGCGCTTGGGGGGCGTCGCGCTGGCCTGGGACACGCTGATCTACCCGCTGGCGCGCGCCCTGCCGATGGGCTGGGCCCGGTCACTACACTTCGCCAAGTCGGCCAATTCGCATCGCATGACGGCGCTGCGAGAACTGGAGGGCGCGCTGGAGGTGACGGACCGCGGCCCCCCGCTGATCTTGGACGGCTCGCGTGCTCTGGGCCACTACACCTACGTCGACAACATCGGGGTGTTCGGCGGCACGAAGAGCCAGGTCCACGCGGCCCTGGTCGCCGCCACGAGGTCCTTTGGCGACGTCGGCCTCGGGGTGCAGGAGACCGCCCTGAGCAACGCTGGCGGCGAGGCTCTGGGCGTGCAGCTCGACGGCCGCGCTGGCTTCACGAGGCCCGCACCCGCCAGGTTTTGGCGAGTTCGCGGCGCGGTGCAGGCGCTGCTACGGCGCCGCAAGGCGAGCGGCCTGGAGTTGGAGATTGTCGTCGGCCATCTTACCTTCCTGGGGCTGGTGCGGCGGGAGAGCCTGAGCGTCTTCCACTGCATCTACCGCTTCATTCAACGCCACTACTTCGAGAGGGTCGTGCTCTGGGACAGCGCGGTGCAGGAATTTCGGGCTTTCTCAGGGCTGATGATTGTTCTGCATGCCGACTGGGATGCTGGGTGGTTGCAGGGCGTCTACCAGTCCGACGCGTCCCTGGACGGCTTCGGGCTAGCCTATTCGATATGGGACCCGAAGGACGTCGGTCGCGCAGGCGGGACGTGCGAGCGCGCCCGCTACCGCCTGGGCGCGGGAGCCGCGCGGCGGCATGCTGTGGAGGCCGCGGGCCTGGAGCTGCTGGCGGACGGCGGCGTAGGCGCGCGGGCCGGCGGAGCTGCTGCATGCTTGACGCTGGCGGACGGTCTTGGCGGATCGGTGGGCTTTCGAGGATCGAAGGCCGAGCGCTGATCAAAGCCGTGGAGCGCGTGGCTTGCTCTCGCGCTGGACGCGACGGCCGAGCCCCTTCTGCTGGGGGGCAACATGGCAGTGATCCTCGCCTTCTCACGGTCGCGGGCTCGGGACTACAAGCTACTGACGATGATTCGGCGAGCGGCCGCCTGCACCTTCGGGCGCGGACTCAGGTTCAGGTATAGGTGGGTCCCCATCGGAGTCCAATAGCAGCGACGAGGGGAGCATATTCTTTGCAAAGGAGTACGAAGCGGGAAAATGCGCGCCCCAACTGCTGCCTCAGGTGGAAATGGAGCATGACAAGTGGGCCCTCGAGGGCTCAGACCCTGGCGCTTGCCCGTAGGCTCCTGCGGCCCCTCCTCCGGAGCCCTCCCGGCACGAGGAGGAGGGCTCGGCCGCGCCGCGTGCCGCCGCGGGGCCAGCCGACGCGGGCGCGAGCGCCGACGCGGTCCTTGTCGGCACCGACCGCTCGGAGAGCGCCAGCCGTGCAGAGAGCTTCAGCAGGAGCTGCGAGCAGGAGCCCGCGGCAAGCCCGCACGTTGAGCAGGGGCACCTCCAGCGAGCTGGACCGCCGCACGACAGCTGGCGAAGTGCCCTCGCCTTCGGGCTTGGAACAGGCCCCCTCGACGCCGCGGGGGCGAGCTGCAGCCAGCCTGTCGGCAAGCGCCAACGCCGCGGGCGCGACCGCCGCTGCCGCCGAGGACGACAGCGAGAGCAGTTGCGAGGAGGAGCTGCCCTGCCAGACTGGCTCGCGCGCCGAGGCCCGCCAGGCGGCTGCCCGGGCCCGCCGCGCGGCGCGGGAAGAGCTGCCGCCCGGCCAGACGTTCCAGGAGGCACACAGCGTCAAGGCGGCTACTTGGGCGCGGTACCAGATGCACGTGGACGAGTTGATTTCTTTCGCCGACCAGCGGGGCGCGCCTCTCGCAGAGGATGCCGAGGTCGACGACTGCATCGTGAAGTGGATGAACAGCGAGCCCAGCGCAGGCCGACGCGCGTGGCGCGGGGAGAGCACGCCGGCCGCCGCGATGTTCACGTTCGCGGGTTTCAGCCGCCATGGCGACCGCAAGCTGGCGAGGTCCTTCCGGTACCTGCGCGGGTGGCGGCTGCTGAGCCCGCCGATGAGCAGGACGCCGCTGCCGTGGCCCACGCGGGCGGCGCTGGCCCTGCAGCTGGTGCGGCACGGCCACGGCTTGGCGGCGATAGCGGTGCTGGTGATGGTGGAGGCCTACTTGCGGCCGTCGGAGCTGCTGTCGCTGAGGCGCCGCTCGCTGCTGCCGCCTGCCCGGGGGGGCCTCACCAGGCGGAGCCTGCTGCTGTTCCCGAGCGCGAGAGGCCTGGCGCGGAGCAGGACGGGCGAGGCCGACGATACGGCGGTGATGGACTCATCCCGCACTCCGTGGCTGAGCTACGTCTTCGCCAGGCTGGCGAAGGGGCCGCAGGACGAGAAGCTGCTCTCATGGGATTACAGCCAATTATATCATATGTTCGCGCAGGCTGCAGCGGCCCTGAACTTCAAATCAAGGTCGCCACAGCGGGATCTCGATCGACAGGGCCGCGCGAGATCGCAGCCTAGACGAGCGCATGATGCGCGGGAGGTGGAAGGCCGCCAAGAGCGCGGCCAGGTACGAGAAGGCAGGAAGGCTGAACGACGACTGGCGGGAGCTGTCGGCCGCGCAGCAGGCCCACGTCCTCGACTGACAGCGCCGCCTCGAGGAGTGCCTCGTGCGCGGGTGCCGCCTGCCGATGCCCGCGCCGAAGCCGCGACGCCCTTCCTCGCCGAGCTGTTCAGCGGCCGAGAGCGAGTGGCTGCGGCGGCGCGACAGGCGGGCTACAGCTCACGCGAGTGGGACATCCTGTCGGGGCCGCCGGGCGACCTGCTGCGACGCTGCGTAAAGCTAGACCTCCGCGCTCGGATGCGCGCGGGACAGGTGCTGGCGGCCATGATGGCTCCGCCTTGCACGTCCTTTTCAGTTGGACAAAACGTGAACGTGCCCTTTAGGAGTAAGACCTTCCCTCGAGGCCTCCCAGGGTTGCCCCAAGTCCTGCGCGACAAAGTCCTTGTTGGAAATGCCTGTCTGGATTGCTGTATTCGCACGATTCGCGCGTGCTGCCGAATGCGCCTTCCTTTTTGCATCGAGCACCCACGTAGCAGCTATATGTGGCACGATCCTGTTCCCGCTCCGTTACTGGACCGCTCGGATGCTCGCACGTCGGCGGTCAATCATTGTGCTTTCGGGACGCCCCATCGGAAGGTCACCAGACCGGTTTTTGGCGGGACCGATTTAGATTTGGGAATGTTGGGGCGCCCCGGAGCTGTCACACGTAGAGGACGGCATGGATTTTGTTTCTTCTCTGACAGAAAACACATTGTACTAGAGGGCAGAAGCGCGCGTGAAGCGGCGGCCTACCCTCCGAAACTTGCGAAGTGTTTAGTTCGGGTTCTGTTGTCTCCAGTATAGTTAGAACGGCATGCAGGTTGATTTGTATAGCGGGAATGTCGACAAGCACCCTCCTCGCCCCCCCGTTTTTTATCGGAGTTGCCTGTCAGCACCCCGCCCCCCGCGGCTGTGAACTATGGCTTGGGGCCTAAAGGTTTGGGGTAGTGTGTTGCAGATTCTGCGCGTTCGAACGATCTCGCTCGGCTTCGTTCCCAGGCCACTTTAACCTTCATCAGTTGCCAATAGTTGGGCCTCGCTCGCAACAGAACCCGTTCTCCGCCGAGAAGACGCAAAAAGAGCATGGTTGTGGGGACCACGTGATTGCTCTACTGCGTCCTTCGGCCTGTCGCCGCCGCATCCGCTCAAGCTCCCACCCGCACCGCCCCGTTCTCAGGGCAGTGTGTTGCAGACTCTGCGCATTCGAATGATCTCGCTCGGCCTCGTTTCAAGGCCATTTTAACTTTCATCAGTGGTCAAGATTCGGGCCTCGCTCGCAACAAAAACCCGTTCTCCGCCGAAAAGACGCAAAAAAAAAAGCATCAATGATTTCGGCCTTGTTCGGTCTTTCCTGGAGGCCCTCTTGGAGGCCTCTTGGGCTGTCGTGGGCCATCTTAGGGTGGGCTCCTGACCCGTCTGACGCCGTCGGAAGCCGTTTGGGTGGCCTCTCTGGGCCGACTTGGGGCCGTCTTGGAATGCCCCAGGGCCGTCTTGGAGGCCATTTTGGGCGTCTTCAAGGCCTCCTGGGCCGTCTTGGGGGCCGCTTGGGGCCGTCTTGGGGGCCTCTTGGGCCGTTTTGGGGCCATCTTTGAGGCTTTTGGGGCGATCTTGGGGCGATCTTTGGGGGCTTTCGGGCCGTCTCGGGACGTCGGAAGGCCGAAAAAAAGCAAATGTTAAAATCTTTAAAAACCTAGGGGTAACCAATAATTCTGGCCTCTTCGAGCCCTCCTGGGGCCCTCTTGGAGGTCTCTTGGGCCGTCTTGGGCTAGCCTAGAACCAACTTCGGCCATCTTGGTGGGCTCCTGGCCCGTCTGACGCCATCGGAAGCCGTCTTTGCGGCCTCTCTGTGCCGACTTGGGGATTTCTTGGGGTGCTTCGGGGCCGTCTTAGAGGCCATCATGGGCGTCTTGGAGGCCTCTTGGCCCGTCTGGGGGCCGTCATGGGGCCATCTTGGAGGCCTCGTGGGAGGTCTGGGGGCGATCTTGGGGGCCTCTTGGGCCGTCTTGAGCCGTCGGAATGTCGAGAAATAGCGAATCTCTAAATCCTTGAAAACCCTTAGGAAAATCAATGATTTTGGCCTCTTCGGGCCCTCCTTGAGGACCTCTTGGAGGCCTATTGGGTCGTCTTGGGCCGTCCTGGAGGCCTCTTGGGCGAACGTGGAGGTACCTTGGACTTTCTTGGGCCATCGTGGAGGCCGTCTTGAACCATCTTGGGCGGGCTTGGAAGCCAGCTTGGAGGCCATATTGGGCCAACGTGGCCATCTTGGAGGCCATCTTGGGCCATCTTAAGGGAAAGATTTGGGAATTGTGTTCCTTTCCGGGTGGCCGGCAGGACGGGCCGAAGCCCCAGGGGGATTGGTTTCTGGAAAAAGACCAAAATCGAAATCGTCTAGCACGCCAGGCACCCCTGCGATGAATCGACAGGGGGCGGCGGATCCTAGTTGGTCTGAAGCCTTTTGTATATGTGTTGAGGTGTCGTGGGGAGCCTCACGGCGGCCTCTTGGCGGCGGTTTGGGTGCCTCTTGGGAGCCTTTGGGGGCCTCGTGGGGTATCCTCTGGGCCTCTTGGAGGCCTCTTAGGCGCTTCTTGGGCGCCTCTTGGGGCCTCTGGGGGCCTCTTGACGGCCTCTTGGGGCCTCCTGGGGGTTTCTCCGGGCACAAATATCGAATGTTCGGTTCGTGGTCCCCTGGTTGGGCCCCGCTTGGGGTCGTTTTAGGGTCCTTTTGAGCCGTTTTGAGCGCTTCTTGGGCCATCTTGGACTCTTGGAGCCCTTTTGGGCCGTCTTGGAGCCCTCTTGGAGGCGTCTTGGGCTGTTTTGGGGCGGTCTTGGGAGCTTCTTGAGCGTCTTGAAGCGTCAGAAAGCCGAAAATACGAGAAGGCCAAAAATCCTTCAAATTCTTTCGTACAATCTACGACTTTGGCCTCTTGGGGCTCTCTCGGGAGGTCTCTTGGGACGCTCTTGGGGCCTCTTTGAGCCCTCTTGGTCTGTCTTGGAACCATCTTCGGGCGCCTTCGAGCACTCTTGGCCTCGGCAGTACGAAGATGGGGTAATTTGCAAGGGTTTATGGCTTCGGGGACGCGAATATGGTGTATTTTCCTATGCTTTGTTGCCGCGGAGACGCAACAATTGGTAATTGACGAGGGGATGTGGCCTCGGGAACGCGAGCGTTGCGTAATGTACGAGGGATTATGGCCTCGGGGGCGCGAATCTCACTTGCTTTTACATGGCCCACGCCCCCCCCTGGAATTCAGAGCACGCGATCCGGGCGTGGTAAATGCTGGTTCCGGGCTCCCCCCCCTCGCGCAGACCTCCACAGTTTAAAGTAGGAAGCAGAAAGCAGGACTTTAACATTGCAGACTTGACACCGTAGCTGGCGCAGGGAGCAGCAACTTCGGCCTATAGCCCGATGGCCCCACAAGGGGGCCGGCGGACTACACAGTCGCGCACTAAAATCTTCCCGACCCCTTCCACCCGGCACGATAATTGTCTTCCTCAAGCTGGGCTCCTCGAGGGCTCCCGGCCCCGATCTTCCGCACGGTGCGTCGCGCCCCAGTCTGTTTCCTGCGGGGCCTGGGCCCCGCGGCAGGCCTCCCCCACGGGCGCCAGGCGTTGGAGGCCCCAGCCTTCCCTGAGTTGTGGAGGGCTCCAGCGGCCCGGGTGGCGGCGGTCCCGGATGTGTTCCTTCTCCCGGCGTCCTTCGCTTTGGAGCGCCAGGGGGACTCGCCGGGAGACGGGAGGGTCGGGAGCGGCCAAGAGGGGGGCGATGACCAGGGGGGGGGCGATCTCATGGCGGGGGCCATGATATCTCCCCAGATTTCATGGCGCCTCTTCTTATTTCAATACGTCCCCGGCCGTCCCCTGGGTGCCGCTGGCCATGATTTGCGCCTGCCCCCTCTTGGATGCCCCCCTCTTGGCCGCCCCCGAGAGGGAGAGGGGGGAGGAGGGATCGGAGTCGACGATAGGGGCGAACAGCCCAGGGGCGAGCGTTACACATGTTCGCCTGGGAGCCCCGCCGAAGGCACGGACCATCGGCGCCCTTGGATACATGTATTGCATCCACCCGGGCTATTCGCCCCCATCGTCGCCCCCGCAGGGAGCGCGGAGGAGAGAGGAGGGGTAGGAAGGACGAGGGGTATCCGAAGTTTGCTGCATGTTAGCGTGCCTGCCCCGCTGAGTCACTGCATCTGCTGGAAGAACAATGGTGATAGGCATGTTGCGCGGGCACGGCAAAGAAACGGAGGGCGGTCGATCTTGTTTCAGTCTTGACCCTTGACGTCTGGTGGCAGTCCACATCCTTCTTCGCGGTAGTTGCCTGAGAGGATCGCAAGAGTTGTAATTTGCCCAGTTGCATTCGGTATACATAGTTCTCTGCCAGTCGTTGTGTGTTAAGTATTTATCTTTCTCTCTCTCTCTCTCTCTCAATCTCTCCACCCCCGCCAGGTCCCTTATCTTCGCCCCCCTCCTCCTTCTCCCTTCCTCTTGTTTGTTTATCTCTCTTGCTCTCTTTCATTTTGTTGTTATGTCTGCCCCTACCTGGCTGAATTGACGTGCTCTTGAGCGGACGGATGTGCTGTTTCATTTCAGATCGTATTACATCATCCATGAATTCGTACCCAGATCTGACCACTTCGTTGAACCAGGATCGATGCGTGCGCCCCACTTGTGGCTCGGGCCAGACGCTCGCCTCCCTGGATGCTGTCAGCAAAGAGCAGACAAAATGATCGGTCGGAAGAGGTCGCAGTTTGTTGCTTCCTGCTCTTACTGGATATCCTGTCCTCTTTCTTCCCTCTCGTCTGTCCCTCCCTCTGTCCTCGCTCTTCTATCCCGTGAGCGTTTCAGCTCAAGCTTGGTTGAAGGCTGGTCAAACCTAGTTCGTCTACACAAGCAACCACACTTGCCATCGCAGCCATGCGCAGTGAGGGTAATTCACGCGAGCTGGGTGACAAAGCACGTGGGCAGTCATCAAGCACTACGGGCAGAAGCGCTGCGCAGTGTCATTCCAGGCTTCTGTTGGAATTGCAACAAGCTCTCGGATGCAATGCTCGCGCACACGGTCTCTTTGTGTGTTTACGCAACTCGTTTGGCCAAGCCTGCTTCGGCCTTCCGCAGGGGTGGTTGCCAGCAGGCTGCCGCAATTTCGTGGAAGACGGCTCGAAAATTGCACGTTTGAAGCTTCTCTTGTGCCTCTTCGATCTATGAGGGTCGCGTGGGGCCGCTGCGACTGGGGCCTCCCAGGCCATCTTGGCGGCCTCCTGGCCGCATCGTGAAGCGTCTGGGGTCGTCCGGGCATGTTTGGCCGCCTCGGCGACCTCTTTGGATCGGCTTGGGTCGTCATTATTTCCAAACACATCGGGACACTACATCTCGATGATTCCAATTTGTTCCTACGATTTGGAACGATGACCGACAATGGAGGGTACAGTTGCCCCCGGTTGACGACAGGGGGCACAGGGCCGACGTAAAGATCTTGCAAAGCACAACCGAAGAGCGCTCGATTAAGACGGTGGCAATTTCCGCGCGCCTAACCACTTGCGGTGAACCAAGTGCTCAACGGATCTACGTCACTTGACGCTCACGTTTTCAACATTTTCAAACGATCGTGGGCCTTCCGAGCGCTCTTGAGGCCACTTTCGTGGCTTCTTGGGGGCCCATGGGGCTTTCCGAGGGCCTCTTGGGAGTTCCAGGGCTGTCGGGGCGGCCTCTTGTGCCACATGGTGGGGGGCGGCTTAGGGATTATTGGAGTCACTTGGGCATAATGTATTGCGCCCCTGCGGGAGTCCAACCGGAGCATTTTAGAGGCTCTCTTCGGCGGTTTCGGGCCCCTTCTGGGCGTGTTCGGACCTCTTGGGGGCCATCGTACGAACAACTGCATGGCCATGTGAACACCCCAAAAAGAGCAGCACCATGTTGTGATCCAATCTCGCTACCGAGGGCTTGCAAGAGGGGCCGAGGGACATATCAGGCAGACAGAAGCCCCGTAGAGGCCGAGATCCACGCTTCCTTCCTGCCCTTGCTATTGCTGCTCTCACCCCTATTTCCCGCTGCCCCCTCGGTTCAATATTATTATGCAGAGCCCTTGGCCTGAGAGCCACGTTTCGCTTCACCGCGCGAAAGAGTAAACGATATCTTGGCGCCGCGCACCCATCCATATCACAGTGGTAGCTTGGAGCGAGGATCGCTGCCCCGGCCTTCGGGCCGTACATATATTCCACGACGACGTCCGCGACGCGTCTGCCCACGGAATCGACGACCAGCGTTCTCCTGTTGCTCTGCTGCGCAGTGCTCATCATCAGCGTCTGCGACGCCGAGCCCACTGCGAGTGTCAGCGACACCACCTAACAGCTCTCCGCATCGGCAAGCGCCGACAGCGATTTCATTCCCCAACTCGCCTTCGTGAATGGCGTCAGCGACGCCGGCAACAATTTCATTCCCCACCTCACCTTCGTGAACAGCGTCAGCGACGCCGAGAGCGATTTCATTCCTTACCTCACCTTCGTGAACAGAGCCAGCGACGCCGAGTGCAATACGAGTGTCAGCGACACCACCACCTACCAGCTCTCCCACACGGCAAGCGCCGACAGCGATGTCATTTCTTATTTCATCTTCGTGAACAGCGTCAGCGACGCCAAGTGCCACACGAGCGTCAGAAACATCATATACCAGTTCTACTACGCGGCAAGCGCCGACAGCTCCCTCGACATGCTCAGCATCGACCTGGTTAGTTTTCATTCCATTGTGGACAGTAGCGACCATCTTATTTCGTTTATTCCCATCGCAAGGTCATACCAAGTTGGAACGGAGATCTTGCGAACTGGCGAGATTACAAACAGGAGGTGAAGCTATGAAGCTCAGCGAGAATCTTGAAGTGACGCAAAGCTTTGCATTAAAATTGGTCCTCAAGCTCACGTGCGCGGCACGGTCGGCTGGGTTCAACATGCGAGAGGAAGATCTACACCCGCCAGCCCGAGAGGACAGCGTGGGGCCTGCCGACAGGGAGCGATTTCGGAACCAGCGGGGAATCGAGGGCGCACGCAGACATCTCGAGGCAAACCTTGGACAACAAAGGTCCGCGCAGAACGGGGGGGCGCTCGAGAAGTTTCTCGACTCAACGCAGCATCACCGCAGAAGGGGGAGAGCGCATGACAGATTGGCTCGTACGTTTCGAGGCTGGTGTTTAACATGTTCGTGAAAATGCGGTGGATCCCACCGCGCTGGATGACGTTGCCGGTCGGTTCCTACTACGGAAAGCCGGACTCACAGCAGAAAGACGCGAACGAGTTGTGGACAGGTTGCCGGACGAACGCCACTCATTCCAGCGACTCCGAGGAATGATCGCGCGGATGTTCCCGGACATTCATTCGTCCGACGGAACCGCCAGCATGCCGTCGCGGCCGTGGCCGCGGCGCTCCGACAGCAGTTGGCAGCGCTCATCATCGAGCCGACCTCGCCCAGCAATTGTCGTCGACGCAGCCCGAGGACGACGGGGGCGAGTCGGAGGACGACAGCGACACCGAGGCCGACGCCCAGGACATCGTTCGCCAGGAGATCGAAGCCATCAACACCGAACTGGAGCTGTCCAATTTCGACTTGGGCGAGGTGTTCGATGGCGACGACTCCGCCATGGCGGAGCCGCGGTGGAGCCCGCCGCGACCCCCGAGGCCACGGCGACCATCCGGTCGGCCCGGGAAGCCGTCAAGGGCCGCGGGAAGGGCGCGCCGAAGCGCCGACCCGCCGGCAGGAACCTCCAAGGCCGCGCGGACCACCGCGGAACGACCTCGCAGCACTGGGATTGCGGCGAGAGGGGGCACTCGACGGGCGACGAGGAGCGCCCAGCACCGGGCGCCCGCAAGTACGCCCCTAAGGACAAGCAGAAGGGCAGAGGGCGAGGGGTCGTTCACCGCCGGGCCTACATCACCGAGCGAGTCGCCGACCAGACCCACGCGGAGTTCGGTGACGAAGAAGTGATACTACATCCAGAAGGTCCATTCACCCCGCCACCCGGGGCGCTGGTCTCTGAGCGCGCGGTGCCCGACTTACCCACCGCGAAGGCCACCAGGGGGGCGAGACGCCCATCGACGACGGGGCCGGGGCGATTGACACCGCCTGCCTGCCCTGCGCTGGCGGACTCGGGCGGCGCAAGAAGTACAAGGACAGGCTCGTCGGCGCTCGCCGACGAGATCCTGGTGGAGCCCGAGGACGAAGTCAACTGGCTCGGGAAGGGCGGCGCGACCCCGAGCAAGCTACGCGCCGCCACCCCACTCGCGCCATGCGGTCGCGCTGGACGCATCGTGTTCAGCGTCGTGGACAGTCCCGCGCTCGGCCTGCTGATCGGCCAGGACTTCATCCAGTCGTCCGAGATCGACGTCCAATAAGGAGCAGATACGCATCGGGAACTACTCCCAGAAGCTCATCCCCAGCAGTGCGGAGCATCCCGCGATTTGTCTCCATCTGGAGGAGTGGCTCACCATCATGGACGTGGGCCACGTGTTCGGCCCGAAGATCGCCGAACCCAATGCCGCCAACAACAACATCATCAAGACGGCCCCACTACCTACGGTCATTGCGACGACCAAGGCGGATTCCCTGGTCGAGCCCATCATGAAGCTCACCCCCAAGAAGGAGTCAAGCGTTCCAAGGCGATTCCAGCCGCGCCGAGTCGCCGGGTCATGGCTCACGACCGCCGTGGCATCTGCTCTGGCCTGCTGCTCAACAGCAGTGACGCCGCCTACATGCACGACACTCTTGGAGCCGACGACCGTCTGCATCGTCGACCCCGTGGACGACTGCGTGGCCTGCGGCACCCAGCCCCACGATGAACGCCTGCACCTCGGGTTCTGTTCCGAGCACGTGTTCCGCCACCCGGTCACGCTAGGCATCGACCACGACAGCAAGCCGAAGGAGGTGAACATCGCGGAGGAGCAGCAGGTGAAAATGCGAAACTTCAAAAATAGGACGAAGATGTTGATCATCGCCGGCAAACGATCGGCCATCGTGACTTATAAGAGCGGCATCCTGCCGCACACAGTCAGCCCGGCTCTCAAGATTGATTTGGCCAAGTCAGCTACGCACCCGAGACCGGTCTCGAAATGCAACATGACCACCCTCTACGAGTGGTGCTGCAACCCGACAGCAAGCTCAGCGCTAAGTGGAAGATGAATGGGAGAGCTGCTGTTCGCTGTGGACTTCCAGGTTGCGATCTTTCTTGAAGGGTAGCAGTGAACAAGCTAGAGACGAGAGGGAAAGAGCGCACGGGTACACGCCGCCTTTCCGTGCACGCCATGGAATGCATTGCAGCTCCTCGTTCTCAAGATCGACCCCAGCAAGGCTGCGCAACTACAGACAGACAGGAGCCACTCCGCGAAGATGATCGACCTGTTCCTGAAATCAATGAGCCGCCTTCGGAAGGAGTTCGGCAACCAGCTCGCGGTCTCGTTCGAGCGGCCTCGCTACTGCGATGGCTGGGACCAGACGAAGAACTACACCGCAGATGCGATGAAGAGGCAGCACCCGCGCGCCATCGATTTCAACGGCTGCGCCAACAACTTCAAGACCAAGGAGGGAGACCCGATCAGGAAGCCGTGGAGGATCATCACCGACCATTACGGGATCGTGCGCAAGTTTTGCGACGGCACGCACAAGCACGTCGAAGCCCGTGGCCGACTCGCTAAGGACAGCGAGAAGCACACCAATGAGCTCGTCACGACGCTGGCCAAGCAGCTTCACAAGCCGAATAAGTCGACGCACCGCGAAGCCAACCCCATTTGACCTGCAAGAAGGAGAGCCGCTAGAAAGACAGCACAGGCTCCAGCGGCCCCAGCCGAGCCATCACTAACGGCAGCAGAGGAGCGGACCCTCGAGTCCGCCATCATGCAGCTCCACGTCAACACGGGGCATCCTGCCAATGATGCGCTGGCCCGGGCGATCCGAGTGACGGGTGGATCTCAGAGAGCGGTCGAGACGGCATCCAACCTACATTGCGAAGTGCGCGCCGCCCACCAACGACTTCTACCACACTAAGCAGGGAGGACCAAGCTCGACAGGGATTTCAACGACTCCGCCGGCGTGGATTAGTTGACCCTTGCCGACTACGCCGGCAACCAGCTGGTCTCCCTGAACGTGGTCGACCTCGCCTTTGGATTTACGCTATGTTGCACAGTCTCCTCGAGACACCCCTCTGTTGTGTTTGCCGGGTTTTTGCAAATATGGATCACGCCGTCTAAGTCACCACAGCGGGTGATATTTGATGGAGGAGGTGAGTTCGAGAGGGATTTCTCGAAGGAACTCGAGGACATGGGATGCCGCCTCATGACTACTGCTGCGGCTACGCCGCAGCAGAATGCCACCGCGGAGAGGCGCGGGGGCACGTGGCAGGTTCACGCGAGGAAGCTGCTCGACCAGTTCAGCATCAGGTTCGACAGCCCTCGAACGCCCACAACATTCAGTGGCTACTTGCCGTTGTTTGCTGGGCCGAACAGCTCCGTCAACTCCACTGGTTATTCACCAGCACACTGGATACTCGGACGTGGCCTGGAGTTACCACGCTGCTTACGTGACAGCGCCGGGAGGCTCTCGCTACACAAGAGGGTAGTTTCTGGCAAGCCCTTCTCCGAGATAATTGCGATCATGAGCGCCGCCCAAACGTCCATCAGGCACTCGCGCTTCAACCAGCCCCTGTCCCGGGCGCCACTGGCCCGATCACGCGCAGACGCAGCTCAGCATGCACGAGACGTCTACCAGACGGGAGGCCAGGTGCACTGGAGGGGGAACGGCAAGCCCAAGCGTGAGTGGGCATTGCAGCGGCATGGACCCGGCGTCATCATTGTGTTCGAACGTGGTCAGCCACCGTTCCACCACGGTCAACGTCAAACGTGGACACCTACGACATACGACTGCAGCCGAGCTCGTGCCATGCGGACAGGTACTTAACGCCATGAGCGGTAACCCGCCACCGCCACCTGGACAGCCTCCAGCTGGAGAACAGCCACCAGCTCCTGGCATAGGCGGAGGTGGAGGAACAGGTGGTTTTCCACCATCACCCCCTGGAAAAGACGACAACATGTTCATGGACCCCACCGCTGCGACACCACAAAAGCGTCCTAGGACAACGGACGCACCACCAGCATTACCACCACCACAACCGCCGACGGCCATTCCGCAGCATAACTTTGGGAATGTCGAGGACACCCCGGGGGCCCGTCGAGCTCATGCAGCGGCTGAGTGGCTTCGCCGAGAACAAGGAGATGACGAGTTTACTATGAGCGGAGGAGCCTCTGGCAGCGGATCAGCACCAGCACCTCCGGGAGGAGACCTCCCGCCCGCGCCTGCGCATCTACCTGGCGCGCCGGCCTTGCCAGACCCAGACCCAGGAGCTGCTGCTGCTGCGCCAGAATAAAGTGCCAGACGACGCCCCAGCATCAGAACAAAACATGCCGAACAACCCGAGGCACCAGAAGAACAGCCTGCTGCACGAGACGATGGTCACTCATCAGATGCAGATAGTTCTGGATCCGAAGGATTTCGCAACTGGAGCAGGGACGCGTAGGAGCAAGGCCGCAAGGAAATCAGCGCACGAACGAAGACCACAAGACCCTGAAGAACAACGTGGAAACAAAACGCAACGACAAGCTCATCAAGAAGACGCCCCGCGCGCGCTTCAGCGACATCGGGTCAATGAGATAGACGATCGGATCAAGGTTTCCAAGCGCGCTGACCTTCGACGACCTGCCGATATGCTTCAAGAGGCCCAAGGACACCCTCAAGACCGACCTCTACTTGGACAGCTACCTCAGGTGCAACGCCGACGAGCTGAACTCATCCATCAGGCTCCGGGAGGTCATGCTCACTGGAAAGGCCGCAGCTAAGGAGACCAAGTGCGACAATCTCTCCATCAAGGAGAAGAAGCTCATGGATGAAGCCATGAAGGTCGAGTGGTCCAAGTGGACAGAGTTTGGCGCCCACGAGAAGTTTCCGCCTAAGGAGCTGAAGGATCTCCTCGAGCGCCACCCTGGCATGCGACCTGCAGGCGCCCGTCGGGTGTAAATCCGTAAGGCCCAGAACCTCATGAAGGCCCGCCTTGTCGCCCAGGGAGGCCAAGAGGACAAGTCCCAGATCCGCACTGACGCGCCTACCGGGTCGAGGGACGCGCTCTACCTCACGCTGGCTGCCGCCGCCCAGTCAGGCTGGGACCTCGCGCCCTACGACGCGATGACGGCCTACCTCCAGTCAGGCAAAATCGAGAGGCTGCCACTCTTGCGCGCGCCAGCCAAGAACCCACCGCCAGAGACTTTTCCACGGTGCCAGGCGCCATCAATTGCGCCAGAGACGCCGGCCGACAGTGGTATCTCTAAGCTCACAAGGTGGTCCAGGAGCACGGCCCTGTCGAGAGCAAGCTCGAGATGGGGCTCTGCGACTTCTACGACGACATGGGCCTCGCTGCCATGGTCCACTCGCACGTGGATGACTTCCTGATCGCCCAGCGTGGCGAATCCAGCACGTGGAAGCGGGCCATAGCTCTCTATAGAAGAGACTGCACCTCAAGAAGGTCGAGGGCATGATCACGCACCGCGCCCGGACCACCACCAAGTCCGACGAGGAGTACCGCATCACCCAGGCGACAGCCGCTGCACAGGTTAATTTCATCGGACTGCAGACTCAACGTGGACGATCACCAAAAGATCGACTTACTACCTCGGAAGTCTCTGGCTACCGCCACACACTCGGTCAGCTGCTGCGGCTTGCAGTCCAAGCCCGAGTGGACATCGCCTGCCCGGTGAGCATGGCAGCTCGCCGCACGAACGTCGCCACGGTGGCTGACGCCAAGACGCTGAACCAGACCGTCACATATGTGCACGGGTCCGCCGACTTCACCATCGTGATCAAGCGAATATCGTCGACCTGAACACTTGCACAACGATTTGCTTCAGCGACGCCGCTTTCGCTAATGTGGACAGGGTCAAGAGCCAGTGGGGAACGGCGATGGGCCTGACCCACAGGCCGCGCGATGTCATGGCAGGGCGATATGACTTATGCCTGCCCGTAGCCTGGCACTCGGGCACGGTCAAGCGCCCCATGAAGTCGACGCTGGCTGACGAGGGCTATGCGACTCTCGGAAGAGCCGAGACGAACACATGATTCCGCCAGCTGATCACGGAGGCCTACAACCCGAAGAAGCCGCTCCACATGATCGACGACCTCAGCCAGGCACGTCCTGGGGAGATCTACACGGACAGCAACGGCCTGGCCGCTCACATCCGTTCTGACGCGGGCCAGTCCACCGACAAGCGCTTCCGGATTGTCGCGGCGATGATCAAGGAGTCCGTACACCCCAACAGCCACCTGAAGCGCAGTTGGCTTCCTACATGGAGTATGGTCGCATCGTGGAGACGGGAGCGCTGCTCGCCTTCTTCGTTGCCAAGAAGCACAGCTTCGGAACGCGGCAGCCACGCGCCGCCATGCTCGCGTCTGTACTCGCGATCTGCATTGGCCGCGTCAAGTGACAGCCTACGCCTACGCCTACGTTTACTCCTATTGGTACACATGGTATATCATGACGATGGCTTTGATGGTTGGTAACATGATTGGATTTAGTATGTTTGCTACGATGCGGTTTGTGATGCGCCAGAACACTTAGATACACGATGACATGAAGAGCGAAGAGAAGGCATCAGTCATCGCAGCCGGGCACCATCCAGGATGGGACGGACGCCACCTCGGCCGGCGTCACCACGACAGGCCAGCCACGATCCCCGAGGACGACGATGGAGACGTGCCGATGGAATCACCACCAGTGCTCGTTGCCGCGCAGAGCCAGTCATCATCTTCAGCCAGCGGCTTAGCAGCACCAGCACCAGGTGCGCCTGCGTCGCCGCAGGGATCGAGCGCACCATCAACGCCCATGACGATTTCCAGCTCTTTATCAGCAAGTGTTGTTTCGTGGAGCGGATCGACACCCACGGTTGCGCCCGTGGAGATGAACGAGCGCGTCATCAACCAGCACAACACTCGAATTGGACACAACCCGCATTCCGTGTACATAACCTGCAGGACGCGCAAGAAGCACCGGCCGCGGCTTCGCCAGACTCACCCGACCAGCGCTCCCGATTTTTCACGAGGATGCAGCACACATTTCGCTGGGACCTGCAGAACAGGTGGGTTCATACGATGGGGGCCGAAAGGCCCAAACCCGTGAAAATTAAGAAGATAACGTGAAGCACGCCGCCGCTCTGCGACGCCGTTCTGCTCCGTTTGTTCCCAACCATCCTGTGGAGTTGGGTCCTCGTGTTGAAGAGACAGCGCCCCGCGGTTCCTCCTTCCTCCTCCTCCTGCCCCCTCCCCTCCTCTCATCATCATCATCAGCATCAGCGTTATCATCGTCGCCATCACCATCATCATCATCATCATCATCAACATCACACGTTTCGCGACCCCACAGGAGCTCCACCGAAGGTCCCAGTGGCACAGTCCGCATGCGCCCCCGCCATTCATTCCGGCACACCCCTCACACGCTTCGTGGCCCCATAGTCGCCCCCCCGAAGGTCTCCGTGGCACAGTCCGCATGCGCCCCCGCCACTCATGTCGGCCCACCCCTCACACGCTTCGTGGCCCCATAGGACCTCCGCCGGAAGGCCCCAGTGGCACAGTCCGCATGCGCCCCCGCCATTTATTTCGGCACACCTCTCACACGTTTCGTGGCCCCATAGAATCTCCGCCGAAGGTCCCAGCGGCACAGTCCGCATGCGTCCCCGCCACTCATTTCGGCACACCCCTCACACGCTTCGTGGCCCCGTAAAGAACTCCACCGAAGGTCCCCGTGGCGCAGTCGGCATGCGCCCCCGCCATTCACGTCGGCACACCCCTCACACGTCCCGTGGCCCCATAGGAGCTCCGCCGACGGCCCCAGTGGCACAGTCCGCACGCGCCCCCGCCATTCATGCACGTCAGCACACCCCTCACACGTTTCGCGGCCTCATAGGGGCTCCGCTGGAGGTCCCCGTGGCACAGTCCGGATGCGTCCCCGCCACTCATTTCGGCACACCCCTCACACGTTTCGTGGCCCCACAGGAGCTCCGCCGAAGGTCCCAGTGGCACAGTCCGCAAGCGCCCCCGCCATTCATTTCGGCACACCCCTCACACGCTTCGTGGCCCCATAGGAGCTCCACCGGAGGTCCCCGCGGCACAGTCCGCATGCGCCCCCGCCACTCATGTCGGCTCACCCCTCACGCGTTTCGTGGCCCCATAGGAGCTCCGCCGAAGGTCCCAGTGGCACAATCCGCACGCGTCCCCGCCATTCATTTCGGCACACTCTTCACACGCCTCGTGGCCCCATAGGAGCTCCGCCCAAGGTCCCCGTGGCACAGTCCGCATGCGTCCCCGCCATTCATTTCGGCACACCCCTCACACGTTTCGTGGCCCTATGGGACCTCCGCCGAAGGTCCCAGTGGCACAGTCCGCATGCGTCCCCGCCATTCATTTCGGCACACCCCTCACACGCTTCGTGGCCCCATAGGGAACTCCACCGAAGGTCTCCGTGGCGCAGTCCGCCTGCGCCCCCCTCACCCAGCACAGCGTTTCGTGGCCCCATATGGAGCCCCACCGAAGGTCTCCGTGGCGCAGTCCGCATGCGTTTCCTTTACACAGTACAGCGCTTCGTGGCCCCATAGGGAGCTCCGCCGAAGGTCCCCCTGCCGCAGTCCGCACGCGGTTCCCCCACCCAGTACAGCGCATCGTGGCCCCAAAGGGAGCTCCACCGAAGGTCCCCGTGGCGCAGTCCGCATGCGTCTCCCCCGCCCAGTACACCTCCGTCGGAGGCCGTCGGAATTCTGACGGGGACGAACGGAGTGGGCTGCGGGGGAACGGAAGAGGAGGAGGAGGAGGTCGCTGGGACCCCTCTGGGGCGACCAGCGCGCGTCGCGGGGACTCCGTGCTGCGTTCTGCCCAGCGCCTCGCTCGCCCGTCGTCGTTTTGCCCAGCGGCAAGAGCCTTGCCCGCTATCAGCCAGCCAGCTAGCTTTCTTTGCTCCGCGCAGCGGACGACCCGCGCGCGTCGCTGGGACCCCTCTGGGGCGACCTGCGCGCGTCGCGGGGACTCCGCGCTGTGCTGCGCCCGCAGCCTTGGACTTTTGAGCGCGCGGGCAAAGAGGGAGCAAAAGAATGGGAGGAAGCGGGCGCGATCCTCGCGGGGGGGCGCGCCGACATTGGCGTCGCGGCGCGCGGGCGATGTCGTCGGGGAGTCCCGGGGAAGCTCCTTGCGGCGGTAACGCCCAGCGTCACGAGTATTCTGAGGCAGCCATTCTCAAACTATTGGCGTTCATATACAAGCACACCATGCTTTGTCATACTCGCAGTCATGCACGTAGGCTCGCTCGCACGCAGATTCATTCACAGTCTGACGCACTCGCGCTCAGATTCACCCGCGCCCAGTCTCCCTACGTACTCTGATCAATCGTTTTCGTTCGCGTTGTGTACCACGCCACTCATGTCGACACACCCCTAGCACGGTTCGTTGCCTCCTAGGGATCACCACCGGAAAAGTGAATCACAATTGCGGTACTCACACCTGAATGCGGTTCGGTCCTTCGTCAGGCTATTTTTTTACACAAGGACCGTCACCCATGGCGGCCGACTATGTAAGTCAGCACTGCAACAGTGGAGTTGCCGCGCCCGGCAACCACCAGCCAAGAAGCTTCAATTATTGTGCACAGTTTTGGTTCCTTCCCAGGTAGTGACGACACCCGATTGTTTGTTTAAGAAAATACTGGCCGCGAGCCAGCGCCAACAGCCTGCCATAAATTATGTTTTGCCAATGCGTGTAGCAGCACCCGTTAAATACCTTGGGGCAGCCGGATTGCACGACGGCAAGGCCGTTTGCCAATGCACTCGGCACCCATTCGCCCTAGCGGAGATGCCCCGCTCGGCACCCGCCAATCTGATTATAGCCACGAGTGACTTAAGATGGTCACCGCTCAGGACGCCACCAACGGCGACCAGGAGGAGCGTGCTTCAAGCTCACCCCCGAGGGTTTGCAAGAGGGGCCGAGGGACAGATCAGGCACATAAAGGTCCCGTAGAGGCCGAGATCCCCGGCTCTTTCCAGCCATTGTTGTTGCTGGTTTCACCCCTATTTCCCGCTGCCCGTTCGGTTCCATGTTATTATGCAGGGCCCTTGGCATGAGAGCTACGCTGCGCCTCACCGCGCGAGAGAGTAAAATATAGTTTGGTGCCGCGCGCCCATCCATATCACACATGTAAAAAAGCACAAATTTCCAACAGTTTGGCCTCCAGGCCAAAATCGGCGTGTCAGAGTCACTAGGCACACGTAAACAGAGAAGGCCAGAACAAAGATGCGCTCAACGACACGTTGCTCCTTTTCTGCCTCCGCCTCCTAGGCGAAGGCGGGGCGTCAGACTGATTCCTCCCTCTGGACAGACCAAGCACCCCTCACCGCCTGGGGTGCGTTCAGACACGGTTCCCGCCACCTTTTTACGCACGCAGGTAGATCCAAAATGTTCGGCCTTCTCAATGTTGTTTTCTACACGGCCCTGCGCGTGTACTGCTTACTACACAACCCTGTCCTGGTCGATTCCTTCTCTAGGTGCGCTTACTAAAGGCTCGGAAACATTTCTTCCAACCCAAGACGAATGAAACCGTCCGCGCCCAACCCCGTCCGCCTCAGCGGACACGTGGTCCAAAAACCCTCCCATAAGATTCGAAGCGTCCTTCGCCTGCGGGATCCCCTGGGGGCATCCACCTCTTTAGTCGGGATATTTTGGGGGGGAGAGTGAATCGAGCCTGTTTTCGGCGATTCTGCCCAGGAGGTCCTCACAATTTGCCTGGTTTCGCCCCCGGTTCGCCTGGTTTCGCCCGGCTGGGCGGCGCAAGCCGCCTGAGAATTCCTCGTAACTTAACTGTTTTCGCCCATGGTTTCGCCTGGCTTCGACCCAGTTTCGCTTGAGACGTCCTCGCAATTCGCTAGGTTTCGCTTAGTTTGGGCGCGGTTTCGCCCGAGACGTCCTCGCAATTTGCTTGGTTACACCTTGTTTTCATTTAGTTTCGGCACAGCTTCGCTTGAGACGTCCACGGAATGCACATGGTTTCGCCTGGTGTCGGCGCGGTTTCGCTTGAGTTTTCCTCCCAGTTTGTTTGGTTTGCCCCAGTTTGGGCGCGGTTTCGCTTGAGACATCCTCGCAAGTTGCTTGATTTGGCCCTGGCTGGTGTCGTCGTTGTCGTCGTGGTGGTGGGAGTCGTTGTCGGGGGCCTTGGACGCTCCGAGACACGTTGTGTTTTGTCACATGGCGGACGGAAGTGAATGAATCATTCGTTCACACACGTGGTGGGCGTAAACATTCGTAGCGTTATGGCCCCCGGGCGTTTCGAAAACACATTTGGAGTTGATGATTTGTGTATGACGGCGAATGGAAATTTCACACACGTCGCGGGTACAGACACGTGGAAAAGTACGGAGTGCAGTGATCACACATATTGTTTTCCATTCTGCACAATTGTGCTACAGTCTAGCAGGCGAAGTGGGTGTGAACATCCGAAGCGCACTGTGTTCGGCCAGTGCGACACATGGTGCAACCATCGCTCACAGAGTTCCTGCTACTATGCGGCATTGGACAATGTGGCGGCGTCAGGCTCGGCAACATTTCTCCTAACGCCACACCAAGGCCGCAACAACAACCGAAAGACAAATGAAGCCTTCCGCGCCCAACCCCGTCCGCCAAAGCGGACACGTGGTCCAAACGCACCCTCATAAAATTGTGAACGGACTTGCGCTTGCGGGGGAGTCTCCTGGGGGCATCCACCTCTGTAATCAGGATTTTGTCATGGAGAGTGGATGTCGCCCCTGGTTTCGCCTGGTTTGGCCAGGTTGGGCGGCGCAAGCCGCCCGAGAAATCCTCGAAATTTGATTGGTTTCGCCTTGGGATTCGCCTGATGTCGGCTTGGTTTCGCTTGAGACGTTCTCGCAATGTGTGTGGAATCGCCTAGTTTGGGCGCGGTTTCGCCCGAGACGTCCTCGCAATTTGCCTAGCTTATGTTGCCTTGGTTTCGCCTGATTTCGGCACAGTTTCGCATGAGACGTCCTCGAAGTTTGTTTGTGTTCGCTTAGTTTCGGCGCGGTTTCGCTTGAGTCGTCCTCCCAGTTTGTTTTGTTTGCCCTAGTTTGGGCGCGGTTTCGCTTGAGACATCCTCGCAAGTTGCTTGGTTTGGCCCTGGTTTGGCCATGGTTTGGTGTCGCCGTCGTTGTCGTCGTCATCGACATGTTCGTCGTCGTCGTCGTGGTGGTCATCGTGGTCGGGGGCTTCGGACGCTCCGCGACACGTTGTTGGACGGAAGTGGATGAATCATTCATTCACACACGACGTGGGCGTAAACATTCGTAGCGTTATGGCCAAATGCGTTCCCAAGACACACTGTGAGGTGTCAGTTTATGTGTGACAGTGAATGGAAGTTTCACACGTCGCGGGTGCAAACACGTGGAATAGTGCGGAGTGCAGTGAACAGACATACTGTTCTACATGTTGCACTAGCGTTCTACAGTCTAGCAGGCGAAGTGGGTGTGAACATCCGAAGCGCGGTATGTTCGGCCAGCTTTTCACATGTGCAACCATCGTTCGCATAGTTTAATTCTTGCGACTATGTGGCATTGGACAATGTGGCGGCGTTAGGAGAAAACCATTCCCAGCCTAAAGAGGGCCTCGTTGGTCGAGGTGATCATGGTGCGCGTGGTTCTTCCGCCCTCTGCGTCTGCTTCCGCCCCTCCCCGCCTTGACTGGTTTTTGGGCTTGAGGGCAGCCGAGGTGGCAACGTAGATTTTATGGGCCGTCTAGGGCTGCTTTGGGGAAGATGCTGGCCATGGGTCGGGCATCCCTCTGTTCGGGCCTTGTCGGGCCATGTGCGGGCTTCCTGGGAGCGCGTTGGCGCCATCGTGGGGCCTTGGTAGGCCTTGGGAATTTCTGCCCGGGCAGGCTTCGGGAGGCCTCGAGAAGCACTGCCATGCTCTTAGTGCCATTCCGTCGTGGTTCCTTCGTTCTTTGCCGTCCCCTCTCCCTCTCACTACATTTTCTGCCCCCCCACCCTCTCCCGCCATTTTCAGTTCCTGTCAGCCCTCCTTTTCCTTTGGCCACCTCCCCTCGCCCCCCCTCCCCCTCCCCCCCGCTACACGAATCTGTCGCCATCCATCCGGCTCTGTAACTATCATGGTCAGGAAATCTGGGCAGAGCAGACCAGCTTGCCGCCATGAGAGAGACCGTGCCAGTGCAGGTCATCGGCGGCTACAGCTGCAGTGTTTCTGCCCCTGCGCAGCCCCACGGCGGCGGCAGTGCTGATGGCACGACGGTTGGGAGCCACACCAGCTCTGGTCAAGGCGCCACAGCAGATGCCAGTCACCAGGCAGCGGAAGCGCCCTGTAAGAGATTGCCGCCCACTGCGCTGGTCAAGGCCTACCTCCGAGAAGGATTTGCGCGACGGGATCGCACTCGCGCATTGGTGCAAATGATGGTGGTCTTGATTGTCCTGTGTGGGCTGTTTCTGCTAGTGTACTCGCTGGCGCCAGACTTTCTGGAGCTGCTGCTCGACCTCGGCAAGACATTGCGGAGCGACAGACACAATGTCGTCGTCATTCTTGCAGTTTGTATTATTACCCTGTGTCTCTCTGCCATTCCTGTGCCAGGCAGAGGCGGTTGGAATGTGATCGTCGGTTACATATACGGTTGGCCTGGTTTCGCCATCTTGATGCAAGAGGCCTACGCCATGCCGCCTACCCCCATAACAGTGAATTCGTCAAGAGTCGTGCCATCGTGCCTGGCCTGTGGTTCAGGAGCCTCGGGGGTGCATATGAGGGTTTCCAGGAATGCCTCTCAGGGGCCTCTTGGAGAGCTCTTAAGGGCATCTGGTTGGCTCTGGGGGCCTCTTGGGTGCGCCATGGGGGTTACTGTGCGGCGCTTGAGGCCATCACTGCAGGAAAGACTCGAGATATCAGTTCCTATTGCCTTTCTTGGGCCCCTCTTGGTGCTCTCCTGGGCTATCTTAGGGGCCCCCATAGGAGCCGTTTCGGGGCCCTCTTGGGCCTTCTTGGGGCGCTTTGGGGCTGTCTTGAGGGCCTTGTGGGCCGTCTTGGGACGAGCTTGGGGGGCCCTGGGGCCGTAGTGGACGCCGTCAAGACGAAAAAGGCGTATATGTTCGAAAATGTACGCGTTCCTCTGGAATGAGAGGATTGTTGCCTTTTGATGCCCTCTCGGCGGCCCTCTGGGAGCACTCTTGGGCCGTCTTGGGGCCCTCGGAGGCCGCCTTGAAGCCACCATGGACAATCGCGTGGTTACCCTGGGCCGTCTCGACGCTCTCTTGGATTTCGGCGCTCGTTGGGTCGTCTTGGGGCTCCTTGGAGGGTTCGGAGAGCCCCCCGGGTGCGTTGACGAGATCGTACTCCCCCCCAGGCCCACCCCCCGCTTGCCCCCGCGGGATCCGTCCCCCACCCCCGGGCCCCCCCTCTCGATCGCAATTTTGGGGTCCAGGGGAGGAAGGAAGGAGGAGGGGAACAGCCAATCATTTCATGCGCCTTCTCACCACCTGCGAGCGGGGGTCGGTGGATTTCAGGACACGGCTGTGGTACCCTGTTGGCTTTTTGGGGCAGCCGGTGGGTGTGGCAGCACTGGTTTGGTCCTGATGGGAGGTGCCCCATGTGCTCGTGCGATTCCAATGGTTGCTGCAGCAGGGCGCCATGCGGAGGACGCCTGAGAATTGCCTGTGTAATGGCCCTGGCCAGTGTTGAAGCAGTGGAGGAGCAGCCGTTTCGAATGATCTTTTTGATCGGTCTCTCCCCCGCACCGTGGGCCATCCTGTCGTATATTCTTGGTGCAAAAGCACAGACTTTGACTTGGTGGCAGTTCTCCGTTCCGATGACCCTGAGTGGAATCAAGTTACTGACACCCATTTATCTGTCCACCACGGTGGACAATGTTGCCGTACTGATTACTGGTGATGGCAGTGGGGATCCAATTGACACGGCTCTGACAGTCTCGTCCATTGTGATTGCCATCTTTTGCACCATTCTCCTCGTGCGCGTGGCCGCGCGAAGGCTACATGCAGCCCAAAGAGAGCTCGAGGCTTGGGCTGGGGACAGCAGCGCCGACTTTGCTGCAAACGAGCACGACGGCAGATTGACGCCGCCAGAGGGTTCAGGTGACGCCCATGGGACGGGCTCCGAACTCTCTGACCTCTCGGTGGTGCTTGTCAACGAGTTCACGACATCGGAAGAGGGCAAACGCAGGACCAGCAAACTGAGCATCCAGGAATCTGGCTCGCACAGAGACTTGCGAGTGCCGTCTGCATGAAATCCCACCAGCTCTCTGGACGTTTCCTCTTCCATCCCTCCTCCTTCCCCTTCGGGGAGGGGTTTACCCCTCCCCCTACCCCCTCCCCTGGACCTGGAGGGGGGGGGCCGCGAGGTGTCAGGGCACCCAAAACGGCCTCGGCGAGGATGCCAAAATCATTGATTTTACCAAGGTTTGGGCCCCATTTTGGCCTCGGGGGGGGGGGGGCAAGGCTAATTTATGCTCCGCACTTCTTTGATAGATCTCCTCCAAGATGGCCCCAAGCAGCGCCCAAGAGGCCCCAAGAGGTCCCAAGATGGCCCCAAGATGACCTCAAGAGGCCCCCAAGAGGCCCCCAGGAGGCCCCCAAGAGGCCCCAAGAGACCCCCCAGTGGCACCCAAGATGCTCCAAGAGGCTTCGGCGAGAATGCCAAAACGGCCTCGGCGAGGAAGCAAAAATCACTGGTGTTACAAAGGTTTTGGCCCCAGTTTGGCCTCCTGGGGGGGACGCTAATTCCCCACATGCTTAGTGGGGTTCTGGTTTTCTTCCCTGCCTCGTCGCACCCGCGGCCCTCACACCCCACCTTCCTCCTCCCTCTCCTTTCACACAGCACATCACAGCGCAGCACAGCGCAGCAAAGCGCAGCACAGCTCAGCACAGCTCAGCACAGCACCGCATAGCACCTCAGCACAGTTTAGCTTAGCACAGCACAGCACTGCACAGCACAGCAAGCGCACCACAGTGCAGCAGAGCACAGCACAGCTCAGCACAGCTCAGCACAGAACAGCACACAGCACATTGACACACAGCACGTACACAGCACAGCTCATCTCAGCACAGCATTGCACAGCACAGCACAGTACCTCAGCACAGCACACCTCAGCACTACACAGCATAGCACAGCACAGCACCTATGGACACCATAGGGGGTGCGCAGCAAGTGGTCTCTCAGCGCGGCCGCTATCCACGACACTGCCGCAAAGCCTAGCAGGCGTGGCACTTTCTGGACACCATAGGGGGTGCGCAGGGGGTGGTCTCTCAGCGCGGCCGCTATCGACGACACTGTCGCAAAGCCTAGCAGGCGCGGCACTTTCTGGACACCATAGGGGGTGCGCAGGGGGTGGTCTCTCAGCGCGGCCGCTATCCACGACACTGTCACAAAGCCTAGCAGGCGTGGCACTTTCTGGACACCATAGGGGTTGCGCAGGGGGTGGTCTCTCAGCGCGGCCGCTATTCACGACACTGTCGCAAAGCCTAGCAGGCGTGGCATTTTCTGGACACCGTAGGGGGTGCGCAGGGGGTGGTCTCTCAGCGCGGCCGCTGTTCACGACACTGCCGCAAAGCCTAGCAGGCGTGGCACTTTCTGGACACCATAGGGGGTGCGCAGGGAGTGGTCTCTCAGCGCGGCCGCTATCGACGACATTGCCGCAAAGCCTAGCAGGCGTGGCACTTTCTGGACACCACAGAGGGTGCGCAGGGGGTGGTCTCTCAGCGCGGCCGCTATCGACGACATTGTCGCAAAGCCTAGCAGGCGCGGCACTTTCTGGACTCCACAGAGGGTGCGCAGGGGTGGTCTCTCATCGCGGCCGCTATCCACGACATTGTCGCAAAGCCTAGCAGGCGTGGCATTTTCTGGACACCATAAGGGGTGCGCAGGAAGTGGTCTCTCAGCGCGGCCACTATCCACGACACTGTCGCAAAGCCTAGCAGGCGCGGCACCTTCTGGACACCATAGGGGGGGGGACGCAGGGGGTGGTCTCTCAGCGCGGCCGCAATGCACGGCACCGACGCAAAGCCTAGCAGGCGTGGTATTTTCTGGACACCACAAGGGGGTGCGCAGGGGGTGGTCTCTCAGTCCACGGCACTGCCGCAAAGCTTGGCAGGCGTGGCATTTTCTGGACGCCAAAGGGGGTGCGCTGGGGGTGCGGTCGACATCCGTTTCGGGCTCGCAACGTGTGGCAGGCTTGGCACTTTCTGGGCGCCACAGGGGGTGCGTTGGGGGTGCGGTCGCCACCCGTTTAGGCAACGCAAAGCGTGGCAGGCCTGAAATTTCCTCGACGCCACAGGGGGTGCGCTGGGGGTACGATCGCTATCCGCTTCGGGTTCGCAACTCGTTGGCAGGCGTGGTATTTCTTCGACGCCACAGGGGGTGCGCTGGGGGTGCGGTTGCTATCCGTTCCAGGCTCGCAAAGCGCGGCAGGCGTGGCAACTTCTCGACGCCGAAGGGAGTGCGCTGGGGGGTGCGGTCGCTATCCGTTTCGGGCTCGCAAAGCGTGGCAGGCGTGACAGTTCTTCGACGCTACAAGGGGGTGCGCTGGGGGTGCGGTCGCTATCCGTTTCGGGTTCGCAAGGCGTGGCAGGCGCGGTACCTTTTCGATGCCACAGGGGGTGCGCCAGGGGTGCGGTCGCTACCCGTTTCGGCTTCGCACAGCGTGGCAGGCGTGGCATTTTCTCACCGCCACAAGGGGGTGTCTTGGGGGTACGGTCGTTATCTGTTTCGGACTCGCAAAATGTGGTCGGCGCGGCGCTTCTCCTCTTCCACCTCTCCTCTTGAGTGGCGTCACCAACGGTATCGGCGGGGCAACGGCCACCAACATCATTCTCACATGCTTCACTTCAGCTATCATCACTCCAGCCATAATATAAGTATGTGGGGTTCTTCGGTAGCGTAAGTAATGCTCCCCTCTTGTTTGATCGATCTCCTTCAAAATGGCCCCAAGAAGCGCCAAGGAGGTCCCAAGAGGTCCCAGGATGGCCCCAACATGCCCCCAAGAGGCCCCCAGGAGGCCCCCAAAAGACCCCCAAGAGGCCCCACGAGACCCCCCAGAGGCACCCAAGATGCTCCAAGAGGCCTCGGCGAGAATGCCAAAACGGCCTCGGCGAGGAAGCCAAAATCATTGGTTGTACTAGGGTTGTGGCCCCATGTTGGCCTCCTGGTGGGGGTGCGCTAATTAATACGCCCCTCTTGTTTGATCGATCTCCTCCAAGATGGCCCCAAGAAGCGCCCAGGAGGCCCCAAGAGGTCCCAAGATGGCCCCAAGATGGCCCCAAGAGGCCCCCAAGAGGCCCCCCCGAGGCACCCAAGACCCCGAAGAGCCCCCCCGGGATCGCCAAGAGACCCCCAAGACGTCCCAAGAGGCCACCAAGAATCGCCCAAGAGATACCCCAAGAGGCTCCCAGGGGCATCCAAGAGACCTTTGACCCTTGTGTTTGCCCTCCTCCTCCTCCTCCTCCTGCTCCTCCTCCTCCTCCTCCTCCTCCTCCTCCTCCTCCTCCTCCTTCTCTGCCTCCTCCTCATCCTATTCATCCTCCTTCTTCCCACTCCCTCATCCATCCATCCATCCACCTCCTCCTTCTCCTCCTCACTCCTTTGCACGGTTCGATCGTCCCCCTCTTTGCTGCCGCACTTCCCTGATCACCTCAACTCGCCTGGACATCGTTTCTGGATGGGCTGGTGGGGATACGCGAAGCGTCTAGAATTTTGCTACAATTTCTCACCTTGCGATGAGGGTTGCATTGTATCACTACGGTTGTAAGTGTTCACTTATGCTTTCAATTGTTTGGCGCTTCGGCCCCGCCCTGCGGCACTAACGCGGTGCATGATGCACGCCGATGTCCGATGTCGGCACGAGGTACTTTGAAGAGAAACAGGATCAGAAAGGAGAAGAGGTGATGGGCGATGAGAGAGGAGGACGGGCTGACGGGCGGACCCTCCCACACGTGCCAGGGCGCGATCCCTCTAGGAGCGGGGCGGTGGCGCCGCGGCGCCGAATATTCGAAAGGCTTGCTTTGAAAATGACAGCAATGCAGCGCGAGCGTGATGCAAGACTGGATGGGGAAGAAGCATCACAGTGGGAAGCAGACAGGGAGCAAACGCGAGAAGCAAAGAGGTGCACATCGCCCAGAACTTCTTGTCGCTTCGCGTATCCCGACCAGTCCACAAGGCGCACTATGTGGGCCGCAGGGGCCTTTTCGCAGCTGCTCGACACTGTGACACTCGGAAGGTCGGCGGTGTCCTCCGAAGTGTGGGTGACTGTGACGGGTTGCCTTGCCAGAGTGATGCCTCTGCCCGCGTTTCTTTGCGCACCTCCCGAGCCTTTTTACGTCGGTGCCAACTCGTCCGTCGGTCGCCGCCAGCCCCACAACTCTGAGGTGGTGTTCGTTGGCCGCGCGCTGAGTGGTCCAGCCTTCAGCGCCGACGGCCCTTGTTTTCCACTGCCAGCAGCCGATCCCCCAGGCTGGTACCTAGTTGTCTGTCTGGGAAGATGCTCGGAGATTGGCGCCGCAAGGGCGACTCCCTCCTTTGCACTCGCACCACTGTTCGCTCCTTCACTCTGGATTGGGCAGCGCCAAGGTGCGTCACTGCGAATGTGGAGCAGTATGCTCAGTTCACGTGCACCGCACGCTTTGTGTGCAATTAGCTTGTACCGCCGTCCCGGACATCGCCTGTTGCCGCCAGACCGTAGTCGAGCGGCCGCCGACCAAAAAAAAATATCCCGACCAGTCGTTTCCGCTACCCTTGTGGCCCCTTTTTCCGCGTCTCATTTGCGACATCAGGGCTTGCGCTTCTCTTTCTATTTGATGACGGCGCGCGGCTGACCGCGTCGCTCGCGAGCAAAACGTATCCCGACCAGCCCGTCCAGAAACGAGGCCCAGGGAAATTGTCTAGAGGAGAGGCGAAAGCAAGCATATAGTGCACTTAGGCGGCCAACGCTTATGGAAAAGCACCAGTCCCGCCGGACTGGTTCTCTGCCACGGACGCTGGCCCTACACCGACGCCTGGACCCCGAACAGTGACTGAGACGAAGCCAGAAGACTTCTCGGAAAGGGCCTCCAGGTTACAGGCGGGGGGTCATGAAAAGCGTTGGCCTCCCAACTGATAGGAAGGGGGCCCACCCCCCGCCGCTGGCTCTGGATCCGGGCAGGCTGTGCTGTCCGGCGGAGGGGGAAGAGGAGGGGGGAAGCAGGCAAACGGCGACGAATGCGCAGACGGGGGGCCGGAGCCGGAGCGGGCGGGCAAGTGGGAAGGGGCCAAGCGAAGACAGCAGGCAGGGGGCAGGAGGAAACAGAGAAAGAAGAGGGCAGGGTGAGAAGGAGAGGAGAAGCAACTGCAAACAGACAGGCCGGGCAAGGGGCCGTGAGAGAAGAGCCACTCGCGACAACGCTACGGATTTCACAGCGGCGACACCGAACAGGCGGCGCAAGCGGAGCGGTGAAACGAGCGGTGGGCGTCGGGTGCGTCGGGGGGATCGTTTTTAGGTTTTGGGAAAGGTCGTCGAGGGCGTCGTCGGGGGTCCAGGGTGGGGTGGGCGACCGAGCCAGGCACGCTGCATTTTGGTGGGGGGGAGCGTTCTGCGGGATCACCCACCGCCCCGCCGGGGAAAGGCTGGACGGTGTGCGTGAAGGGCCGACACCGCGGCACCCGCGAAGGGGCGCAGGCGGGCGCCCGTATTGCCCAGCATGGATGGTGGGGGGAGTTGGGCGGGGGCGCTACGCAGCGCCGGGGACGCTTCATACGGCGTCCGCTGTAGAGGCAACCGCGGCCGCGGCCAGGCGGGCCGCAGCCACCCCTGCCCCTCCGAACTGCGACTGGGGACACCGCAACACCGCCCGCGCGCTCTCCTTGCGCAGGGAGACGGAGAATCGTTGTGCGGGTTTTTCCGTTACCATTGCAGCGTCTTCCCCCGTGGCGTCAGCCACCTGCTTGGCCAGGACCCCGAAGGCCCTGCGTGCCTCGCGGCCCCACCCGCCGCCGTGGGCCTCCACCACCATAGCCTATCATGGCGAGGAAGTGCAGCCTTGTACCGCGCACAGCCGCGCGGTGTCTGGTGTTGCTTGTTGAGTTTCTCGTACCGCTGCACCGTGGCAGGTTGACGTCGGCGGGGCGGCGGGGCGTTGTCGTCCAGCCAGAACCCGCCCTGCTCGCCCCCAGGGGTGGCCTCCCTGGCGGGGCGCGGGGGTAGCAGCCCTGGGCGCTCCAACTCCGCCCCGGCGTGGTCACTGCCCAGAGCGTCGAGGAAGGCCTGGTTGCGCAGGGCGTTCTGGCGCGTGGTCCGGTCGCCGCGGCAGGCGCAGACCAGAACGTGGTCGCAGAAGACGTCCACCAACTCCCCATATGCTGGACAAAAGCTTTCTTCCTGCAGGAGCTGGACCCACAGCCGCCTCTGTAGGCCGACCTGCAACGAGCCGCGCGGGGAGGCCGTGCCGATGGCCTCGCAAGGCGGCGCTTGGAGCCACGCGGCAGCGCCCGGGGCTTGCCCCAAGGAGAGGTGCGCTTTGCCAGCCAGGGTGGCGCTCGCCACGAGCCCGTCGAGCGCGGCGCTGTCCACTGCGTCGGAAAAAGGTATTATGGTCGCCGTGCCGCTCATGGTCGAAAACCACCTGGCGTCCTGCACGACTGCGTTGCGGGTTTGCCCCGCGGCCGTCAGGCGACCCCCGTCGCGGTCAGCGTCGTTGGCGCAGCCAGAGTAGAGCTGCCGACTGAGTTCGGGGTTTTTCGCTCGGGAGGCGATGTAAGCGGCGGCAGCGTGCTTTTGGGGGCGGAGCGCAGGCCGAGTCCTCCCTTGCGCAGCTTGAGCTCCGTCTGCCGCCAGGAGGCGTTTGCAGGCGAGCAGCCGCTCAGTTGCTCCAAACAGGCCTGGACAGCGCCGACCATGGCCAGCAGGAAGGCGGTGCGCGCGGCGGGCGGGACCACGCGCGCGGAGTAACCCAACTGGCAGAAGGAGACACACTGCCGCAGGAGGTGCAGTGCGACTTACGCTATCTCGAGCGCCCCCCGAACCTCCAGCGGCGCGGCGGCGCTCGCGACCCGCTGTTCGGTGTGCTCCGCGCAGAAGCTCGCGTCCCCCACTGGCGCGCCGAGCAGCTCGAGGCTGCGATTGGTGCGAAGGCGGGAAGCCGTCGGAAGACACGTCGGAGGCGTTTCCACCAATGGGGACCACCTCGCAGTTCCCCGGGCCGCTGTTCAGTTGGAGGCCCGTCACGGCGAGGTTGGCCACGAGCATGTGGAGGAGGCGAGCGACGGCCGGCGAGTCGTCCAAGGCAGCCATCGTCCAAGTACAAGAAAGTCAGTTCTACGGCGCCGTCGGCGCCGTGGCGCGGCGCGCGGAGGGCGGCCTCGGCGGCGCGCTGTAAAGCGAAGGGTAACAGCAAGGGCCCCAGGGGGTCGCCCTGTTGCAACCTGCTTTCGGAGCGGACAGTCTGCGTGTCCAGGAAGAGAGCAGACGGGCGGGAGATACACCAATCGGTCCAGGGTGCCAGCCTGGTAAACTTGGATCGCGCGGAGCAGGACTTGCCTAGGGTGTTGAAGGCGCTGGACAACTCCAGTTCCACGAACCTCTTCCCCCTGGTCCCCAAGGTGGCGGATCCACCGCTGGCGCTCGACGTGCGCCGCCGCCTCCGTGCCGCCGGGGATTGCGACGCGAATTTGGAGAAGAGCCAGTCGGTCGCGCGCGGCGTCGGCGAGCTCGGGACAGAGGCAGGTGCCGACGAGGCGCCGGAGCACTTCCCCGACGGCACAGAACACCAGCACAATAGACAACAGTGGCAGACCAGCACGGCTGACCACATCTGCATTGCACGCCAGCGCAGCAGGCACCACAGCAGCACGGCAGACCACAGGAGCATTGCAGACGAGCACGGCAGACCACAGGAGCACAGGAGACCATCCCAGCAGACAAGAGCCGCACGGCAGACCAGTTCGGCAGACCATTGGAGCACGGCAGACCATAGCAGCACGGCAGACCAGCATGTCAGACCATAGCAGCAACACGACAGAGCTGGCTTGTAGACCAGCACGGCGCATAATTTTCGTGAGTTCAGTTTACAAAATCGACGATTCCCGCTCTTGTCCGATAAGGTTATTGTGATTGTTGTCAAGTTGCCCGCATCGCGCTCATTATGAGATGCTTTGGCAGTCGAAGTTTCAGTTTGAACGCCAAGTGCTGTCTTACGGGACCGTATCTTCTCGCCGTGCGAACGTTCATGTTCACAGTGCAATTGTTCCGAGATGTTGCGGAAGGCCGATACGTGATTTCTCCGTGAGGTCTGTGTGTTGTGGAGATCTTGAGTATCCAGTTGTTTCCATGGAGCTATGAATTTGCGTTCCGTATTGCCGGCTTGGATAATTTCCGGAATTCGTACATAATTCGGGGCCTGTTTCACTTGTTCTGAGGGCGAGCGAGCATCACGGGCGGTTTGGACATCCGACGGCTCGTAATCAGGAATCTTGGCCGATTGGTGAGCTGGTCAATACGATTTCGACACGTTGTACGAATGTGTAATCGGCAGACGTTGTGTTCTGGAACCCGACGTAGTGCCTCAGGAATGTAGTTGTCATGGGCTGTTGTCGCATCGGAGTTCCAGGCGGCGTGTTCCGGGACGACGTTCAACCACCAGGGTGGATTTTCCGTGGTCAGGGTGGCATATCGGATCGCTAGCTTGTGGGGGCAAGTCACGTTGATAGCGTAAGTTTCGCTGGTCCGCGGCACAGCGGAGCTTACCATCAGTGCGATTGTGCAACTAATGCCGTACAACTTACGGGGTTACGTCAGTGCTTGTGCATCCGTCCCACCCACCAACCCGCATCTGTCTGGCAAAACCCAATTAGCGCAATGGCGCGAGGGCCCGTTTTTTAATCATGTTGATTCATGATTTGGATGGGCGAGTCATGATGGTGATGAAGATATCGGCAACGACAACGACGATGCGGGTAATGGTGACGACAGTGTTGACGATGACGACGCGATGGTGATCATGATGAAGATGATGGTGGTGATGATGATGACGACGATATCGATGATGACGTTGGTGATGATGATGACGACCACGTTGAGCATGATGAGGAGGAGGAGGAGAAGGGGTTGCGTGCGCCGAATATCTAACATACTTTTTATTGAATACCATTGGGGTTCACATGTGCTTGAATAACCCTAGTTTGAAATTTATAGAAACCAAGTATATTGCAATACATTCGACATGCGTGCGCAGAGACGCACGCGTGTGGCCCGCACGGTATTAGCCTTACGGCCGTTGCCGCCGACTTTGAAGGGGGACGGCGACGACGACGACGTTCGCGAGCCATCGTGGGGGCCGTTGTGGGCCCGATTGGCCTTTTGGAGGGGCCTTTGAGGTCGTCTAGGGATATGTTGGGGCCGTCTTGGGACCCTCTTAGGCCATGTTGGGCCACCTGGAGCGTTTCTTGGGCCGTCTTGGGGCGATATGGGTGGCCTCCTTGGGCAGCCTTGTGGGGGCCGCCTTCGAGCGTCCTTGGACCGTAGTGAGGCCTTCTTGGGTCGTCCTGGGGCTCTCTCAGGGAGGACTTCGGCAGTTTGGGAGCGATCTGGGGGGCCTCTTGGCCCTCTAGAAGCGTGAGAAGCTCAAAAGGCGAAAATTCAAAAAACATTGAACAAGCTTGAAGGGAATCTATGATTTTGATCCCTTGAGTCTCTCTTGGGGATGCTCTTGGGTTTGCCTCGTGGTGTTTGGGGTGGTAGCTCCAGGGTCTTCTTGATAGACTTGGGACGCCCCTTGAGGCTTTTCCCCCCCCTCTTACTGGTCTTTGAGGCTCTCTTGGGCCGTCTTGGTTGGAGAGGGGGGGATCATGACCCCCTCAGGACCCCCCCGCCCGGCGATCCCTCCCCCCAGGACCCCCTCCCCTGGCGGAGGAGGGATCAAAGGGAAGGAGTTTCCCTTCGACTCGATTTGTGTTCCCCTTCTTGCGGCTCTGAGGGGCTCTCTTGGGCCGTCTTGGCCAGAGAAGAGCGGTCACGACCCTTGGGGCCCCTCCCTGGACCCCCCGGACCTCTCTCCGGGACCCCCTTTGGATTCCCCGCCGGGAAGACCCTCCCAGGATCTCCCCCCCCCCCCCGCGGGGAAGGGATCAAAGGGAAGGGGTTTCTTTTCGACTCGGTCAGTTGCGATATTGCTCGATTTCGGTCTGGCTGTACCGCTTGAAGAGGAAGGCCCACGGAAGGGGGGAGAGTGGCGACGGCGATGACGACGACGACGACGACGACGACGACGACGACGACGACAACGACGGCTCAATCGGAAAAGGGGACCGGCGACGGCGACGACAATTCAAAAGGAAAAACATTTCACCCACGCTGACAGGGTCACAGGATTTAACAGAATTAGCGGGCGCTCGATAATTGTGGAATGATTTCGACATGCGCGCGCATGTTCCCGCATAGTGTCATTCGACAAACACAGCTTTGTTGTTTCTGAAAATTTTCAAGAGTGTGCACACAGAGGTATTCGAATTGTAGCACAGTCGGCTACAGATTTAGAACTTTGGCATGTGTGCACAGGTGTAGCCGCATTGTATTAGTTGATACAGATCCGTTGAGCATGCACGTGTAATGTCAAAAGAAACGAAAGAGCGCGCTCATGGCACACTTCTCACTAAAACGGGACCCCCGGCTTCAAGATACTCCCCCTCTTTTGGAAAGGGGGGGGGGCTTCCGAGGCTACGCCCCCCCTCCCTCCCTTGTGCGGACATTTTTGTTGCTGGGGGGGGGGCCTAGCTACAGGGCGGGGCTTGGAAGCCACCCCCCCCTTCCTTTTGTTTGGATGATCTAGCTGGGGGCTCCATGGCAAAAGGAGGGCTTCCAAAGCTACCCCCCCCCTCCCCTCTTTCTGTTGGGATTTCCAGCTGGAGGGCCCTGGCTGAAGGAGGGGCTTCGAAGCTACCTTTTGGTTCTCGGCGCCCAGTTGGTTTTCGGCGTACGTGTGGTTTTCGGCGCCCCTTTGGTTCTCGGCGCATCTTCGGTTTTCTGCGCCCCTTGGGCCTTTGACGTTCCTCTGGTTTTCGGCGCTCCTTTGGTTTTCGGCGCTCCGTTGGTTTTCGGCGCTCTTGTGGTTTTCGGCGCCCCTGTTGGTTTTCAACGCCCCTTTTTGATTTTCTGCGCACCCTTTTTGGTTTTCGGCGCATCGTTGGTTCTCGGCACCCTCTTGGGTTCTGGCGCCCCTCTGGTTTTCTGCACCCTCTTGGTTTTCGGCGACCTTCTGATTTTCGGCGCCCCTTCAGTTTTCGGCGCCCTTTCGATTTTCGGCGCTCTTTTGTTTTTGTCGGCGCTCCTTTGGTGTTGGGGCCCTTGGGCTTTCGGCGCGCCTTTGGTTGTTGGCGCCCTTTCGTTTTCGACGCCCTTTTGGTTATCGGCGCGTCTTTGGTTTGTCGGCGCCCTTTTGGTTTTCGGTGCATCGCTGGTTTTCGGCGCCCATTTGGTTTTCGGCACCTCTTTGGTTTTCGGCGCTCCTGCCCTTTTTCGGCGCCCCTTTGGTTTTCGGCCGAAAACCAAAAGGCGCCGAACATGTCTAACGAACGCCGAAAAACAAAGAGGCGCCGAAAGCTAGGAAAAGGCCCCGAGAACCAAAAAAGCGCCGAAAAGCAGAGCAGCGCCGAAAATCAAAAGGGTGTCGAAAACCAAAGAGCACCGAAGCCCAAAACGGCGCCAAAAACCAAAGGGGCGCCGAACTTGAAAAGGACGCCAGAAATCAAAGGGGTGCCGACAAACAATGGGGCGCCGACAACCAAAGGGTCGCCAAACACCAAAAGCGCACCGAAACCAAAACGGTGCCGAAAACCAAAGCGGCGCCGAAACCCCAAAGGGCACCAGAAACCAAAACTGAACCGAAAACCGAAAGAGCACCGAAAGCCCAAGGGGCGCCGAAAAGCACAAGGGCGCCGAGAACCAACGGAGCGCCGAAAACCGAAAGGGCGCCGAAAGCCAAAGGGGCGCGGAAAACCGTGGAGGCGCAGAAAACCAAAAGGAGAACACAAAAGGGGGCGCCGAAAACCAAATGCGCCGGAAATCAGAAAGGCGCCGAAAACCGAAAGGACATCGAAAACCAAAGGGGCGCCGAAAACCAAGAGGGCGCCGAAAACCAAGGGGCGCCGAACACCCAGGGGCTGCCGAAAACCAAGAGGGGCGCCGAAAACCGAAGGGGTGCCGAAAATCAGCGATGCGCCGAAAACCAAAGGGGCGCCAATAACCAAAAGAGCGCCGAAAATGAAAGGGGCGCCGAAATTAACAGAAGCTCCGAAGACGAACAGGGCGCCGAAAACAAAAAGGACACCGAAAACCAAAGGGGCGCCGAACACCCAGGGGGCGCCGAAAACGAAAAGGGACGCCGAAGACCAAAGGGGAGCCGAAAACCAGCGATGCGCCGAAAACCAACAGGGCGCTGCAAAAACCAAAGGGGCGCCGATAACCAAAAGGGCGCGCCCCTTTGCTTTTCGGCGCTCTTTTGTTTTTGTCGGCGCTGCTTTGGTTTTCGGCTCCCCTTTGGTTTTTGGCGCCCCTCGGCGCGCCTTTGGTTGTTGGCGCTCCTTTGGTTTTCGGCGCTCCTTTGGTTTTCGGCGCCTTTTCTAACTTTTGGTTTTCAGTGCACCTTCGGTTTTCGGCGCCCTTTCTGTTTTCGGCGTTCTTTCGGTTTTCGGCCCGCCTCTGGTTTTCGCACCCTTTTCGGTTTTCAGTGTTCTGTTGGTTTTGGGCGCCTTTTTGGTCTTCGGCGCTCCTTTTTTCAGCCAAAGTGGGGGCGGATTCCAAGCCCCCCCCTTGAGCCCAAAAGGGGAGGAGTGGGGGGGGCTTCCGGCTCGGAGGGTTCAAAGGGGGGGGGGGGCTAGCCCTTTGGACAGGGAGGGGAGGGGTAGCTTCTAGAGCGCGAAAGGGGGGGTAGCTTCCGAGGGGGGGGGGGGAGAAGGGGGGGAGGTCTCCGGCAGGGAAGCTCCAAAGCTCCTTGGACAGGGAAGGGGGGGTAGCTTCCAGAGCGCGAGTGTGAGGGGGGCGGGGTAGCTTCCGAGGGGCGGAAAAAGAGGGGAGGGGGGGGCTTTTGGCAGGGGAGGTCCAAGGGGGGGGAGCTAAGGGGAGAAACCCCCAAAAATGGGAGTGTACCACCGGCGCGCTCTCTCAAACAGGCGTTTCTCATGTTGTCTTTTGGCATGGATGAGTGGGGGTCGCAAAGGAGGCTGGCTGGTATGATTTGAACTGATGTGTAGGATGAGCGATCGTGAAACATGAATACGAAAGTAAATGCGAGAAGGGAGTAAGTCCGGCTTCGGCATGGGGCTCGAGTCGAACATTCGCTTAAAGCATTGCAGGATACAATATATGGGGCGCAAATTTTAGAGTGCGGCATACCGGAACCGAATCATGCGGATGCAACGCACCAGATGTGAAATTCATAGTATGGATTGCGTTCGAAGGGGGGTCCATTTATGGTGCGCGCAGCGTGGGGGGAAAGTCCAGGGCACCACGCGGCGGCGGTGACGACGTGTGGCGCGTGGAAGGCGCGACGTATAAGAAGTGCCCGATACCCAGCCAAGAGGAAGCGCACGGCACGCGGTGCCGTGTGGGGGTCGCGACGTGTGGGGGCAATGCCCAGGGTTCCGCGCGGTGGAAATTTGCTGCACGGAGGGCCACTGGAGGGCCCCACGCGGCGGCGACGGTAACGATCGGCGGCACGCAGGGGAGAGTACAACTTGATGTCCGTTATTCCCCCGCGGTCCTCATGCGGAGCTCTTCGTCGAATTCATCCCGGCAAAGAGGCTACAAATCAGAAGTCCACATCTCTGAAGTGCATGGGGAGGCCCTTGGTCGAATGTCTTGCGCGGCGGCTCTTGGCTCCAATTGGCGAGGCATTTCCCGAAATGTCCAGTTCCTGGGGGGCGTTCATCGCAAACTCTTTTGGTGACGCGTTTGTCGGGGTGGCCAGTCCCTAACCAACAGATCTGTTGTGCGGTCATTCTCACTTAGTTTCTCGGGGAAGCCCTGATCTGCTGCCCTTCTGGGAGTTGTTCTCAGTCCCATAGAGAAATCCTCACGACTGTTTACACACAAGCATTTAGGCAGACACAAAGAACAACAGAATACTAACAGGAAAAGGTGGCCAGCACCATGATTTCTGCATGACATCCTTACACGGGAATCTGGTAGCGGCACGGTCGGTGCTTGATAATTTTATGATGTCCGCTTGTTGCCGTTGTTTTCATACATTTCTCATTCGACGGTTTTGTCTACAGGGTTCTCAATGGTTTGTGAAGAAGCTTGTGGGCGCGATGTGGTTAGCGAGTCGTTGTCCCAGGATTCTTCGCTTGGGCCTCTGAGGTGTCACCAAGTGAATATACCAAGCATCGCAAAGAAATGCCAAGCAATATGTTGAATTGCAATGGTTTTTTTGCGTTGCATAGTCCTGATGTGAATTGCTCTGGAAGAAGGAAGACTCCTGATTGGGGTCGCGCCAGGTTCGTCACGAGCAATATACTTCGCATGCAAAATCAGCGTTCGGGAAAATTCCCGTACAGCGAACACAAATACAACGACAAGGATACGCGCATGGATTTTTACATGGGCGTACACGCACCAGGATGCAAGAACATACGCAACAGGTGATATACCAAAGACGACAATGTACGCACACGCACAAACAGAGACCCGAATACATACGCGGCACCAGTACACACATACGTGAGTTTGAAAATTATACACATACATGATCTCCCATACTCGCACGCTTATTCTGTTTATTCTACAAACAGATGTACACATGAACGTCGCATGCACAAAAGCAGAAGTTCGCATTCACGTGTGTGCATGTATTCGCTTACTACGTTAAGTTCACGAATACGCACACATACGGGCGCACGTGTACATCATCATATACACTCGCACGGCCAAGCAATTGTAGTAACAGCTTGTTTGAACACGCCCGAGGTTGGCAGTACGCGCCATGATTGCCAGTGTGGGCCCCAAATAGTTTGTCATGTGTGTCTCGAAGTGCACCAAGGAAAATTGATATAAATATCGCAACATGGGGCACCAACCATCAGGCGCCAGCCACAGCGCATCACCCACAGGGCATGAGAGCAAACACAATAGCTAGCATCCACTACAACAGCATCTGGTGCTAGTTATGAGGGAGCGCAAATAGGGCGCCAAGACAAAAACCAAAAATATCAACAATTCAAGCACCGTGGGCCACCAGCTTCAGTGCACAGCCCATGGAAGACCAGGGATCGACAAGTAGCTTCGCATCAACTAGGCCACCATAGGGCGCCAGCTGTAGAGCGCAACCCAAGCGGCACCATGGCAAAAATGATAATCCACAACACAACAACTAAGGCAACCCAGGGAGCCAGCCATCAAGCATCACCCATCACGCAACAGTGCAACGACGAGCAAATCGCAGCCACTGAGGCACCACAGGGTGCCACATAAAGCAACACCCGAAGAGCACCAACCATGAAGGCAACATAGGGCGCCAGCCATAAAGCACGACGCCTGGGCACCGGGATACATCACAGGGTGCCGGTCACAAGGTGTCGGTCGCTTTGTATAGACATTGGTTGACTTGCTTGTCTTGGGAAACCTCCCAGGTCCCTGATTCGGCATGCCCCAGCCATGCTTCACATCGCCCGTACCAACGCCGCGTGCCTCCTGAGGTATTGCTCAACCTGTGCTCCTGGAGACACTCAGACTGGGTCCGGCTCGCATCGTGGTACCTCAGCCCCAGAACACTCCATCTCTTTCCTCGCCGGCGATGCTCACCACGCCAGCGGGCTCTCCCACTCCCAATGACCGCACCGGGCCGGCGCGCGCTGGGTGGGTCACAGTCGCACGGTACCCCCCGACATTGTGATGCGGTCCAAATGGGAATGGCCTGTGTGCTGAGTGATTCAGCCTTCAGCGTCATGGCAGCCTCTCAGGCCCACCTTCAACCCCCCCAGTGCGCTGCACCACGGTTCACGACTGCTCAGCCGGCCGGGCGTACGTAGGTCTTCCGTCTGGAGTCTGGCGCCTCATCGGCGACTCACGTCCTGCCCATCGAGGTCCGCGGGTCCTCCGCGTTTCCTGCGATGGCCATTTGAATTCTGGTCATTTTATCCAGTGCACGTGCCCGAGCTCGCAGTACGCCAGCCAGTCCAGCGACACCCAGCCTGCAGCCGCCGTCTGAGTGGGCCGGCTGGTTCCTCTGCTTAGCAATTAGCCTCGCCCGTGGCCCGGACGTTGCTTTCGCCGCCTGACCGTCGTCTCGTGGCCGCGACCAAAAAAGTATCCCCACCAGGCTTTCGTGACCCGTAGCGCTCCTGACTCCGCTAGCGCCTTCGCTGGTGGACGCGACCGAAAAAGTATCCCCACCAGGTTACGGCTCAGCAGCTGGCTTGTGAGCTGGCCCGGCCGGCCTGCTTCGCGCCTAGCAGCTAATTAGGCCTGTTTCCGCGCCCCGGACAGTTTCTGACTCCGCCTGCGCCTTCGCGCGCGGACGCGACCGAAAAAAGTATCCCCACTAGCGGCGGTAGGTTCTGCCCGTTCGGCGCGCGCGCTGGCAATTCAGTTTCTCGTGCCCGAGTTTTCCCTGCTGACGCTGTCGGCGCTTTCGCCCGCAGCCGCGTTCGAAAAAGTATCCCCGCCAGCCCATCCAGAAACGATGCCGTTGGTTCTCGCGCTGTTGGTGCTGCTGCTGGTGCTGCTGTTGGTGCCGTTATTTATGTTGGTGGTGGTGGTGCTGCTGTTGCCGCTGGTGTTTGTGTGGGCGGCCTCTCGGAGCGTCTGGGAGGCTTCTTGGGTGCCTCGAGGATCCTCTTGAGGCCTCTTGGGGGGTCTGTTGGAGGCCTCTGGGGAGTGTTTTGGGCGCCCCTTGGGGCCCTCTTGGCCCATCTTGGAGCCATCTTGACGCTTCAGATGGCCATCGGAAGCGAAAAGGCGACACGGCGCAAATCATTGGTTGTCCTCCGGTGTTTGAAGATTTGGTTTCTTGAAGGCCTCCTTGGAGGTTCGGAGGCCGTTTAGGGGTCGTCTTGGGGCGGTCTTGGAGCCTCTTGGAGCATTTTGGAAGCCGTCTTGAGGCATCTTGCACTATCTTGAACCATCTTGGAGTTCATTTTGGGCAATCCGAGCTGGAGCCGTCTTGGGTCATCTTGGAAGCTTTGACTGCTCGCGAACCACCCGTCCAGGGGGGGAGTGGGGGGAGCGGTGAGTCCCTCCCCGAGGGGGAAGACGGAGGTTAGCAGAGGAAACTCCCTAGACCACCTGCGCCCAAAAGGTTGGTGGGATTTCTGGCCGACCCATGTTGGTCTATGCAAGATGGACACGTGCCAATTCGGCACACTCTTTAAGAAAGTTCACACGGTAGCCGTTCGGCATGCCGGAGTCGGCCCGTCTTTGCGCAAGTGCTGCACGGAAAGTAACGGTCTTTGCCACTCCTCGGGCCTCCCTCATATTCTCTTTGAAAAGCGTGATAAGGGAGCGCCGGCCCGCCGTGCTGAGCTGGCCGTTGCTTACTCGCCTGCATTCGCCCGAGCTGCCGCCGCCGCCATGATCAATTCAGCCAGTGCCTGGAAAAAACGTCGTCTGATGGAGTATGCTTTGGAATGATTCTTCGGCGCTCCAAATCTTACTCGTGTGACGAAGGTCGTCGCGGCCAACTACGCGGCCAGGTCTGCTCTGCGGGATGCGGGCGGTCTTCTTGTTGGCAGCCCTTGATGGCGCGTAGGTACGGGCCCCGCTCTTTCTCCCACAGGCTGCCAGCTCACCGAAATTTCACTTTGTTCATCCCCATGACAGTAGTGAAACATCTGTCATGGCAGCCTGCGGAACGGTTGTAGCTGATCCTTTTAACACCTGCATGCCAGTCCCCACGTCGAAGACAGCGAGCCGCACCTGCGGGCCACGGGCCGTGACCGCGACCGTCTCGGTCAAGCCTCTCGCGCCGCCCTTGCCACTTTTCATGCTGACACAAGTGCCCCCCCCTGCCAGCCTTCGATGGCGCGCGGGTGCCTGCCCCACCTTGTATCTCGCAGGCCGCTCTTTTCCATGAAAAGTAAAAACGTGTGTACGTATATGTATATATGTGTGCGCATGGTATCCTTTAAAAGGAGGCCTATGCGGTTCCCAGACCCCAGGAAGCGCTCGCCGTTTAAACCACGTTTAAACCCTTAGTCACTTTGGCCTTGGCCCCATCTGGGGCAGGAGGAGCGGGGGACCTTGCGGCGAAGGTCCCCCGCGTTGCTCGCGGCCAGCGGCAGCCCCGCTCTCCCCTGGCCGCAGTCCCACGCTTTCCCGGCACCGCGCTAAGAGCTGCGTGGATGGTGCCGTGAGGCGCTGGCGGCGGATGCGCGCACGAGGGGGCCGCTGGCCTTTCCCTCGAGGCGCATGGTTCGACGGGAGGTCAAACGGCGAGTTGCTGGGCGCCGTGGGGCTGGCCGCTGGGGATCACCTGGAGGTGAAGGTCCGCGACTACGAGGACCCCGGGGCCGCGAGCTGCCGCGCGTGGAGATCGCCTACGCGCTCGACGAGCCAACGCGGAGGCGGTGTCAGCGGGCGGCCGCTACTTGCGGGCGCAGCACGTGGGGGCCACCGACGGGCACTTCAGCTGGCATGCCCAGGCCGAGGGCAAGCCTGGCGGGAGGACCCAGGGCACGTTGTACCACCTCTGCGGCTGCCCGCAGGAGGAATGCACGGCGGGCTGCCCGATCGGCGTTGGCGGCGTCGAGCATATCGACATCTGGCGGCTGGTCGACCCCCGCGACTTGGAGACGCTGGAGGCGGAGTACCACCAAGCCCCGCGGGCTGCTGGAGGGCCGCGCGTCGAGTCCGCGGGCTGCCCGACGCTTGGGGCGAGCCAGGCTGGCTCAGGCGACGAGGGCGCCGCACGACATGCTGGGACGCCGCCTGCGCCGCTGCCGCCACTGCCGGAGCCCCCGCCCCCAGGGGCGGAGGGGGCCGATGGCGGCGAGGGCGAGCCAGCGGCCAAGCCGGCCCGCAAGGAGGAGCTGAGCGCCGCTCTCGGTGGCGCAGCGCCGCTCGGCGGGAGCCCGCTCGACGCAGAGGTCGCAGGGCTGGAGCGGGCGCTCGAGGACCCAGCCCTGGACGGGCCTGGCCCAGCTCGGCCAGCGGCTGCGAGGAGGCACGGGTGGCGGCTCGGGGTCCCGAGCGGTCGCCAAGAACGCTGCCGTGCCTGGCGCTGCCCGAGCACTGGCGCAGCGCGTGCAGGACCACACAGCTGCGGGGAGTGGTGCTCGAGTCTCTGCAGCGCCTGCTGGACGCGAGAGGCTGGCCGCGATGCTCACGGCGGCGCTGCTTGGCGGCGAGGATGGCAGCGAGCTCAACGACGAGGGCTCCGGTGCGCTGGATCGCGACACCTACCAGGGGGTCAACGTCAGGTGCGATTTGTCCCAGAGGATCGCGAAGCAGCGGCCGGGGGTCCTCCTGGAGAATGGGCTGGCGCACCTCAGGAGCCAGTTCATTCAATTGTTCGCAGACCCCAGCCAGGCGGACCCCCTCGGCCCGCGCGTGACGCAGTACCTCAACACGGTGTTCTTCGTGGCGCACCCGCCGCGGACGCTCGACGTGGGCGCGCTGCGGACGCTGGGCGAGGCGATCGACGGCTTGCTCCGCGGGCAGGTCGTCGAGGTCACCGATTTGCTCATGCAGGAATTCAGGCCAGGACGATGGCGCTGCGGGATGGCCATTGGCGCAGTGCCCGGTGGCTCACACTGATCCCCAGCGAGAGCCTGCCCGCTGGCGCGTCCCGCGACGAGGAGGCTGCAGCCGAGCGGGTGGAGGCGCGCGAGATGAAGGTCGCCGAGCTAAAGCGCCGCCTCGCCGACAAGAGAGGACTCCTGTCGGGCTAGAGGTTTGGCTGGGAGCCCTCTCCAGCCCGGGGGGGAGCGGCTCCTGCTGGCCACAGTCTCGCGGAGGCGAGACCACAGAGCCCAGCGGCGACGCCCGTGGCGGGCTCTGCTGCAGCGCTGCGGATCTTGGCGAGCCGCGCACCAGTGGGAGTCAGCAGCGCGGTCCCAGCCAAGCAGAGGACAGCCCCACGATCGGCGCCAGGATCGCCAAGGCTCAGCGGGGGCCCAGCAGCAGCAGCAGCAGCAGCAGTGCTGAGCGGGCTACCTCCAGAGCTGCCAGCCATTGCGGACGGGAGTCCCAACAGCACGCCAGCCGACCCTCGCCCTCAGCTCACGTGGAAGGAGTCGAAGGTTGCGAACCCGACGAGAGTCGACGCGACTGGAAGTCGCGCCTGGTCGTCTCGAAGATGGCTCGCCGGAGCAGGCCAGGAGGAGCAGCGGCTGCAGGTCGCGGACGCGGAGCAGCTCCAGGCCGCGGGCGCGGCGCAACCCGGAACAGGGTGGCAAGGCAGCCCTGGGTTCCAGAGAGGCGTTGAGCCCCGGTCAGGCAGGCCAGAGCCTGGCAGCTGCTGCTGGCGGCCATGCGGGTGCTGCAGGCGCGCGAGGAGCAGCGCCTGCGAGGACCTGCGCAGAGCCGCCGCTGGAGGAAGCTACTCGCCAGTGCAGGGAGGCCAGGAGGGCGACCACGGTTCGAGCTAGTCATGATGTTCTACGAGGCGGTACACGGTGCTCCAGGAGATGTCGGGAGGTTTGTTCGTTGCGCTCCGCCAGTACAGCGAGCGCGCCGCGCGCGGATGCGCGAGGTGCTGCCGCTTCCTATTCCTGACGCTCCTGGGTTCTTGAGGTGGCGTGCAGAGTGGCTGGTTCATGGCACGGTCCCCGAGACTGGCCTGGATGCTGCAATCGCTGAGGGCTGGGCAGTGCTGGTCGTGCACTCCCTGAACCACCGATATGCTGGTCACGCTAAAGGCAGCCCAGTCCCCACAGGACCTCTTACGGCCGCACAGGAGAGATCGATGCGCGTCATTCGCAAGGCTGCCAAGTACTTCGCCTCAGACTCCGCGAAGGACTTCCATGTCCCTGACTGGCATGAGGTCGCTGCTGCACGTGATGTCACGTATGGAGGCGAGGAGGTATCGCGGGCCCTGCTGCTCACGCTGGGAGGTGTCATGCAGGCCTCCCGCCGAGAGGCGTTGCTGCCTCGGCGCGTGCGCTGGACATCGCCGATGAACGCGTGGCTGGGAGGCTGGCTGATCCCACGTTGGCACTGCTGCCCAGGGCCGAGAGGCCGGAGGAGGTCCCGCGGGCGGCTATCCAGGCTAGCTCGAAGGCGGAGTGGCATCGCATTGGCGCCAAGCTGGTGGAGTTAGGCCTCGCGGTGCCCATCGTCGATGACCGGATCTTCAAGGTGGGCAACAGGAAGGTGCTAGCAGGTACATTCGGGGTCGCCAAGGGAGGAACTCCCACTCCTGGTCATGATGCGGCGCAGCGGCTAATCATCAACATGGTCCCCGCATACAGCTACCAGCGGACGATGCGGGATGACATTGAGACCCTCAGTGCCTCGCCGTCGTGGGTCTCGATTCCACTTCCTGAGGGACATGTGCTGCTGTGGTCATCCGATGATCAGGCGTCAGCATTCTACTGCTACGAGTTGCCCGAGGCTTGGCAGCCCTACATGACCTTAGCTGAGGCGATCCCCAACGAGCTCACCGGAGTCAACGGAGCAGGGAGGACGCACATCGTTTTGCGCGTCATCCCGATGGGCTGGATAAATGCTGTCACAGTCTCCCAGCACTGCCATCGGCGCCTCGGCTTTGGGCTGAAGCCACGTGCTGCAGGATCCCCGCCCCCAGCTGAGTGGAGGAAGGACCGCCCGTTGCCCCTGAGAGCGAAGGAGCTGGAGCAAGCCTGGGTGCAGTATTACATCGACGACTGGGACCACGGGGAGATCGTCCAGAGTAGCCGCCTGGATGAGTTGGCCGGCACGCTTAGCGAGGTCCAGGCTGAGCAGCGAGCCGCCCACCAGAGGAGCGGCATCCAAGTTGCTCAAGGCAAGGCCAAGCACCGCGAGCTCGTCCTGGAGCGCATGGGTGCTGGGCTAGACGGCATGGTCGGCCGAGTTGGAGCCACAGTCGAGAGGCAGATCCTGCTCTCAGCGCTCGTGATGTGGGTGATGGGCCAGCCTCAGGTCACGGTCAAGGCGATGCTTGTGGTGCTGGGCCGCTGTGTGCGCGTGGCGGAGTTCCGCCGGCCGTTCATGGGGTTCCTGAACGAGTGCTGGGCTGCTGGGCAGTGGCGGCATCCGCAAGCTGTGCCCTCGGTCATGTGCGGCGAGCTCTTGGTCTTCTGCATGGCCCTCCCTCTGGCTTTCACCGACTTGCGGGCCAAGATCGACACGGGAGTGATCGCGACGGATGCGAGTGAGCAGGCGGGCGGCATCTGCTATTCCGCTGGCCTCACCGCTCGGGGCGCGCTGGCAGCCACAGGCGAAGGAGGACTGTGCGAGGAAGCCGTGCACGCCCCCTTCGCTGCGCCTCAGATGATACGATGGCGGCCGCGCGTCATCCTAGTGGAGTTGTTCGCCGGGGCTGCCGCCGCTGCCGTGGCCGCGCATCGCCTGCCCATGAGCGTGGCCGCCCACTTCTGCTCGGAGGTAGAGCCGGCAGCGCGGCGGCTGGTGCGGCGGCGGTGGCCTGGCGTCATTGAGTTGGGCAACGTCGAGGCCTTGGACCTTGAGCGCATCACCCGCATGCTGGAGGGGTTCAGGCGCGACGCCGACTGGGTCTTCATTACCGCGGGGAGTCCGCGCCAGGATCTCTCTACCCTCAACGTGGTGGGCAAGGGCCTGGAAGGGGACAGGAGCAAGTTGTTCTGGAAGGTCCATGCCCTCATCGAAGCCTCCAAACGCGCGTTCGGCAAGCACGTCGATTGGTTCGTCGAGAATGTGTTCAGCATGGGCGCCGAGGCGAGGGGCCAGTTCTCGCAGGCGCTGGGCGTCACGCCGCTGCTGTTAGAGACGAGGGACTTCACCAGGGTGCGCAAGGCCCCGTCTTATCTGGTGCTCCTGGCCCGCCTGCTGTCACCTTCCGCATGGCACGAGCATCGAGGTGAAGAGCGAGGGCATCAGTCAGTATAGCAAAGTTGAGGTCAGCGTGGAGAGCGCCGCTGCTGACCTTTGGCCTCTGCCAGGTTGGAGGCTGGACGACCCGGAGGTGGACCTTCCTTGCTTCACCAGGCCAGTGCTGCGGCGACACCCGCCGATGAGGCCTGTCGGCCTGGAGCGCGCCAGTTCCACCGCGCTGGCGCGTTGGGCCGCAGATCAGCACCGCTATCAGGTCAGCAATTATGAAGATGCAGTGCTGCTGTGGAGCGCCGATCGAGCGCAAGGTAGGCTTCCTGTCGCTGAGGAGCGAGGTGTGCTCATGGGGTTTGATAGGCGGTACTTCGAAGCAGCCGTCAAGGACAGCGTCCCCTCGGCAGAAAGAGACGTCATCATGGAATGCCTTGTCGGTAATACGTTCTGCGTCCAGTGCGTCATGTTCCTTTCCAGCAGCTGGCTGGCTCAAATTGGGGCTTTGTCCGCACCGCTTCCCGCCGAGCTGCGTTTGCAAGTGGGCGAGCGGGAGCCCAACTGGAACATCGACGCCGATTTCAAGACTCCTGGCCACAGGCACGCTACCGCCGAGCGGGGGCTCATCGTCGACTTCCTGCACATAGCCGATCGGGGCGGCACGGACGTCAGACTTGACTGCGGGGCCCTGTGCCGAGCTCGGGCGTGGCCAAGGTCGGCTCTTCGAACGTCGCTGTGGGCTTGGCGCATTGCCAAGAGTTTCAAGTGGCAGCGACCAGCTCACATCTCCGAGTTGGAGCTGGAGGCCGCAGCGGCTGGAGCCAGGTGGCGCCGCAGAGACGTTGCGAAGCACAGCTGCCGCTACCTGCACCTTCTCGATGCCCAAGCGGTGGCAGCAGTCTGCACGAAGTGCAGGTCAAGCGCCTGGCGGCTCCAGCCAGGGATCAGGCGCCTAAATGCGCTTGCGCTCGCGACCAAGTGCTACCCGATGTACGGCTACTGCGACACAGACGACATGCCCGCGGACGTCCCCACCCGCTGGACAGGGGCGCGCTGCGGCCAAGGCGATGAGAGTGGCAGCGAAGGCTCTGGCGCGAAGGACGGCCGCCCGCAGCAGGCCCCCGCGAGAGCTGGCGGCCACTCCTCTCACGCGGAAGCGCTACCAGGAGGCAGTCGACAGCGTCTTTGATTGGTGGGTCGAGCAGAGGCGTGAGGTCCAATCTGCAGCGCAAGCGGACATGGGCCTGGATGACTACATTGAAGGTCGCTGGGCCGCAGGAGGGTCCCTGCTCGACGTGAACTGTGCCATCGCAGGTATGTGCCACCACTTCCCTCCGCTCCGCGGTCGACTTCGAGAGAGTTGGCGCCTGGCTCGCACGTGGCAGCGTGCTGAGCCGGCAGGGCGTGCGCTTCCGATCGCACCGCTCATCGCACTTGCGTTCTCCAGCGGCTTTCTCACGGCTGGATTCCCGGCCGCCGCCGCCATCCTGCTGGCAGCCTATGACGCGCACCTCAAGACGGGGGAGAGCATGGCGCTGCGATGGCACGACATCACTATTTATGAGAATTCATGTTCAGCCATGATCAGGCTGCGCGACACCAAGAGCCAGCACCAGACGGGAGCAGGAGAGTTCGTCATGGTGCGCTCGCAGACGGCAGTGGCGCTGCTGCTGAAGGCACGCGAGCTGGCAGGGACTGCCAGCCGGCGCGAGCAGCCAGCCATTGGCATGCCGCCCGCTGCCTTCCAGCGAGCGTTCGCGGAGATCCGCTCGCGCCTCCAGCTGGAGGACCAGAGGCCCCCCCTCTACAGCTGGAGGCGAGGAGGTGCCAGCGCCGACTTCCGCCCGCACGGGTCCATGGAGACCACGCTGCTCCGCGGGCGCTGGGCCAGCGTGCGGACGGCGCGCCTGCACGTCCAGGACGCCGTCGCCGAGGCGACGACGCTCGCGCTGCTGCCAGGACAGCGCGCCGCTTGCCTGCACCTGGCAAGCCGGGTGAGGTAAACACACCGCTCGTTTTCTGCCCTCCCTTATCGTCCCTCTCTGCTCCCATCTCAATCAGTATGTTCG
>CAUYUJ010015683.1:190000-235000 GCA_963575745.1 Prorocentrum cordatum
ATCTTTTATTCATCTAAATTAAATTATTCAATGCCAGGCACGTCGATTCGTTGCATATTTTTAATTAAGATTCAAACGAGTTCATCATAATACATATTTGATGTATAATCTATATTTCAATAATTTACAATATTACAGGAAGTGTTGCACGCGCGAGTCGTTGCAAGCAATGTAGATTCGTCTAAAGCAGTGTGTGGCAGACATATTGAAACATTGGCATTTTGAGCAAGAAGTCAAACAAAAGAATACGTGCAATTTGCCAGATTGTTTGCAGGTTTCTTGAAAAATATATTACAGTGTCGGCTGCGTCATAGCGTCATCAATGGTTTAAGTGAGCAAATCGACAGAATAAAGAGTTAGTGGTAATATCGATAATACGGTTGGTTCTATTGATCTTCAAATGTGATGTCTACGTTGTTTTTGAATGTTTATTTGGATGCGTTCAGAGAATAATGTAGTTTTCTAGTGTTTTAATGTGGTGACGCAGATATTAAGTTTGAATTAATGTACGGGAATATAGTAATTCTAGAATTTTATTGTACATTATTTCGATTCGGATATTAGAATATTTTTCAACATTTGACAGTAACATTGAACGGAAAATACATTTGTATTTTTTGTTTTTCGTTACAATTCTACATGTTCTAAAACACCACGCGATAATCCAGAGTCTTTTCTTTTAGAGTTGAAATCCGTCCGATAAATTTTAATAGCGTCGCAAATTGTTGATTGTATTCGTATCGTAAATTCCAACATTTTGTGTATTCTTAATTTCTTCATATACATTTTTCTGAAGAATTTTTAGAATTCGTGTAGAAAACATACAATTCAATATCGATTATTAATGTTTCGATTTCAAGTGTTAATATATATGTTGTTCAAGATAAAGCTCGTTTATATGTATTTCGAATAATTTTATGCGTTCGAAACGAATGAGAATGTTTAGTTCCCGTTATTTTTTTTAATTGAGTGTCAAGTCTAGATGTGTCTTTCGGATTGGTTTGGCATGTTACAATAAATAGAGCATAATCATAAGAATGTGTTTCTTTGGAAACGTATTGAAGCGTTTTTATATTGTGTGTATTTAAATTGTTCATATCGTTTTTTTTTATTATTATTATTATTTTTGCCAAATTTCAGATGTTTTTTTTTGTTACTATTTGAACGTTTTTTGATTTATATTAGATTTGATTCAAGCCATTTTCGCTTAAGTTTCAATTTTATTTTTTCAGATTGTCTATATTCGCGTGTCGCCGGGCAATCTAGCACGGTTTTTCACACTTATTGTATTATATTTGTTTTTGGCTCAATTTGTTTTGGCTCAAGCTGTTGTGGCGAGAGCTCAACCTACTAAACCAGGCTGTTTATCTTCGCGTGTCGTTGGGGCGGTCGGCCACCATATTTTATTTGTGTGTTCAGTGAGCTCTTGTTGGAGCAAATTTCTGTCCGTTCTTTCAGTCATGGCTTCCTCTGGCGTTGCGGCGGCTGGTGTGCAGAACAAGTTCGAGAAGTCTTCTGGTGAGCATACAAGGCGTCTCACGTTCAAGGTGAACGCGGTGAAGCAGGCACTGTCTCCGGAGTCCAAGAGGCGGGTCGAGCGGAAACGCAGATGGACGAGTCCAGCGGCCTTTTGGCCGCCTAGTTTGCTCCTGTTCCTGTCTTTCCGGCAGTCAGAGTAGTGCGGTCCCGCCGAGCACGCCTGCAGGCGTCGCTCCGCCGGACCCCCGCCGAGCGCCGCCATTTTGGTTGGCGCTCCCGTTCCTGCTTCTGGCAGTCTGTCTGAGCGGTGCATGCCCAGGAGCGGGTTTTGTCTCCCTGGCGCATACGGCGGCGAGTGGCGCGCCGGCACCTGGTGCCGGTACGTCCCCTAGTGTTGCGGTCCCTGGCGTGGCGTCGGCCCCAGGTGCATGTTCGGGCGCGGGTTCCGCCCCCCCGATGCATGCGGCAGCGCATGTGGTGCAATCTGCAATTCCAGCAGTTCCGCCACCGGACACTGCTTCAGCTGACGAGAAATTGAACTTCATCATGAGGAACATGTCGCTGAAGAGTGAGACAGCGAGAAAGTCCGACATCGAGGCTTGTCTCTTTCTGTTCGTTGGTTTGGTTTTTCTCCCTCTTCCTTTCCATGTCCCTCTCCCTCTTTTTTCCCTCTCAATCTCGTTTCCGCCGTCGTGGTCAAGATCCGCGGCTTCGCTTGCAAAACGATTGAATCGTTCTTTGTTTGCGGGTTTTTTTGTTCTTCCAGCCGGATTTTCGACCCGCCTTTGGCCGCCAAGTGTTCAGGACGGATTTTCGATTCGCCTTAGGCCGCCGAGCGTTCAGTGCGAATTTTCGACCCGCCTTAGGCCGCCGAGTGTTCAGGACGGATTTTCGACCTGCCTTAGGGCGCAGAGCGTTCAGGACGGATTTTCGACCCGCCTTAGGCCGCCGAGAGTTCAGGATGAATTTTCGACCCGCTTTAGGCGTTGAGGACGAATTTTGGACCGGCCTTAGGCCGCCGAGTGCTCAGGACAGTTTTTCGGCCAGTTTTACGTCGCGAGTGTGCGCCGGACGATTCTCGAGATGGATTTTCGAGAAGGCTAGATCCGTAGGGATCTCCTCCTTTTCGCCCTGTTTCTCTGTCCTGCTTTCCTCCTCGCCCTCCTTTGGGCCAACGGAGTTTGCATGAATTTTGCACTAGGTTTCACAGTTTTTTGCCTCAGGATGGTGGCCGCGGCGAATCCCGGCCTGAGCCATCCTTCGATTGGGCTAGCCTCACAGTTGACTTTGAACATTCAGCGTTTTGTAGTGCACAAAGACTAACTATTTGCTTATATTTCCTCTCTTCCGTCCTTTCCTTCTTTAATTTGTTTAACCGAGACTTGGCTTGATGATTCCGTCGCTCATCCAGTTTTCCCCGGATATTATTCAGTGGCACGGCGAGACCAGGACGGTCTGGGTGGTGGAGTTTGTATTTTCGCTGTTGACGCGGCGATTGACGCTTGTTCTTTTGTCCTTCGTTCTCCTTCTGCTGAGCGAGTTTGGATTCTAATGCACACTGAGTCTGGGCCGATTCTTGTTTGTTGTTGGTACCGTCGACCGTGCCACGGTGAAGTGGAATCGATTGAATCTTTAAGCGGCGAATGGAATTCGCTGGTAGATCAATGTGTAGGAACAATTATAACAGGGGATATGAATGTGCATCATAAGCACTGGCTCGCTTTCTCTAGTCATGTCTCTCCTGAGGGCACTTGCTTGAAAAATTGGTGCCTGCAGAGGGGTTTTCGTGAATGTATTCGTACCCCCACACGGGGCCCTCATCTCCTTGATTTGTTTTTGTGTGATATCCCAGACATGATTACTTCTAAGGTTTTAACACAAGTAGCTGATCATTCTGCAACTTTATGCTCAGTTTGCATGCCGCCGCTTATATTTGAGCACAGCGAGCGGCGATTGTGGTTTTTTAAAGATGCTGATTGGCATTCAATCGAGCGTCGATTGCGTGAGCAGGATTGGTCTTGGATAGACCGTTCGACGCCGGATATCGTGGTATCGTGTTTAACCCAAATGATTTTATTCTTTATGAATATGTATATTCCGTCGTCTGAAGCTGCCTCAGTTGTTTCGCACCCTTGGATTAATCAGCAGTGTCTGGACGCGGTTCGAGCGAAACGCCAGGCCGCCGGTACGCCTTCTTTTCCGGCTGCCGCTGCCGCCTGTAGCGCTGTTATGCTGGAGGCATTCCGCGCTCACACGCAACGCATTCGCCATAAGCTCCGGTCTTTCGGCCGTGGAAGCAAGAAATGGTGGAAGGTTTCTAATGAGCTTTTGTCGCACGTTCATAAACCTTCTTCCTCTCCACTGAAGCGTTCTGATGGTTCGTGGGCTCTTTCTGCTTCTGCTAAAGCCGATCTGTTTGCACAGTCCTTTAGCAGCAAGTGGCGTCTTCCCGCCCCAGTTTTAAATGAGTTTACTGATCTGTCTATCCCGCTTATACCACCGGATCGCTGGGGAGCTTGCGTTATTCGGACGAGATCCGCTCGTGCTGTTCTCGTCGGCCTCCGTCAGGACAGCGGAACTGGTCCTGATCTTCTCCCGGCCCGCGTTTTGAAACGATGTGCCAGCAGCCTGGCTGTGCCTGTCACGAAGCTTGCTCGTTTGATTTTGTGGTCAGGCGCGTGGCCCTTGCAATGGCGAGAGCATTGGGTGCACCCTTTGTACAAGAAGCTCGCAGTTTGTAACCCTGACAACTACAGGGGCATCCAACTCACTTCTCAGCTGTCTAAAGTCGTGGAGCGTATGTTCCTGCAGCTCATTGGCCCTCAGCTTGACAGGTTCGGGTGCTTTGGCGCGCGGCAGTTTGCTTACTGCCCGGGCAGGGGTGCACGAGACGCAGTTTTATATTTTGTCTTGCAGTGCATTGCTGCTCTTGCCTCAGGGCGCCGTGTCCTTCTGTACTGTTCAGACGTGAGCGGCGCTTTCGATAGAGTCGATGCTCCCCGTCTGCTTGCTAAGCTCCGCGGGTTTTCTGTCCCGGAGCCTGTGCTCGCAGTGCTCGCCAGCTGGCTGCGTCGCCGCTCCGCCCGCGTCATTGTTCAAGGTAAATTGTCGCGGTCCGTCTGCATGGAAAATATGATTTACCAAGGCACTGTCCTGGGGCCTCCGCTCTGGAACGCTTTCTTTTCTGACTCATGCATGGCCGTTCGGGCCACTGGTTTTGAAGAACTCGTTTATGCGGATGACCTCAATGCCCTCCGAGTGGTCGAAAACAGTGTTACAGACGACCAGGGTCACCGCATGCTTGACGAGTGTCAAGCTTCTCTGCACAGGCGGGGCGCTGCCAACCGGGTCGTTTTTGATCCTGGCAAGGAAAGCATGCATATCATTTCTCGCAGCCGTCCGTGTGGAGCATCATTTAAGCTGTTGGGAATCGTCTTTGACCCTCGCTTGTTAATGCACGAAGCCATTCAGACTTGTATCTGTGATTGTGGATGGAAACTACGTAGTTTGTTGCGATGCCGTCATTTTTATAATTCTGCTGATATTGTCTTGTTGTACAAAGCCCAGATTCTGTCATATATTGAATACCGAACTTGCGCTTTTCACTTCGCCTCTTCTTCCTCTCTTGCTCCTCTTGACGCTGTTCAATCTAGCTTTCTTCGTTCTGTCGCGATAACGGAAAAAGAAGCGTTATATCATTTCTCGCTGGCCCCTCTGGCCTGCCGGCGAGACATTGCGATGCTCGGCGTTATCCACCGCGCCGTGCTTGGCCATGGCCCCGCCCACTTCTCCTCCTTCTTCTCTCCTTCCGGTCCTCCTCCTCCTCGCTCTCCTCGGCGTCACGCCCGGCACCTGGCTGATCCGCTTCAGCTTCGTGCTCCAGATTTTGCTCGCCGCTCTGTTCTTGGCTCCGTAGGAGTATATAACCTCCTACCAGACAGCATTGCGGCTGCCCAAAGTGTCCACGACTTTCAAGCGCTTCTCCAAGCTTTGCTTAGGGATATGGCTGATTCGTACCCCGACTGGACAAATACTTTGAGCTGCCGCGTTCCGTTTGCTAACCACCCTTTGCGCCGGTGCCGGGATTGGCAACCGCCCGGCTAGCTCTCCCTCTTGTTTCTCTCCCTCTCCCTTCTTTTTTGTTCTTGTCTTCTTTCTCTCTTCTCCTGCTTGCTGCTGTCGTTGCCGTCGTCCGCCGTCTCCCTCCTCTCTTCTGCTCCTCCCCCCCGCGCGGGTTCTGAGCGGTGCTCGGTCCGCAGGCGTTTTTTTTTTCCCTCGCCCGGCGCGTCCGGCGCCGTCCCTCTCCTTCTCTTCCTCGCTCCCCCCCTGCTTGCTTGCCTGCTTGCCGCTCCCTCTTCCCTCCCTTCCTCCCTCTCGTTCGTCTTCCTCTTGTCCTCCTTCTTTCTTCCTCGTTCGCTTTCTCTCTCCGTCTCTTCCTTTTTTGTTCCTTAATTTTTTAGTGCACTTAACGCTGGTGTGACCCGTGTGTGGTTTGGTTCATCCCCGCGAGGCTGCGTAGAAAAAAAAAAATTTTGCGCACCAGTATGTTCAGCATGGCCGGCATTTCGGGCGTCCAGAATTTTGCGTTCGAGAAGGGTGATGAAGAGACCTTTCGCGTTTGAGTTTTCGGCGTGTTGATATCAGTGATGCTTCATCAGAAATCGCTATCTTTCGTATGATTCACAGGAAGGTGCTCGGATTAGGGCCAAATGTGTTTCAGCAGTTTTTTGGTTTTGTTTGTTTTTTTGTTTTTGTTTTCGTTCCCTCGGCTTCGCTTTCGCCAGTTCTCGTCGGTAAATTCGTGATTTGATAGAGTCGTTTTCTAAAGAATCGGATTTTCGTGCCGGGCAGTGTACAGGTTTTATAATCGCATCAGATATGAATGTCCATCACAAATTTTCGTTGCGATTCAGCTGTATCCTTTGAGGACACGTCTTGAAGAATTGGTTTTTGGAGCACGCTTTTCGCGAGTGTATTCGCGTTTCTATTCAGGGTGCTGATTCCTTTTTTCGTTGTCTCACGTTCAAGATCTAATTATTACGAAGGTTTCAATTGAAGTAGTTGATCATAGTGTTATGTTGTTTCTGTTTGTATGCCGCCGTTATTTTTTCTTGAATACGGTGATCGACATCTATGGCGCAGAGTGGAGATCTACACAACAGCGTTTTTCTCGGCAGGATTGGTTTTTGATAGAGAATTTCATACCTGATATTGTCGTTTTTGTTAATCCAGATGCTGGAATGTTTATGAATTTACATATTCTGTCGATTGCCTGGCTGTTTGATGAATGTGATTGGCAGTACGTGGTAAGCGCGATGCTGCCGGTCTGGCTCAAGTTGTTGTGGCTCAAGTTGTTGTGGCACGAGTTTAATAAAAGCAACCTCTTCATTGCGATTTATGTTCGGCTGTCGCCGGGGCGGTCTACCACCTCATTTTTATTTTCTCTGCCAGTTCGTGTCATGTCCAGTGCTGTCGCTGCCGCGCTGTCTGGTGACGCCCAGAGTATCATCAGTGGTAAAGGTGTCGGAAAGCCATTGGGTCGACTTTCTGATCGCGCCAACGCTGTCAAAGCCGCTCTCGAACGGTCGCCAGGAAGCACTCCTGACCAGAAGAAGCTGCGCACAGACGACCTGATGGACGGTTTCCAGGACACGAGCAGTTCAACCCGGTGCCCACCTTCCCAGGTGTCGGCAGCGGGTATGCAGAGCCGAGCACCCCTGCCGTTGCAGTGGTTGCTCCTGGAACCGGCCCTCTGGGTGGCAGTTCCAGTGCATGCAGAGGCCCTGCATGCGGCTCCCGGGACCGGCCCTTCAGGTGGCGGTCCCGGTGCTGAGCCGAGCGCCGTTGCTTTCGTAGCGGCTGCTCCCGGAACCGGCCCTGCGAGTGGCGGTTCTGGTGCATGCAAAGGCCCTGTGGGTGGCGTGCATGCGGCTCCCGGGACCGGCCTTTCAGATGGCGGTCCCGGTTGTGCGCTTGGCGCGGGTTTCGCCCCCCTTGCGCAGGGTGCGGGTGTCGTGCCCCATCCTGATTCTGCATCTGCTGACGAGAAGCTGACTTTGCCCTTCCCCCTCCCCCTCCCTCGCCTCCCCTCCTCCCTCCTCTCCGTCTCCGTCTTGCTCGCCAGGTTCTGTCTGCGCTTCGTGAAAACAGTGGCAATGGACCAGATGTAGTCTCTGCCCGTGTTTTAAAACGATGCGTTCGCGAATTGGCAGGTCCTTTAATCGCGCTTTCACGTTTAATTTAAGATGTGGTAAGTGGCCGGAGTGTTGGAAGGTCCATTGGGTGTTTCCTCCGTACAAAAAGCACTCCCGGCACGAGCCGGACAACTATCGAGGCATTCACCTAACAGCGCAGATTTCGAAAGCAGCTGAAAGTTTTTTTAGTATGCTGTTTGTTCCACGGATGTGTCGCGAATTGCAATTCGGAGAGTTTCAATTTGCTTATGCGCCAGGCCGCGGTGCTCGAGACGCATTGTTATTTTTAGTTTTATCCTGGCTCCGCGCCTTCGCGGCTAGAAAGCGCGTGGCAGTTTATTGCTCGGATGCGTCCGGCGCTTTCGACAGAGTCTCGTCGCACCGTCTTTGCGCCAAGTTGGCAGCGGCAGGAATGCCCGCCTCCTTGCTAGCTGTTCTCGCGGACTGGCTCTCCCCAAGATCAGCGCACGTTGTCGTGAACGGTGCTCAGTCTCGTGCCGTGCGGATGTGCGACATGGTCTTCCAGGGCACAGCCTTGGGGCCACCATTGTGGAACATTTTTTATGCTGACGCCCAGGACCCGATTGAAGACAGCGGTTTTCAAGAAATTGTGTTCGCAGATGATTTAAATGCTTTTCGCCTGGTAGACGCAGGCCTTACCGACGACGAAGTTTTGAATCTTATGTCTGTCTGCCAGCAAAAGTTACACTCCTGGGGGGAAGCAAACGGAGTCTGCTTCGACAGTTCAAAAGAGAGCATGCACATTATGTCCGCGAGCCGGCCGTTCGGTGAGAATTTTAAGTTGCTAGGCGTCGTGTTCGATTGTAAACTACTAATGCAGGAAGCGGCGCAGACTTGTGCTTGTGAGGCAGGCTGGCGTACGACGTCTCTTCTCCACTCGCGGCGCTTCTACTCTGTGCGCGAGATGCTTCTGTTGTACAAAAGCCACGTGCTCTCATGCATTGAATACCGCGCCGCTGCATTGAGTCACGCGTCAACCACAGTTCTTGGTCTTATCGATTCCGTGCAACACCGGTTTCTGTCCGCCCTGGGAGTGTCTCCAGAGGATACTTTGATTCGGTTTGCTCTCGCCCCTCTGGCATCACGTCGGGACATTGCCGTCCTCGGTTTGATCCACAGAACGGTCCTCGGCATCGGGCCTCCTATGTTCTCTCAATTCTTCGCCCTGGAATCTGCGCCTCCTCCTCCGAGGCGCGCTTTTCGCCGCCACCGCCATCGCTTGGCTGACCCCTGCGACGTACGCTCTCCGGATTATCTAATCCGTTCTGCCCTGGGCGCAGTCCGGGTTTATAATATCCTTCCCGACAGTGTCGTTCAGCAGCGCAGTGTGCACGATTTCCAGCGGTGCCTTCAGGAGCTGCTGTGCCATCGTCTAAGACTCGGGCACGACGAGTGGCAGAAGACCCTCGATTGGCGCGGACCAATGGCTTTCCATCCGCTTCTGGCCCTCCGCGGTTGGAGTCCTCCACCATGAGGACTGCTCTCTTTAGTTGAAGCTTTCTGTAACTGCTGGCTGCCATTCATGTCCTCTTGCTCTCCTCCCTCCTCTCCTGTCCTTCCCTCTCTCTCTCTCTGTTTCTTCCTAGTCCGTCTTCACGAGAAGCGTGCGTTAGTTTCTTCGAGCGGCCGTTTACCGCTGCGGTGAGTTAAGCACTTGGTAAGAAGTTGTGGCATGTCCGAGGCTGATAAACATTTTTTTTTTTTTTTTTTTTTTTTTTTTTTTTTTAAAAAAAAAAAAATAAAAAAAAACAAATAAAAAATAAATAAAAAATAGAAAAATTAAAAAAATAAAAAAAATAAGCAAATAAAAAAATAAAAAATAAAAACAATAGAAAAATATAAAAAATAAAAAAAAACATAAAAATAAAAAAAAAATAAAAAAATAAAAAAATAAAAAAATTAAAAAAATAAAAAAATAAAATTAAAAAACTTTAAAGAAATAAAAAATAAACAAAAAAAAGCGCAATATGTCGCTGAAATGCGAGACAGCCACAAAGTCCGATATCGAGGCGTTCCGTGTCGAAATGAAGACTGAGATCGCCACGGCAGTTGATCCTCTGAAGGACGAGATGGCCGACGTGCGTAATCGCCTTGCTGTTCTCGAATCTCGTGGGTCCGCTTCTTCGGCATCCAAACAGCAGCTTGCACTTCTGAGTTCTTTAGATATGTCAAATTTGCAGATTGCTTTCGTGGGATTTCAGACGACTAATTTAGAGGACCGTGTGCGAGATGTGCAGTCGATTGTAAGCCAGGTTGGTGGAGCCAAACCGTGCTACATTGGGCATTTTTTCAAAGGCCCGCGCAACGCTCGTGTTGTCACTCCCGCCTCTTTTGCCCAATTTCGTTCCGAGCAGGAAATGCGTGACTTTTTGTCGCGTGCTGGAGGCAAGGGAAAAACGTTTCAATTAAGTCAGGGCACGGTCCGTGTGAACCCAGCCAAAAGTCGAGTCAACATCACGCGGGGCGGTGCTTTGAAAGCTGCTTCCCAGAAATTGAAAGTTGCAGCTCCGAGCAGACAGATTCAGGTAGATTTCAAGCAGTGCGTTGTTACAGTCGACAATGTCAATGCTTTCCAGCAGCTTCCCGGAGATTTGAGCGGATCATTCACAGGCGAATTCTCTAATTTGTCGATTTAGAGAGCACGGGGTCGCGCGCAGTTTTGTTCACGTATTCTTGCTCCCTCTTGTCCTTCTGCTTCTTCTGCTGCCCCTCACCTCGTGAGTTGTGTGCGGCCCCCTTTGCGTCGTTTGAGACGGCGAGGTCCCCGCTCTGATGTTTCATTCTTGCGGCGTTACGCTGCGAGGCATTCCTTGTCAAGTGTGAACTTTGCCGAGGCGGAAATGCCGAGATCTCTTAACCGTAATTTTCGCGCCGCCTTACCTGTGTCTGAGGGACTGAAATTTTCGAGTTGCCTTACCTTGGCCCCTCCGGCCAGTCAGTTCGGCAGTCCATCGTCTTCATTTTTCTCGAGTTCGCTTATCCCGGCTTCTCCTCCCGTCCTTGCTGTTCCCGCCTCGTTGTCTTCTTTTCCTCCTCGCCCCCCCTTGGGTCAACGGAGTTTGCACGAATTCTTTACTGAGTCTCACCGTTTTTTGCCTCAGGATGGTGGCCGTGGCGAATCCCGGCCTGAGCCATCCTTTGATTGGGCTAGCCTCTCAATTTTTACTCTCAACATTCAGCGGTTTCAAGCGCAAAAAGATGAATTGTTTGCTTATCTCTCCTCTCTGCCTTCGCTTCCTTCTCTTTTATGTTTAACGGAAACTTGGCTAGATGAGTCTGTAGTTTGCCCTGGTGTTCCCGGGTATTCTCTGGTTGCCCGTCGGGACCGGGATGGTCTAGGCGGAGGCGTTGCGATATTTGCAGAAAAGATTCCGTTGTTGACTCCTGTTCTGTTCTTCTTCGTTCTCCGTCTGCGGAGCGCGTGTGGATTTTAATGCGCGCTGAGACGGGGCCCGTTTTAATTTGTTGTTGGTATCGTCGCCCGTGTCATGGAGAGACAAATTCGATAGAGTCGCTCAGTGAAGAATGGAGTTCTCTGGCCGGGCAGTGCATAGGTTCTATAATCACAGGAGATATGAATGTTCATCGCAAACATTGGCTGCGATTCAGCAGCCATGTATCCCCTGAGGGCACCGCTTTGAAGAATTGGTGTGCGGAGCGCGGTTTTCGCGAGTGTATTCGCGCTCCTACTCGGGGTCCTCACCTCCTTGATCTTTTCTTGTCTGACGTTCCAGATCTAATCACTACGAAGGTTTTAACTGAAGTAGCTGATCATAGTGCTACGCTTGCTTCTGTTTGTATGCCGCCGTTGTCTTTTGAATACGGTGAACGACGTTTATGGTTGTTTCAAAGCGCAGATTGGAGATCTATACAACAGCGTCTTTCTCAGCAGGATTGGTCTTGGATAGACAATTCCACACCTGATATTGTCGTTTCTTGTTTAACCCAGATGTTGAAATGTTTTATGAATTTACATATTCCGTCGATTGAGCAGAGCGTGCAAGTTTCACATCCCTGGCTGTCTGATGAATGTCTACTGGCAGTGCGTGCTAAGCGCGATGCTGCCGGTACGGCCGCTTTTCCGGCGGCAGTCGTTCGTTGCAGCGCAGTGATGTTGAAGGCTTTTCAATCTTACGCGACCCGCACGCGTCAGAAGTTGCGCGGTTGTGGCCGGGGCAGCAAAAAATGGTGGAAAGTTTCACATCAGCTGCTGTCTCACGTCCACAAGCCTACTTCTTCCCCTTTGAAGCGTCCAGACGGTACGTGGGCTCTTTCTGCACGTGCCAAGGCCGACCTCTTTGCCAGAGCTTTCAGTCAAAAGTGGCGTCTGCCAGCACCTGTAGTTAACGAATTTTCTGACTGCTCTGCTATTATGATTCCGCCTACGCAGTGGGGAACTTGCATTCTTCGTACTCGGTCTGCTCGCGCCGCGCTGTCGTCCCTCCGACAGGACAGCGGCGCGGGTCCCGACCTCTTGCCTGCGAGGGTTCTGAAGCAGTGCAGCTCTAGTTTGGCAGTGCCTGTCGCTAAGCTGGCCCGTCTTATTTTGAGAACTGGTCAGTGGCCGTTGCCTTGGAGAGAGCACTGGGTCCACCCTCTTCACAAGAAGCTTGCAGTTAGCTGTCCGGACAACTACCGGGGCATCCAGTTGACCGCTCAGCTTTCGAAGGTCGTGGAGCGCATGTTTTTACAACTCTTCAGCCCGCAGCTGGACAGGTTTGGCGCTTATGGCGCGCGTCAGTTCGCCTGCACTCCCGGCAGAGGGGCGCGCGATGCAATCTTATATTTTGTTTTGCAATGCATCAGTGCTCTTTCCTCTGGCCGCCGCGTCCTCTTGTACTGCTCTGACGTCAGTGGTGCCTTCGATCGAGTCGATGTGCCCCGTCTGCTCGCCAAGCTGCGTGGTTTCTCTGTCCCTGAAAGCGTGCTTGGTGTTCTCGCTAGCTGGCTGGATAGGCGCACGGCGCGAGTCATCGTGCAGGGCAAGCAATCAGATCCGGTCCGCATGGAAAATATGATTTACCAAGGCACTGTGCTTGGACCGCCGCTTTGGAACGCATTTTTTTCTGATTCTTGTATGGCGGTTCGCGCCGCAGGATTCGAAGAATTGGTTTATGCTGACGACCTTAATGCTTTCCGCGCGGTTGATAATAGTGTTACAGACGACCAGGCGCATCGCATGTTAGGTGAATGCCAAAGTTCCCTTCACCGCTGGGGCGAAGCTAACAGGGTTGTTTTCGATCCTGGAAAGGAAAGCATGCACATTATCTCGCGCAGCCGGCCTTGTGGAGATTCCTTTAAGCTTCTTGGCGTCGTCTTCGATTCCAGGCTTCTTATGCATGAAGCAATTTTGTCTCGTGTCAACGACTGTGGATGGAAAATCCGGAGTCTTCTTCGAAGCCGCAGATTTTATAATACCGCTGACATTATCTTATTATATAAGGCCCAAGTTTTATCTTTCATCGAATACAGGACATGTGCATTCCATTTCGCCTCCTCTTCTGCTCTCGCCCCTTTGGACGCTGTTCAACACCGATTTCTCCAGTCCCTGGCAGTTTCAGACCTTGATGCATTACTGCATTTTGCCTTGGCTCCGCTCCCTGTCAGACGAGACATCGCCATGCTTGGCGTTATCCATCGTTCTGTCCTTGGCCTCAGCCCGGGCCACTTCTCCTCCTTCTTCCGCCCTGCTCCTCCTCCCCCCCCTCGTTCCCCTCGCCGCCACGCCCGGCATCTGGCGGACCCCCTCCCGCTTCGCGCTCCCGATTTTGCCCGACGTTCTGTGTTGGGTTTAGTCAACGTTTATAACCTTCTGCCGGACAGCGTAGTCGCCGCGCCATCTGTGCACGAATTTCAATCTTGTCTCCAGGCTTTACTGCGAGACGTCGCCAACTCAGGCACTGCTTGGGCCGACCTGCTCAGCTGTCGCCTTCCGTTCGCGCATCATCCTCTGCGCCGCTGCAGGGGCTGGCAGCCTCCCGCCTAGTCGCCTCGTCTTCTCTTTCCTTCCCCCTCCCTCCTCCCTTCGTCTCCCCCCTCCCTCCTTTCTCCTCCCCCCTGGCCGCCGTGCTTGGAGAGCATGGTGCGCGCGTCGCGCGTCGCCGCTTTTGGGGCCTGGCCCCCCCGCTCGCCTTCTCCTCCTCTCTCTCTTTCCTCTTCTTCTTCTTCTTCTTCTTCCTGCCGCTTCACTTTAAGCAATAATTTTCTTGTGCGCTCTGACAATGTTGAGACTTTAGTGTGGCTTGGTTCATTCGCTGCGAGGTGCGTAGTAAAAAAAAAAAAAATCCGGCGGCAGTCGTTCATTGCAGCGCAGTGATGTTGAAGGTTTTTAAATCTTACACGACTCGCACGCGTCAGAAGTTGCGCGCTTGTGGCCGGGGCAGCAAAAAATGGTGGAAAGTTTCACATCAGCTGCTGTCTCACGTCACAACCCGACTTCTTCCCCTTTGAAGCGTCCAGACGGTACGTCGGGTTTTCCTGCACGTGCAAGGCCGATCTCTTGCCCAGCTCTAGTTTGGCAGTGCCTTTCGCTAAGCTTGCCCGTCTTATTTTGAGAACTGGTCTGTGGCCGTTACCTTGGAGAGAGCACTGTGTCCACCCTCTCCACAAGAAGCTTGTAGTTAGCTGTCCGGACAATTACCGGGGCATCCAGTTGGCCGCTCAGCTTTCGAAGGTCGTGGAGCGCATGTTTTTACATATCTTCAGCCCGCAGCTGGACAGGTTTGGCGCTTATGGCGCGCGTTAGTTCGCCTACACTCCCGGCAGAGGGGGCGCGCGATGCAATCTTATATGCATCAGTGCTCTTTCCTTTGGCCGCCGCGTCCTCTTGTATTGCTCTGACGTCAGTGGTGCCTTCGATCGAGTCGATGTGCCCCGTCTGCTCGCCAAGCTGCGCGGTTTCTCTGTCCCTGAAAGCGTGCTTGTTCTCGCTAGCTGGCTGGATAAGCGCGCGGCGCGAGTCATCGTGCAGGGCAAGCAATCAGATCCGGTCCGCCTGGAAAATATGATTTACCAAGGCACTGTGCTTGGACCGCCGCTTTGGAACGCATTTTTTTCTGATTCTTGTATGGTGGTTCGCGCTACAGGATTCGAAGAATTGGTTTATGCTGACGACCTTAATGCTTTCCGCGCAGTTGATAATAGTGTTACGCATCGCATGTTAGGTGAATGCCAAAGTTCCCTTCACCGCTGGGGCGAAGCTAACAGGGTTGTTTTCGATCCTGGAAAGGAAAGCATGCACATTATCTCGCGCAGCCGGCCTTGTGGAGATTCTTTTAAGCTTCTTGGCGTCGTCTTCGATGCTTCTTATGCATGAAGCAATTTTGTCTTGTGTCAACGACTGTGGATGGAAAATCCGGAGTCTTCTTCGAAGCCGCAGATTTTATAATACCGCTGACATTATGTTATTATATAAGGCCCAAGTTTTATCTTTCATCGAATACAGGACATGTGCATTCCATTTCGCCCCCTCTTCTGCTCTCGCCCCTTTGGACGCCGTTCAACACCGATTTCTCCAGTCTCTGGCAGTTTCAGACCTTGATGCATTACTGCATTTTGCCTTGGCTCCGCTCCCTGTCAGACGAGACATCGCCATGCTTGGCGTTATCCATCGTTCTTTCCTTGGCCTCAGCCCGGGCCACTTTTCCTCCTTCTTCCGCCCTGCTCTTCCTCCCCCCCCTCGTTCCCCTCGCCGCCACGCCCGGCATCTGGCGGACCCCCTCCCGCTTCGCGCTCCCGATTTTGCCCGACGTTCTGTGTTGGGTTTAGTCAACGTTTATAACCTTCTGCCGGACAGCGTAGTCGCCGCGCCATCTGTGCACGAATTTCAATCTTGTCTCCAGGCTTTACTGCGAGACGTCGCCAAGTCAGGCACTGCTTGGGCCGACCTGCTCAGCTGTCGCCTTCCGTTCGCGCATCATCCTCTGCGCCGCTGCAGGGACTGGCAGCCCCCCGCCTGGTCGCCTCGTCTTCTCTCTCCTTCCCCCTCCCTCCTCCCTTCTTCCCTCCCTCCCTTTTCCTCTCTTGCTGCTGTCGTGCCCCGCCGGTTGTCGTCGTCGTCGTCGTCGTCGTCGTCGTCGTCGTCGTCTCGCTGTCGTCCGTCGTCTCCCCCCTCCCTCCTTTCTCTTCCCCCCTGGCCGCCGTGCTTGGAGAGCATGGTGCGCGCGTCGCGCGTCGCCGCTTTTGGGGCCTGGCCCCCCCCGCTCGCCTTCTCCTCCTCTCTCTCTTTCCTCGTCGTTTGTCGTCTGCTGCTGCTCCCTCTTCCCCCCTTTTCCTCCTCTCCTCCTTCTTCTTCTTCTTCTTCTTCTTCTTCCTGCCGCTTCACTTTAAGCAATATTTTTTCTTGTGCGCTCTGACAACGTTGAGACTTTAGTGTGGCTTGGTTCATTCGCTGCGAGGTGCGTAGAAAAAAAATTGGTGGATCCGATTGTTGCTTCGTCTCCGGACTATGTCTTTCGTTCGCCGCTCGCTGCCGTTCGTGTTTACAACATATTGCCAGACAGCATAATCGGTCAAATCATTTCCGGCAGACAGATTGGGAATTTATTTGCCGTTTCCGTCCAACCGAAGCCGCTGTGTAGCTCACAAGCGTGATTTTAAACGGCATGCGAGATTTTATCCCGTCTGTCTTGATCCGGTCGTCGTCGTCGTCCCACCCTTGGCTGACGACGGATTGTCTAGACAAGGTGCGGCTGAAAGCACAGGCCGAGGGTTCGCCAGAGTTTCCATGTGCAGTCCGAGCTTGCAGCCATGCTATGTTGAAAGCTTTTCACGATTTTATCGGGCGCACTCGTGCTAAGCTTCGCTCGATCCGATCTGGCAGCAAAGGCTGGTGGAAGCTGTCTCGTGATTTAATGTGTAAAGTCTCCAAGGAAGTTTCGCCGCCTCTTCGAACTCCAGACGGCCCTTGGGCGATCCAGGCGGCCGACAAGGCAAACGAATTTGCACGATCTTTTTAGGCAGAATGGCAGAGTCCAGTTTTAATCCCCACAGCGTTTTCCCTTCTCCCTCCTCCCTCCTCGCCTTCCCTTGGTCTCCCTCCTCTCCGTCTCCGCTCCGCTTCGAAAGTCTTGAAGGATTTGTGCATTGACAGTGGCACGGGGCCGGACTTGATCCCAGCTCGTGTTTTGAAGGTGTGTTTTCAAGAATTGTCTCTTCCCATTGTTCTTCTCGCTCGTCGTGTTCTGTCGTGCGGAGAGTGGCCGCGCTGTTAGACCATCCACTGGATTCACCCTCTTTTCAAAAACAGGTCGAAGCACGACGCTGGCAATTACGGAGGAATCCATCTTACTTCACAAGTGTCGAAGGTCGTGGAGCGGCTGATTGCTTCTTTGTTTGTGCCCCGGCTTGTGCGGGAACTGAGTTATGGTGATTTTCAATTTGCTTGCACGCCCGGCAGAGGATCGAGAGATGCGATTCTGTTTTCGTTCTGACCTGCCTCGTCGCATTCGGCGATGGGAGGCGAGTTGCTGTGTGCAGCTCCGACGCTGCTGGTGCGTTCGACAGAGTCTCAGCCGACCGCTTAAAAGCCAAATTAGGAGCTTCTGGTTTGCATCCCTCCGTGTTGGCTGTCCTCAGCAGTTGGCTGGCGCCACGCACGGCGGATGTAGTTGTTGAGGGTGCACTCTCTCGTGCGATCACCAAGACTGATATGGTATTTCAAGGCGCTGTTTTGGGCCCTGTTCTGTGGAATGTCTTTTATTCCGACTCCAAAGAGGCCGTCCGCAGTGTAGGTTTTCAAGAAATCATATTTGCTGATGACCTCAATGCGTTTAAAGTTTTAGAGCGAGACGAGACAAACGCAGAGGCCTATGCGGCAATGCACGAGTGTCAGAACAATTTGCATTCCTGGGGGCACGCAAACGGTGTAGTTTTTGATGCTTCTAAAGAAAGCATGCGGATCTTATCTCATTCCTGGCCGCATGGTGACAGCTTCAAGTCTTTGGGGGTCACATTCGACAGCAAGCTCCTCATGGGAGATGCCATTTCTGAGTGTGCTTGCGAAGCAGGCTGGCGCTCCCGGTCTATTTTAAATTGTCGCCGTTATTATAACACTCGGGAGTTGATTTTTCTGTACAAAAGCCACATCTTGTCGTATATTGAATACCGGACGGCAGCCATTAGCCACGCTTCATCTACCGCACTGTCTGTTTTAGACTCGGTGCAGTATCGGTTTCTCCGAGCGCTTGAAGTAACCGAAGAATCAGCACTGAAGGACTACTGTTTGGCTCCGCTATCTGTCCGCCGGGATATTGCTATCCTTGGCCTTATCCACCGTAGTGCCATTGGTTTGGGACCTCTCATGTTTTCCCGTTTCTTCCGCCCCGCCTTTCCCCCTTCCTCTGTTCCCCCTCGTTCCTCTCGCTCCCGCTCTTCGCCCCTCCACAGCAGGCAACTTCAAGATCCATGCAGCGCCTCTGCGCCAGATTATGTCCGCAGGTCTCCTCTTGGAGGCGTCCGGTTGTAGAATATCTTACCGGGGGCAATCGCGCGCCAACCTACTGTCCACGATTTTCAATGCATGCTTCAGTTGTTTCTGTGCTCCCGGGCCCACGCGGGAGACGTCCAGTGGAAGGTTTTGCTTTCGTGGCGTCAGCCGTTCGCCTTCCGCCCTCTTCTGGCCCATCGCGCGTGGGCGCCGGCCTAGTTTGTCCTTTCTCGCCTTTCCCTCCCCCTCCCTCCCCTCCGTCCCCGTCCCTCCCTGTTGATTTTTTAGTGCAAAGGGTCTCCCTTCGGATCGGCGGCCGTTTGTTCGCCTGTCTGAAGAAGGCTAGTGGTGAGGAGTTCATGCATGTCCGAGGCTGATAAAAAAGTATATAAAAAATCTCCTTGTTTGTTGTTGCCTATGTTCGCAATGGTGTGGCGTCTTGGCAGACGGTTTTAAGCTGGCGTCGGCCGCTTGTTTTTCACCCTTTGCTTTCTCTCAGAGACTGGCAACCGCCGTGATGATGGTCGCGGCTGGAATGTTCCGCTCTCGCAGACTTGTGGTGTGGTTCGTGCTGCCCGAGGCGTGATAAAAAAGAGCAAGCAGTTTGCAGGCGCAGAGTCTCTCATATATCCTAGTCAGGGAGTGGGCACGGGCGCGTTTGCACCAGCTCCCGCTTTTGCTGGCATGGCCAGCGGTGCGGCAGAGCCGAGCACTGCTTTTGCAAGTGGTCCCACCTCAGGCGGTGCATGTAATAGCCCTTCGGGTGGCGTGCATGTGGCTCCCGGAACCGGCCCTGCGGGTGGCAGTTCCGGTGGTGCATCAGGCGCGGGTTTCGTCCTTTGATTCCGGGCGCGGGTGTGGCCCCCCCGGATGCGGGCGCGGGTTTCGTCCCCCGCAGGCACCTGCCCTGGTTGTCGTGCCACCTCCGGCGTTTCCGCCAGCGGACCGGGAAATGCAGCGCAGTTTAACTCGCGTTTGTTTCTGTCCGCCTCTCCTGTCTCTCTCTCGTGGCCAACGGAGTTTGCATGATTTCTTTCCTGTGTCTCACGCTTTTCCACTTCAGGATGGTGGCCGCGCAAAACCCGGCCTGAGCCATCCTTTCATTGGACGAATCTCACTGTTTTAACATTCAACATTCAGCGATTTGATGTGCAGAAAGATGAATTGTATGCTTATTTTTGTTCTCTTTTTTTCTTTACCGTGGACTGGCGCTCTAGTAATCGACTCTCCCAGCAAAATTGGTCTTGGATCGAGAATTCGACGCCTGATATAGTTGTGTCTGTGTTAAGTCAGATGTTGAAATATTTTATCACTTTGCACATCCCGTCTGTACTGCAGAACACGCAAGTTTCACACCCGTGGGTCACAGACGAATGTGTGCAAGCTGTTCGCGAAACGCGGCAGGCTGCCGGTGCGGATTCTTTCCCGGCCGCTGTAGCACAGTGCAGTGCCGTTATGCTGAACGCTTTTAAGCTGCACGCCAATCGTACGCGCCAGAAACTTCGTGGGTTCGGTCGTGGTAGCAAGAAATGGTGGAAAGTTTCACGCCAGCTCTTGTCGCATGTCCACAAGCCCACGTCCTCTCCTCTGAAGCGACCAGACGGCACGTGGGCTCTCTCGGCCAGCGCTAAGGCAGATCTTTTTGCACATTTCAGTCAAAAATGGCGCCTGCCAGCTCCTATTGTGAACGAGTTTTCTGACTGTTCTTCTGTTTTGATTTCGCCAAGAAGATGGCAAGCTTGCGTAATTCGAGGTCCGCTCGTGCCGCGCTGTCGTCTCTCCGACAGGACAGCGGTACGGGCCCCGATCTTCTGCCAGCTAGCGTGTTAAAGCAGTGTTCTGCCAGTTTGGCCGTGCCTGTTGCAAAGCTTGCTCGCTTGATTTTAAGATCAGGTCAGTGGCCGTTGCCTTGGAGAGAGCATTGGGTCCATCCTCTCTGCAAGAAGCTTGCTGTCAGTTGCCCAGATAATTACCGGGGCATCCAGCTGACCGCCCAGCTCTCTAAGGTAGTTGAACGAATGTTTTTGCAATTGTTTAGCCCTCAACTGGACAGATTCGGTGCGTATGGCGCTCGTCAATTCGCATGCACTCCTGGCCGGGGGGCCCGGGACGCAGTGTTGTATTTTGTGTTACAATGTATCAGCGCTTTCTCCTCTGGTCGCCGCGTCCTGCTGTATTGCTCAGACGTCAGCGGCGCCTTCGATCGAGTCGACGTGGCGCGTCTGCTTGCGAAGCTGCGCGGCTTCTCCGTTCCAGAGAGTGTGCTCGGTGTCCTTGCTAGCTGGCTGGAGCAGCGCACGGCGCGGGTTATCGTTCAGGGGCAGCATTCTGCCCCAGTGCGTATGGAAAACATGATTTACCAGGGCGCAGTGCTAGGGCCGCCGCTTTGGAATGCATTTTTCTCGGATTCCTGCGTGGCTGTTCGGGCCACGGGATTCGAAGAAATTGTTTATGCGGACGACCTGAATGCGATCCGCTCGGTCGAAAATAATGTTACAGACGACCAGACGCGCCGCGTGATGGCTGAATGTCAAACCTCTCTACACCGCTGGGGCGCTGCGAACAGGATCGTCTTTGATCCTGGCAAGGAGAGTACACGCATCTTGTCTCGCAGCCGGCCTTGGGGCGATTCTTTCAAGCTTCTGGGTATAGTATTCTACACACGGTTGCTAATGCATGAAGCCATTTTGGCATGTGTTTCGGATTGTGGATGGAAAATCCAGAGTCTGCTTCGTTGCCGCAGATTTTATAATTCGGCCGAATTACTCTTTTTATACAAGGCCCAAGTTTTATCTTTTATCGAATATAGGACCTGTGCATTCCATTTCGCTTCTTCCTCTGCTCTTGCTCCCCTTGACGCCATTCAAAACAGTTTTCTTCGTAGCTTGGACATTTCTGATCTTGATGCCCTCAATCACTTTGCTTCGGCTCCGCTGTGTGCAAAAAGAGACGTCGCAATGCTTGGGGTTATCCATCGTTCTGTGCTAGGTCTCAGTCCTGGTCACTTCGCTTCTTTCTTTCGCCCTGCCCCCCCCCCCCTCCTCGTTCCCCTCGTCGCCACGCCCGGCACCTGGCTGACCCTCTCCAGCTTCGTGCCCCAGATTTTGCCCGGCGCTCCGTGCTAGGCCTTGTCAGCGTCTATAACCTCCTCCCAGACAGCGTGGTCGCTGCTCCGTCAGTTCACGAATTTCAGTCTCGTTTGCAAGCTCTAATGCGTGATGTGGCGAATTCCGGCCCTGACTGGGCGCATCTTTTCAGTTGCCGCGTCCCGCTCGCACATCACCGCCTGCGCGGCTGCAGGGATTGGCTTCCGCCCGTATAATCTCCGTCTTTCTTTTTCGCCCCTTCTTCCCTCCCTTCCCCTCCCTCCCCCTTCCCTTCCTCCTCCCTCCTTTCTCCTCCACCCCCCGGCCGCCGTGCTTGGAGAGCATGGTGCGCGCGTCGCGCGTCGCCGCCTTTTTGGGGCTTGCCCCCCCCGCTCGCCTCCTCTTCCTTTCTCTCTCCCTCTCCTTCTTTCTCCTCCTCCCTTCCGCTTTCCCTAGGTGTTTTGCCGCATTTTGATAGCTTCTCCAACCGGCGTTCGGCCGGCCGTGCTGCTTCCGAGCGATCCGGAAGTTTACAGCATGAAGAGGAGGCGTGTTTTTTGTTGGTATCCCTCCTTCGTCCTCCCGCAACTCTTTAAGCCGTAATTTTCTTGTGCGTTGAGAGTATGTTGATACTTCAGTGTGGCTTGGTCATTCTCTGCGAGGTGCGTAGAAAAAAAAAGTGGTCACTCCGCAGAGGGTGAAAGCGATTGTGGCAACTAAGCAAAACTTTGTGCAATAATCTTGTAAGTCTTCCTCTCCTCCCTTGCGCTCCAATGCAGATGCCTGGGTGTTGGAACCCCAAAGCAAAGGGCAATTTTTCGCTGACGGTCCGTACCAGAGCCGGAAATCAACGAATTCTCTGGCCAGCATTTTAAAATTTAGTGGCCTCGAGGTTCGTTCCGATCAGCTCTCGCAGTGCGATGCGAGTACTGTCTGCTCTTAGGTTCGACAGTGGCACTGGTTCGGATGGAGTCCCGGCCCGTCTTCTCAAGATTTGCAGCGGGGAGCTCACGATTCCATTCGTGAAGCTTGCACGCCGTATTGTGTCCACAGGATGGCCGAGGTGTTGGACAGAGCATTGGATCCACCTTTTATTCAAAAGCAAATCTGCACATGATGCTGCGAATTATCGTGGTATCCACCTCACGTTTCAGATGTCCAAGGCAATGGGGCGACTTCTCTGCAATTCCTTTGTGCCCCGTTTAATTTCGAGCGGATTTTGGAGCTTCGCAGTGCTCTTACACTCCTGGCAAGGGCGCTCGAGACGCTGTGCGCTGTTCAATTGCATTTTCTCGCGGCCAGAGAATTGGCTTGTATCTCGCTCTGACGTGTCCGGTGCTTTCGACCGGGTGAAGACAGAAGTTCTCTTGCGTAAGCTCGCCGCCGCTCCGATGCCCGAGCCAATCTTTCAAGTAATTCGCAGTTGGTTGGCTCCCCGGACAGCCCGGGTTGTAGTTAACGGTGCCTTGTCTGACATGTTTCAAATGCTGGACATGGTGTTCCAAGGAACAGTTTGGGGCACTATTCTTTGGAACGTTTTCTTCGCTGACGCTTCCGGCGCAGTCTCCGAGACAGGTCGATGATATAGTTTTTGCCGACGATTTGAACGCTGTCAAAACGTTCGTGCCCACGTTAGCGATGCCAGCGTTGCTTCTCTCCGCGATTGCCAATCCACACTGCATCGTTGGGGTCGTGCCAATTGCGTTGTGTTTGACGCCGGCAAGGAAAGCGCGCATTCTTGCCAGGCGACCGGGGATTCTTCCGAGTTTAAGATTCTGGGGGTCGTTTTCGATTGTCAGCTTGGCATGGCGAAGGCGATCGAACAGTGCGCAGCAGCGTCATTCTCGAATAATGTGCTTTTGCACGCTCGCCGATATCACTCTCTGCACGAGATGGTCCTGCTATATAAAAGCCACGTTGTTTCATTCGCTGAATGTCGCACGCCTGCTATAGCCCGCGCTACTAGCACCGCTCTTGAGATGCTCGACAACGTGCAGAAGCGATTTTTGCGCTCCGTTGGTCTCACAGAATTGGAGGCTTTGGTAATCTACAATCTCGCCCCTCTCAGTACGCGGAGGGACATTGCGACTCTTGGTGTAATTCATCGTTCTGTCTTAGGTCTTGGTCCCAATTCTTTCCACAGTTTCTTTCGCGTCGATCCCTCTCCTCCTCCTCCTCGTTCCTGTCGCCACCACCGCCGCCTGTGTGACCCGTGCAATCTTCGAGCTCAAGACTTCCTCCTTCGCTCGGCTCTTGGTGGCCTACGTTTGTACAAGATCCTGCCAGAGTTTATAGTCGCCGCCAACTCTGTCCGCGAATGTCAATCTCGATTGCAGGCTTTCGTTGTGTTCCGGGCGCAGCACGGCTACACAGACTGGGATGCATCATTGTCTTGGCGGATTCCGCTCGCAAGCCACCCTGTGAGGTTTTTTCGAGACTGGCACGGCTAATCCAGCTCCCTCCTTCTCTCTCTCTCTCTCTCTCCCCCCCTTTGTCTTCCCTTTCCCTCCTGTTTCCCCCTTCTCTGCTGTCGTTCGTTCGGTCGCCGTCTTCTCGTCCTCCCTCCTCCCTTCCTCTGGCCGCCGGGTGTGGTTCACCTCGCGTGCGATTGCCGATCCAGGGCTCGGCCCTTCTCCCTCCTTCCCGCCCCTCTCCTCCCCTTCGTCGTCTTCTGTCTGCTGCTGTGCTTCTCCCTCCCCCTTCTTCCTTCCCTCCTTCTTTCCCTCTCCTTCCCCCTTCCTCCCCCCTTTCACAGAGAGCCGTGCCCGTTTCCGCGCGCCTTCGGTGGTTTTCGCTGCAGGGCAGGCGTGTTCGCGGCAGCCGGCTGTTTCACCAGAGGTGAGGTTGTTCGCGCTAACGAGGCCGTTTTTTTTTTTTTTTTTTTTTTTTTTTTTTTTTTTTTTTTTTTTTTTTTTTTTTTTTTTTTTTTTTTTTTTTTTTTTTTTTTTTTTTTTTTTTTTTTTTTTTTTTGGTTATATATATATATAATAAAAAGAATAAGACATACAATAATAATAATAGTAATAATATTACTAATAAACATCGCTTCTCAGAGCTTGGATACCCGTATTCTGCAGCGTACGTAGCGGTTTTGGGTGGAATTACGCAGGCAGAGAGTGTTTTTCTTTGCACGAGAATCATTTAAATTTTCATTGTTTCAGTTTGTTTTAGCATTGATTTTTTTCATTCGGAAGTAAATCAAAACGAAAAAATGTACACATGTTCTGAATTTTGGTTTTCGATAGAATCAAAAGTAGAAAATAAAAATATGTATCTTCTTTTCGGGACCGATTAGAGTTTCAACGATTATTTTTGGGTTGCCCCTTCGTACTTTCACGATCTTGCGCGAACAATTTCGATCGAGAGCCAAACTCATGCGATGTAACGTAAAAGTGATCGATTATTGAAGTATTCAATTAGTTTTTTGTATATAAAAACAAAACACTCACAGTTTTCATGGCTAAAAAAACTCGATCACGTCGAAATTGATTTGACGAGTATTTCCGTTAATAGCATCATTACAACTCCAATTTAATTTTTCACGCATGAAGGATATATCGGCAGTGGGTTCGTTTAATGTTTTTGTTTATGATAATGTTAATTTGAGTTGTACTCAGAGTTTAATGTTTTTGTTTTGTAAATGTTTAATGTTAATGTTTTGGGTATGTAAAATTAACATTGCACTCTGAGTCAGGAGGAGAGAGGAGGACGAGGAGGCGGGGCGGAGACGGCGGCGGAGGTGGAGGCGTAGACGGAAATGAGGCAGAAGCGTACACGGAACGGAGGCGGAAGCGGCGGCGGACGCGGAAGTGGAGGCGGAGGTGAAGGCAAAGGCCGAGGCGGAGACGCAGAAGGAAGCCGAAACGGAAGCGGAGGCGGAGGCGGAAACGGAGGCGGATGCGCAGACGGAGGCGGAAGCGGAAGTGGAGGCGGAAACGAAGGCGTAGACGGAGGCGGAGACGGAAGCAAGCGGAGGCAGACGCGGAGGCGGAGGCGGAGGCGGAAACGGAAGCAGGCGGAGGGCGAGGCGGAGGCGGAGGCGGAGGCGGAAAACGAGGAAAAGGAAAGAGCGCAGGAGAAGAAAAAGGGGGACAACGAGGAAGAGGAGGAGCAGGAGGAACTGGACAAACGCGAAGCGTAACAACAAATGCCACCCCCTGAACTCCTCAAGGAAGACGAGGAACAGGTTCAAAGCGAAGACGGACCTGAAGACCCAGTAGCTGCAGGGAGGGACACCGATACCTTCACCATATTTCAGATACGACCCAAAAATTGACAGCGGCCAGACAGGTAGGATTTCGCTTGATACGGCCCTACACGTGGTCACCGGGCAAACTTGGCACAACTCGCAGAAGAACCACAACTGCGAGGTTTTTTCGGAAGAGGACGAGGAAAGCAGGAGGAAAAACAGGAGGAGCAGGAGGAAAAGGAGGAGAAGGAACGCAGGAGGAAGAAAAAGAAAAAAGGAAGCAGAGAAACCCAAAATCTACTCTGACGGACCTGAAACATCTCAACTTTGAGCGATCTGAAAAATCCAAGCCTTAAACGAATTCGATGGCTTAAAACGCCCAAACAATCTCAGTGTGGGTTGCAGAAAGCAAGACACAAGCACGCCGACGGAAGCGCGGGAGGCGACTGAAGGTAAGCCGGCTCGAAAATTGCCGATTAAGGCGTTTCGAAAATCCGGGGTAAGGCGGCTGGAAATTTCCGGGTGAGGCGGCTGGAAAAATTCGGGCTAAGGCGACTCGACAAAGGCGGCTCGAAACATTCGGGCTAAGGCGGCTCGAAAGGGCCAAGGCGGCTCGAAAAATTCGGGCTAAGGCGGCTCCACAAATTCAGGCCTGGAGATAGTCTCTGCAAAACTCTTTTTTTTTAATATGGATCGTAATATGGAGAATCTCTGCAAAAGCCGATCAAATTGAGGGAACTACGTACTCATCGGGCACTCCCCCTCCTCCCAGCCTTCTCCTGTCCTTGCGTTCCGCTGTGTTTTTTTCGCTGGCTGGGTCGGCCTGGTGTCCCAACCAGAGTCTCATGATACCGCGCCCGCCCAAGTCGCCGACTCGCACTCAAGTGCCCGCCTGGATGTGCCGAGCGGTCAGCACCACCGCAGTCGCGAGCAGTGGAGTGGACAATTTGCTGCGAACAGAAATTGACAGCTCCACGTAGATTATACTGCATATGTTGCCCCATCTAGATTGCCCAATCTATTCGGCAAAAAAACATTGTTTTGGGTCCACGCTGGCTATCCTAGATATGTATACATCATACTGTTATATCATGTTCTACGTTATTCTTCCGAAGTCGTTGCAGTTGCCGTTTTCCGTCTTCTTTACTTCTCCTCCCCTACATTCTGTTCCTTCAAGTTTCGTTGCTGTTTTCAATTGTGTTTCGTGGTGATTTGCAAGGCCGCCTGCATTTCGAACGACCCATACAATGCCAGTGCGGTGCAATGCTTGTGCTCGGGTGGCCGGCTGGACCAGGCGGATTCTTGTCGGGAAATTATCGTTGTGAATTGTCTGGTTTGTCGTTGTGTCCGTGCTGCGCTGCGTGGGTCTTGCCCTGGCCATTCATGTCGTTATGTGCCATGAATTGTTTTCGCGAGATCGTAGCACACCGAAAGTACGTCGAATCAAGCAAATTGAATCACAAACCCTTTATCGCTTCAAAGCATGCGTCGTGTTTCTTCACCCCGTCTCGCCGGCGCGTGGCGTTCGTGCTGTCATGTGATTGAGTGTGCCGCCATGCGCTGCCCGCTGGCTCGGTCTTGCACTCCCACATTATTCAGGTCACATTTTCATGTAGTGTCTATCCATCCCTGCTGTCTTGGCCTTTTCCGCTCTGTTTTTTTTTCGTTGAGGCTGACTATGGTGATATGCGTCGTTTTTTGTTGTTGTTCTGTTTTTGTTTTACGTTTGCATATGTTGTTTTATCACACAAGTGTTTGTTGAAACAATCTACCAATTATTTCAATAAGATAAACGCGCCCGGCCGGGGCGCCAGGTGCCCCCTGCCATGTCCTATTCTGATTGGCATTCCTGATTCTGGGGAAGGCCATTTCGTGGGGTTGTGATGTTCAGACGTTCTGAGGTTTCGACCCAGTGCGTGCTGAGCGCTTGTTGCAAAAGACGGTTGGCTGCCGCCCCAGTTCTGTGCAACGATGACATCTTCCAAGTCATTCAGAGTTGGCTCGGGCCTCTCTCTCTCTCTCTCTTTCTTTCTTTCTTTCTTTCTCTCTCTCTCTCTCTCTCTGCGAATATCGTGGTTGGTGGGGTCCACTCGGATTTGAAAAGTTGAACATGGTCTTCAAGGGCGTGGTCTGGGGCCTTCCACTTGTGGGCATTTTCTTCCTGGGCGCTTCCGACGCAGTGGGAGGTCTTAATTTGGAGAAATTGTCCACGCTGGTGGTGGCAATGCCTTCAAGCATATGGCGGTTCAGTCGGTGCGGCGAGCGTCGTCGCATACCTCTGGGAGGCCGCCGTCGACGAATTTTCAGCGATACTTCGCGCACGTATTATGTGCAACAGCCATGTGTTGTCATGCGCTGAATGCCGCGTGCCGGCGATCGTGCGCGCGTTTTGCAGTGCGCTCTATGTGCTCGATGCCGTTCGAGACGGGTTTTTGCGTGCCGCTGGCTTCTGTTTTGGCCGAGGACGCTTGTGAGCATTTCAACTTTGCACCGTTGTGCAGTCGCCGTGATGGATTTGAAAGTCGGTGTGGCCCTTCGATTTTTTCTATTTCAGCTCGACTCGTCCCCTCCTCCCTGGGCTCCTCACCGGCATCGCCGCCATCAAGAATCTACGCGTTACTCGGAATTCGTACGTCCTCCAATGAAGAGGGCGGGGGTCGTGGGTTTGGGGTATACGGTATACATTCGTGGGCCCACGAACACCGGAAATTTAAATTATTGCCCTGTTGTTGATACATGTGAAGTTATGCATTTTTGTTTTTACTCCTCGAGAGCAGGTCTTCCAGATCCCACCACAAAGCTTTGTAACCCATGCTACTTTAATGTGGATGCCTTTTTCAGCGGTCGCAAAGTGCTTTTGCAGGGGAAGTCTTTTGGCCGAAATTTCACTTGCTGGGCCCTGCTGACAATAGCGGGTCCCGCGCGACATTTTCGCAACATTCTCATGCACAGTTGTGTTTGTACGTCGGATTCCTTTCTTTGTGTCGTCGTTCGCCGTCCTCTCTGTGCCCCGTCTAATACCCTTGTGGCCTGGCATGGCTTCCCCCTTTGCTTGGCATAGCTTTGCCCTTTCGGAACTGCTCATTTTCGCGGGCGTTCGTCGTTCTCGTGGCCTTGCTTCCAGACGGGCGCAGCCACTCCTTGTTTCCGGCCTGGTCTTGGCATCGAACCAATATCATGGCGCCATCATCGCATATCGGATTTCGTTCCGAAGACAATAGGAGGGGCCCGGAGTGTCCTGTAGAATTTCGTTCCGGATTTCGAAGTGAATATCGTGCCGATTTATCTCGGCCAGGAATGAGGGCTAAAGCAAATCCATGCAAAATTCACTTCGTTTCCCGCTCGCCGTTTCGGGGCTGGGCATCGGCAAACGTCCATGCACAAATCCGCTACAGCACGTCTGCAGGGTCGGTGCAGTGGCAAATGCCTCAACGTAGCCGCTCTGTGTGTGCGTCGGCCCCCGAAGGGCGACGCGCGCGACGCGTGCCTCCTCTCCCTCTTGTCCCCTTTACCCGAGTCTGGGGCTATTGCTGGTTCTTGTTTTCTGTTGTCACGGGTCGGCGGAGTTTCGGCCACGCTCGCAGGACAGCTTGGCGGGCTCAAACAAAAATATCTGACAGTCCATCGTTCATGCTGGTTGCGGGCGTTGTACGGCCAGAACACCTGCGTGTTGTCTTCTCTTCCCGTGCCTGCTTGACGGCAAGCACACAGAGCCACGAAGAAGTCAACAGACAAATGCATCAGAAAAGTGCGCGCGTCACTCCTGGCTTCGGCGCGCTGGAGAGGACCCAACAGAGAAAATCGGACGAGAATCGTAACGCATTTAAGTCGTCGGCTTCCGAATCAAAAGTTGCTTCGACCCGAAACTACAGGAGGCGCGCTCGCAAAAAGAAGTAGTTGCAAGTGTAGCGAAACGCTATAGAATAACCAGGGAGAGACGACAAGGCAAAAGCAGAGGAATACAGAAAACTAACACGTTGTAGCCGCCGACTTCCAGATCATAAGTGTTTTTTTGTAACCCGGAAGTGCCAGACCCTCCCTGGCCATGCCAGAGGCGCAGGGGCGAAAAGAGTAGTTTGAATTTTAGCGAAACGCTGTGAGACAAAGACAAAGCCAGAAGACAATTGAAGTGAAGGCCGCCAGTCCCGGCGGTTGCGCAGAGGATGATGTGCACGCGGAATCCTGCAGCTTGGAAGGTCAACCCAGTCAGGGCGAGAATTCGCCACGTCCATCATGAGCGCCTGAACGATGCAGTATGATACATTTTTGCTCTGTGTTCGGTTCGGACGTGCTCCTCACGGCCCAGCGCGGAGTCTTTTATGTCTTGCGCAGCGGTGCTCGCGAAAGAAAACCTCGTTCTGGCCTCCCCTCCCCTGGGCCGCAGGGCTCTCTACTTTCGCTCGTGGCTCGTTCGTTCGTAGCTCGTCCCTGGCCTCTGTGGCCTCTCTCGCCGCGTCAGGACATGCGTGCCGCTTGTTTCACCATCGTTCGTCGCCCTCCTGGTCTGGCCTCCGGCCCGGCCCAGACCGTCCCCAAGCCTGCCCAGCCCCTTCCGTCCAGAGCCCTCTACTTGCGTCGTCGGTCGTCGCTCTCCCGGCCTCTGGCCCAGCCCAGCCCCTCTCCTACGGCCCAGGGCCACTCGTGCTCCAAGCCCAGCGTCTGGACTGGCTCAATCACCTCCGCTCGGAGCCCTCAATTACTTCTCTTGCACAGTAATGCTCTGAAGCTCGCAGCCCTTCATTCTCTTGCGTTCTAGAGCTCGGACCTTACTATTTCCTGGACTGCGGCCTCCTTGGCCTGTCGTGGCCTTCCCTGGCCCTGCCCACCCCCCCGGGGCGTCGGATTGCTTTATTTTCGTCGTCGTCGTCGTCGTCGTCGTCGTGTCGCGTCGCGTCGCGTCGCGTCGCGTCGCGTCGCGTCGCGTCGCGCCGTGTCGTGTCGTGCCGTGTCGTGTCGTGTCGTGTCGTGTCGTGTCGTGTCGTGTCGTGTCGTGTCGTGTCGTCGTGGCCTCCCTCCCTTGGCCCCACGGCCTCCATGGCTTCCCCTGGCCTCCCCTGGCCCTGACCTCCCCAAAGGCTTCGGATTGCCTGATTTTCGTCGTTGTCGTGTCGTGTCGTGCTGAGTCGTGTCGTGTCGTGTCGTCGTGGCCTCCCCTATTTCCTATGCCTCCCTGACCTCCCCTGGCTTCCCCTGGCCTCCCCTGGCCCTGGGCCCCCCCCAGGGCTTCGGACTGGGTGGTAGCCCTGGCCTCCGGCCTGCCTCCAGCCTCCCTGGCCCTTGGCCTCCAGGGCTTCGGATCTGCTCTTTGTATTTTCGTCGTCGTCGTCGTCGTCGTGTGGCGTGGCTTCGTCGTGGCCCTCCCCTAGGCCCCCGGGCCCTCCTTGGACTCTCCATGGCTTCCCCGGGCCTCCCCCGGCCCTTGCCTTCCCCCCCCCCCAGGGCTTCGGACTGGGTGGTGGCCCTGGCCTCCCCGGCTTCTGTGGCCTCCCCTGGCCCTGCCCCCTCCCCCCTGGGTTTTGGATTGGCTGTGTCGTCGTCGTCGTCGTCGTCGTCGTGTCGTGTCGTGTCGTCTCGTGTCGCGTCGCGTCGCGTCGCGTCGTGTCGTGTCGTGTTGTGTTGTGTCGCCTTTCCCTGACCTTGCCCCCGCCCTCTCCAGGGCTTCTCGGTCTTCGTCGTCGTGTCGTGTCGTGTCCTGTTTTGTCGTATCGTATCGTGTCGTCGTCGTGTCGTGTCGTGTTGTCTCGTCGCGGCCTGTTTTGGCCGTCCCCTGATGCTTAAGTCGGGCCTGTCCCTCTACAGGGGGCATCTTATTCAAGCACATGCTTAAGATAGCCAGGGGACGTTTTTTTTATAGGTATTTTGTTCATTATTTTTGGATTATGATTCTTATTACTTTTTTGTACATGTCTGATTTTTCGTACAAAATCCCCCTGTAGGAGGACATGCCCGACCTAAGGCTAAGCCTGCCGATCAGCTCTCCCAGGTGCGGCTTCTTTTCGGCCCGAGGCCGAGCCAGTCCGGGGTTCAGTTCTCTTCGGGAGGGTCGGACCCGATCCTGTTTTTCTGACCCGTGTCATCTCGGGCCCAGGGCGGTCGTCATAGATTTCGCTCCCGCCCTCGCCGTGCCTCTCTCTTGGATGTGGGGGCGGGCCGGGGCGAACTTCCGCGGTGTCCCTTTGCCGACTAGACGTAAGAGTGACCTTTCGCCGGAGTGACCTCCTGGTGCGGGCACAGGCGGGTCCCCAGGTGGCCGAACACGAAGCAGGAGCAGCGGCTCGCGCGCCCAGGTGTGGTCCCCCCGGCGGCCCCCCAAAAGCCGCGCACCAAAGGTCACTCTTGCCCGCGGCCCCCAAAAACCCGCGGCCCCCGAAAAGCCGGTCACTCTTGCGTGCAGCCGACTCTGGGGGGCAGGGCCCTCTGCGGGTGTGCCGTCCCGCGGGGCCGGGGCGCGTCCGCCGCCGGCCTCGGGGGACCAGCCTGGAACATATCCCTATCCCCATGCTGGGCATCTCCTCGTCACGATGCCAATCTTAGGGATCCCCTCACTCTTTGAGGGCGGATCCCTAAGGTTGTCATCGCCTTTTGGCGTGTCAATCTTGGGGATAGGGATACAGTCAGGGCGCTGAAGAAGGGACCCTTTGCGTTGGCTAGGGGCTACGTGTTCCTTGATTGCTTCACAGCTTGCCTTAGGTTGTCCTTGGGTTTCGATCGGAAATCGAAGTTCAATGTGTGGAAAGAGGGGGCCTCGTTCCTTATTTCGGGTTCCTTAGGTCAACGCCCCGACTGTACGTTCGAGGCTGGTAACTCCGGGGGCGAGAGCTGCCGCGCTGCCTCCTGCAGCGCGGAGGCTCCTGCGCACACGCAGGCTGCCCTGCCGAGTTTCGGAGCCCGTCCTCCACGCTCGCTCCCGCGGCGTCGCCAGGCATTCCCGCGCGGCCCCTCGCCCCCTCTCTCTCTCTGGGTTTGGGTCTGGGTCTGGGTCTGGGTCTGGGTCTCTGTCTGTCAGTCGGGCTGTCTGTCTGTCTGTCTGTCTGCTGTCGGTTAGTGTGTCTGTTTACGTGTCTGTCTGTCTTGTCTGTCTGTCTGTCTGTCTGTCTGTCTGTCTGTCTGGGTCTGTCCGCCTGTTTTTTTGTGTTTATGTGCATGCATTCTTGTGTGTGTGTGTGTGTGTGTGTGTGTGTGTGTGTGTGTGTGTGTGTGTGTGTGCGCATGCACTCACGTGCATGCATGCTTGTGTGTATATATAGGGTCTTGTTTTCTTTTCTCTCTCTCTCTCTATATATCTCGTTCTCTCTCTCTCTCTCTATCTCGTTCTCTCTCTCTCTCTCTATCTCGTTCCCTCTCTCTCTCTATCTCGCTCTCTCTCTCTCTCTCTCTTCTTCGCGCCGCCGCGTGCCAGCAGCGTGGCTCGCCCCCTGTTCCGCCGAGCCCCCCCCGCCCCCCCCTTGGCGCCAGGCCTTGGAGGCTGTGTGCAACCAGGAGGAGGAGGACGAGGAGGAGGAGGAGGAGGAGGAGGAGGAGGGGGAAGATGAGGAGAAGGACGAGGAGAAGGAGGCGGAGGAGGAGGAGGAGGAGGAGGAAAAGGAGGAGTAGGAGGATGAGGAGGTGGGGGAAGGACGAGCAGGAAACGGATTATACTTATGAAGAACATGAGCGTGGAGATATGGATGTAGGAGGAGGCGGAGGAGGAGGAGGACCATTGTGAATCCAAGACCCATAAACGATGTTGAAATAAACACTCCCTCCAAGCTCTCACGGCACATGCTCCTGTATCTATCTTCACTGCGGGAAGAGCCCTGTTGGAAGAGAACCGTCTGAAAATCTTCCACCGTGACAGAGCACTGGGAATTTGACGCCGCGAATCACCGTTACTGTTGCGATTTGACGACCCTTATATCGTGCCCGAACACGTGTTCTGGGACGTCAACACAGCGAATCCACGTGATTGTCGCGCCCTGACAATCCTGAATCGTGCTACGACACCAGTGTTAGGACGGCAGCCATACTTATTTGTGACATTGTTTTACACTGTCAGGACACATTTGCGCTACGGTAAGTAAAGCCAAAGCCACATATTGAAGAAGGTACCGCCTTCCATCCGGGAAGCCCTTCCAAGCTTTAGAAACGAACGTGCGCGGCGCTAAGGCGGCAGCCACGTTTTTAAAACGGGCCACCCTCCATCCGTAAAGCTCTGGCGAACTTTGAAACGAAGGTGCGCGGTGCCAGGGTGATATTTTGAAAACGGACGGCTGTCCAGCCGTGAAGCTCTTGCTAACTGTTGAAAGGAATGTGCGCGTCGCCAAGGAGATCTTTTGAAAACGGACCGCCCTCCATCCGTGAAGCTCTTGCAAGCTGTTGAGGCGAATGTGCGCGGCGCCAAGGCGAGAACCACATTTTGAAAGCGACCCGCCCTCCATCAGTGAAACTCTTCAAACTTCAAGCTTCAGGAAGACAAATGGTGGGGAAGTCTCAGGCGACCCGCCAGGCCCGCCCTATTGAGCCGTCTCCGGGAACGACGGGGAGGAGTCATTCACAAGGAAGGATGGAGTAGGGGGAGGGGTAGTAGAAGGAGAAACGAACATATCATGCGCAGAAACATACGGATCGATGGAACGTGCAGGGACGCAATGGGGAGGAGGAGGACGAGGAGGAGGACGAGGAGGAGGAGGAGGAGGGGTCGTGTTACGAAAAGGAGGAGGAGTAGGAGGAGGAGAAGGAGGAGGAGAAGGACGAGGAGGCGGAGCAGGAGGAGGAGGAGGGGGACCAGGAGGAGGAGCTGGAGGCGGCGGAGGAGGCGGAGGAGGAGGAGGAGGAGAAAAGGAGGAGGAGGAGGGCTTGGCTTACGAGAAAAAGGAGGAGGCGGAGGCGGAGGCGGAGGCGGCGGAGGAGGAGGAGGAGGAGGAGGAGGAGGAGGAGGAGGAGGAGAAGGAGGAGGAGGAGGAGGAGGAGGAGGAGGAGGTGGAGGAAGAGGAGGATGATGATGTGGAGGAGGAGCATCAGGAGGAGGAGGAGGAGGTGGAAGAGGAGGAGGGGTTGAGTTACGAGAAGGAGGATAAGGAGGAGAAGGAGGAGGAGGAGGCGGAGGACGAGGAGGAGGATGATGAGGAGAAACAAGAGAAGGACGAGGTGGATGAATGGATTGTGGATTGCGTCGCCCCGCTTGGACGGCATTCTGAGACCCTGGGCGTGGTCCCCTTCTAGTATGTGGCTGCGGGCCCGGGCGGGCGACGCAAGCGACCCGCCCTCCATCAGTGAAACTCTTCAAACTTCAAGCTTCAGGAAGACAAATGGTGGGGAAGTCTCAGGCGACCCGCCAGGCCCGCCCTATTGAGCCGTCTCCGGGAACGACGGGGAGGAGTCATTCACAAGGAAGGATGGAGTAGGGGGAGGGGTAGTAGAAGGAGAAACGAACATATCATGCGCAGAAACATACGGATCGATGGAACGTGCAGGGACGCAATGGGGAGGAGGAGGACGAGGAGGAGGACGAGGAGGAGGAGGAGGAGGGGTCGTGTTACGAAAAGGAGGAGGAGTAGGAGGAGGAGAAGGAGGAGGAGAAGGACGAGGAGGCGGAGCAGGAGGAGGAGGAGGGGGACCAGGAGGAGGAGCTGGAGGCGGCGGAGGAGGCGGAGGAGGAGGAGGAGGAGAAAAGGAGGAGGAGGAGGGCTTGGCTTACGAGAAAAAGGAGGAGGCGGAGGCGGAGGCGGAGGCGGAGGAGGAGGAGGAGGAGGAGGAGGAGGAGAAGGAGGAGGAGGAGGAGGAGGAGGAGGTGGAGGAAGAGGAGGATGATGATGTGGAGGAGGAGCATCAGGAGGAGGAGGAGGAGGTGGAAGAGGAGGAGGGGTTGAGTTACGAGAAGGAGGATAAGGAGGAGAAGGAGGAGGAGGAGGCGGAGGACGAGGAGGAGGATGATGAGGAGAAACAAGAGAAGGACGAGGTGGATGAATGGATTGTGGATTGTGTCGCCCCGCTTGGACGGCATTCTGAGACCCTGGGCGTGGTCCCCTTCTAGTATGTGGCTGCGGGCCCGGGCGGGCGACGCAAGCGACCCTGCAGCGACCAGGCGGGGGCCCTCTGCTGCAACCCTGCCCGTGGTTGGCAGGCAGACGAACGACATCGCCTGACCTCAAGGAGTGGGACACCGCCTGACACCATCCTGGGGCCCAGAATGGCCATGGCCAGGCCTTGGGCCGTGCATATGGAGATACTTCCCTGCGTGTGCTGAGTTTCTGCCCAGAGTGCTCGGAGATCGAGGGTCGAGGATCAGATGCCAAGCTGGCGTGCCGCCTGGGCGGGGCCACGGGCCAGGGCGAGGGGCCGCCGACATCGTGCGGTTGCCCGAAGCTTGGGGCTCTCCTTCTCCTCCTCCTCCTCCTCGTCCTCCTCCTCCTCCTCGTCCTCCTCCTCCTCCTGCCCGACTCCCCAACCGCTGCGCGTGTCAGCGCACGGCGAGGAGGCGCAACTGCGAGACTCTGGGCCAAGGAGGGGAGTAGGGAGCCACCCAGGGAGGAGGGGCACCCCTGCCCGAGCCCTCGCCCCCACCCCTCCTCCTAGTCCTCCTCCTCCTCCTTCTCCTCCTCCTCCTCCTCCTCCCTCCTCCCTCCTCTCTCCTCCCTCCTCCCTTCTCCCTCCTCCTTCCTCCCTCCTCCCGCCTCCTCCTCCTCCTCCTCCTCCTCCTCCTCCTCCCCCTCCTCCCAGCCCAAACCAAGACCAACCACCGTGGGCGTTGGAGGCAAGGCCCATCCAGTAACGATGCCCAGGCGAGTTGCATGTATCAGGGAAGTGGGGGACTACAAAAGCCTTCGCAGCTCTTTCGATCTGGAAGCGTCTTGACAACTCGTGTTTGCCATCTTGAGGTACCTCAGTGGTGCCATTTAGGAAGCCTGTGGGGCTCTCTCGGGGCCCTCTTCGGGTCTTGGGGGCCCTCTTGGGGCCATCTCCGAGGCCATGGATCTAAAACGGCGGGGCAATCAATTCTATACGCCTCGCGTAACCCAGCCAGCTCATCTTGAAACGATGCCCAGGCGAGTTGCCCTGATCAGGCATTGGGAGCGCGCAGTGGAGTAAAGGCTGGAGAGTCGTCATAACCCAAGGGGGGGGATGGACCGGGAACCAACCATACGAACCCCCAGTCGGACCACATACATATCACGCCTTCGCGTAGCTTTCCGGGGGTTATCGTGCTGTAAGGTCGGCATGTTTACTAACGCTCCGTCAAAGGCTGGGCGCTTGCCGACGGGGAGGCGGACATCGAATTTCAACGACAAGCGCAGGATAACTTACGCCGATGTCCCGATATGCCCACGTTCGAGAGCCAGTTGGGCTGCGTACGACACATTGTTCTTCACGCGACGGCGGCAAACAGACGACGATCCGAGAGGACGAGTCGCAATCACACGTTGAAGGCAGCCAGGCGCTCGATCTCTGGGAGTACGAGGCTGGACAGGCAACGCTTGGCGAGGGAGATGGGAAGACGGATGAGAGCATCGCGGGCGGCAGTTGCGGGGCGCAAGCTGCTGAATATCCGGGCGGCTAACATACCTAGGCCACGAGCCATGCCAATGGCAGTGCGCACGGAGGCCGGCGAGTTGACTCACAGAGCATCGATCCGAGTTGTTGGGGAGTTCGGGAGGGGGATGACCCGACTCGCGCTCGCCATATCGGTGATCATCCGAAGACCTTGCGCAATTCAGCTGGAAATTAGAATTTTGCTGACATCGCGCAGTCCGTGGGTAGATCTTTGGCGAAGAACACATCGTCGCAGTTTGTGTGCATCGTTGCAGTCTGTCGGTCAGGACGACATCGCTCTGTTGTTGTCAGCTATGGTGTCAAACAGTTCCGGACGCAGTTCGACATTGATGCAGTTCTGTATGCCTGAGTAGGCATGAGTGGCCCAAGAGAGCTTGCAACGGAGAGTGCGACGATTGCTTCCGACTGCCCAACTGGGCCCGCGAGATGGCGACTTCCGCGGCTGACAAGATGGTTTCGCTTTTTACTGCATCTTTTGAGAATCTCAGCGCGCCGCCGTCTCTACTTCCTGAGCTTTCTGCAACGCGCAGACCCCGTGACGGGGCTGAGTTGGCCAAGAGGGAAGAGAAGGGGCCTCGCGCCTCGGAGCATTCGAGTGTGGTTGACGGAGTAGACGATGAGGACGTGGCTGCAGTCATCCGTGCACACCTTAGAGCGATCTGGCGCGAACGTCTCGGTGCTGACTACTCGGAATCAGACTGCAAGGCCATGATGGATCAACCTGTTGGGCGTGAACTGTAATTCTTTTTGAAGATCTGCCACGAGGATGAGAGGCCGCCTGCAAGTTATATGCGATTTGTACGTTATGCTCGTGAGTATGCAGACTGGTGTGTTACCCGAGCATGCTGATGGCATTTTCGCAGCTGCTGCTTCGCCGCCGCCCGCCGCTTCTTCTTCCTCTTCGCGTCAGGTACACGTTCCGCAGGATGACGACAACGTGCCGAAGAAGAAGGCTCGCATGGGCAGCGCCAGCAAGTTAACGGGTCTGCCACCGGGCACACCTGTACCTTCGGGCATGCTCGTTCGTCCACCTGGGATGCCTCCCATGGTGCCGCCGCCTGAGCGCAAGGCCGCTGTCCTCCCTCCGAGGCAGCCGGATGAGCCGCCCCCTGCACATATCCGCAAGGCTCCTCTGCCGCTTCGGACACTGGAAATTTTGTGCGCGTGAGTGGCAATATTGACCCGTGCAACACTCAGATCAAGTTCCTGCCAACATGGTCTTCTTGGAAGAAGAGTTCTAGGGTCGTTCCAGGGACGCCCAGTCCTGGAAGCGCATGGGATATCGTGTGGGCATGAGTGCCTCTGTGGATGCTGAGGAGTTCGATCGAGTAGCAATCTTTGTGCAGCCTCCGAGGATTCGCGTCGACGGAACATCGTATTTGTGCGCGCCATTGCAGCTGGACCAGCATGGGATGACGACCATGAATGCGAAGATCCGTGCCAAACATTGCTCTGGGTTGCGTGACATCAGTGTGCAAGATGAGCTTCTACCCGCGTGTGTTGCCGAGCTGTCTGCACCGGGCATGTCTGCTTCCGACATGGAGATCGTCGAGAAAGTGATCAGGGACACCGATCCGCTTCGCGGACGAGTGGGGCCAACCTGGCCGGGGTGCTGCTCTACGTCATCGGTGCCACTTTCGCCTGCCCAGTCTCGCTCGACACGGCGATGCGTTCGAATTGGGAGCCTTCGGTAGCGAAAGACATCGTCGAGCGCAATCCTGATCTTATTGTCGCCTACGCATCATCATCAAATCACAGTTTGATTAATGATTGTTCCTCTGGTTTGGCTCAAGATCATGGTGCGGTATCCGTTTTATGAGCCTGGTTGCTCAAACCTTGAGGTTGCTAGTGCGCTGAAATCGTACCTCGAGTCAGACGCAGACATCACGAGCCAGAAATTCCTTGATTTCCGAAGAGAATTAAGTCAAAATGTTAGACTTGATAGAGTCGCACCTACAGCTCTCCCTGCTGAAGCCGCAGAGGAGAGTGTTCGAGACGATGCGGACGCAATCATCGGTGTTGACGACGTCTCTACTTCACCTAAGGAACGCCTTCGGATTGAGGAACAATATATCCTACATCCTGGAACAAATCAACCTACCTGGAGAGCCGAAGCGTGATGGGGAGAGAAGGAAAGCATGGCTGAAAGTCCTTCTCCGCAGCAGGATCGCCATCAGGCGACTTCGCAGACAATTTGGCCATGTGCCTAATCGTGTTCTTGTACAGCTATTCAGAATCTCCGGGATGTCATTGGATTCCATTGAAGCCGCCAATACTTACCGATGTGAGTCTTGTGAGCATCAAAAACCGTTGGCTCAGACTCACAAGGTTGCCTTACCTAAGCAGTTCTGCCAATCACGAAATCAGTTTCGACTGTCTAGATGTAAATGACAACAGTGGATAACGTTGCGGTTTTTTGAATATAATGTGCCAGGGTGCAGCATTTCCAGCGCGTGATCTTTGTCAGACGGGGGTGGCGCGCCATCTTCGAGGGCGTGTCTCACTGCGCTTCAGCAGCGCTGGTGTGCATGGGCAGGTAAGCCCAAAAGAATGGTGTTGGTCCGTGGACTGCACAGCGGAGGAGTGTTTCTGCATTGTGTTAAGAGTCAACGGATCGATCTCCGCGACGCCGGAGTCGAATCTCCCGAGCAGATAGGCCGCGCCGAGAGGCGCGGTGGACTCTGGAATAATATATTCAATAAGGTGGTGCACGACAAAAACGTTGCTGGTCTCGATGAAGTCATCTCTACCACGTCGGGAGTCGACAATGCGAAGAATGGGATGTCACGAGTCGGTGGATTTGCGCTTGCTCAGTGGGTGCTCGGAAAGCTGCCTCGTGTCCCAGGGAGTCAATTCGACGACGAGGAAGCCGTCGACTTAGGAGTGCTTGCGAATGTTGCAGAGCGCGGGGCCGACGAGTTTTCTCGCCAGGCTGCGATCGGGGCTTCTGCCAGAAAAGCATTCGCAGAACACGACGTCGGGGGTGGGGCGGCATGAGCCGCTCTCCGACAGGCAACGCCACTAGGTGGTGGGTATCAGGTAGGTGATGTAGTAGGTTTTCGTAAAAGGCCGACTGACGGCGAGGTTACCGCTAGGTGGAGCACTGGTTCTCGTATCGTTGGATTCGATGGTTCAAGACGCATGGGCTATCACAGAGGGCGTGCCAGCCTGCGTGGCTATCGATGGGCTCCGACCGTGTGCAGCGGCGGAAGCATTGGCTTACCAATATCTCTCTAAGCATCATGATGGTGGTGTTGAGAGGACGGGCAACAGCAGTCGTTCGTGGACGAGCGCCGTGATTTGCCATAATCACGAGTGCAGGAGCACCCTGCATAATAACCTCCTATGGTAACGGAAGAGCTGCCGAGGACCCCAGGAGACCCCGAGGTAATAGAGGAAGCATTTCGCCGAATGGGAGTAGATGAACTGGAAGACGAAATGACTGTTCCTGCGACGCCCGCGTCGAGATCGTCACGGGTGATTCGAGCGCCTCTCCAAAGGTCGTTACTGGACGACGTCCCGCACGGCGTGCAGAGTCGTGGCGAGGTGATGTGCCGAAGAGTCGAGAATGCCGATGGTAGTGCGGGAAGGGTTTCTGATTCTGTCTCAGAACCAGCTCCCGAACCAGCGAACCCGCTGTTCGAGGCCACGCGCAGAGCCGGGAACGTCAGGGCCGGGCGTGGATCTCCTAGCAAGTAGAGAAGCTACATTAGCAGTTAAGTCACATGAATCGCTTGTCGGATTCTCTAATGAACGCACCGTAGATAAGCCGCAATCCAAGAAGAAACTACAGAGTGTGAAGAATTTGGTGTACCATCGGGAGTCTGAGGGCGTGAGAGCGGTTTAAGACTCGCAAGGCGAGACGTTTGGGGAAAATGGCGGAAGTTCAACGCCGCCGTGCTTAGTGATCCCGTGGAACTGCAAAGTCTTCTCGACGAAGGATTACGTAGGGTGCCTACACAATGGATAGAAACTGATACGAATGAACATCTCCGTGGACCGGGTGAAGCTCCGGTTGCGCCGCAGTACGAGAGCAGACTTGTCGTGCGTGGAGATCTGGAAGAGTTGTTGGGTTTCCGCGCGGATTCACCAACGTGCGAATTCGACGGCTTAAGGTTGATCGTATCATGGGCTTCTGGTACAAAGAAGGTTCTCAAATGTGCCGATATTGCATTTGCGTATTTTCAGGAGCAAGCGCTCGACCGTCCCATGCTGCTCGAGCCACTTCCCGACGGACTCGAAGGAGCGCCGGATGGTGGATCACTGATCGCGCGCATGCCCGTCTACGGCGCGCGCGACGCAGGGCGCGGTTTGTGGAGGAAAATTCGCGGAAGGGTTGAAGCTCGTGGTCTGAAGGGGAATCGTAGCATGCCTGCTTTGTTCAGTATCCACAATGACAAGAACGAGATCACTTGTATTTTGGGTACACATGTGGATGACATATTGTGGGCCGCAGTTGATGAAAGTCAGAAGATCATTGCTTCGGTACTAGCGGAGTTTGATACTGGTGAGGTCAAGTCGGACAATTTCCGATATTGCAGCTTAGAAGTTTTTCAGGATGAAGGCTTCGCGGTGCGTATCTCACCCAGGGGCGACGTTGAGACAATCGAAGCTGCATCCTGTCCCAGGGACAGGCACCTTACGAGAAGCTGTAATGAGGGCGAAATAGCACAGGTTAGATCGGTCGTGGGTGCTTTGTCATGGCTTACACGCCAGTGTAAACCTGAGCTGTTGTATCGTGTGAGCAGACTGCAGACTGCAGTGTGCCATGCTAAGGTATTTCATTTCAAGGAAGCCAACCGCGTATCGGAAGAAGCAACCCAGTCCGCTGATTGCGGGTTAGTGTTCAAAGGTGGAGCTGTTAAGTGGAATCGATAGATGATCGTTCTTACTGCTAAAGATACCAGCTGGGCAGGTGATGGCGATGTAGTCAAGGGCAGGATTGAGCCTCTCAGATCACAGAGGGCTAGGTTCAATGGACTCGCTGGGCCTGGATTGATCGAGGGGGACTGAGACAATGTTCACCCTGTATGTATATCTAGTAAGGTTATCAAACGAGTGTGTAAATCTACACTACAAACAGAGACTCTGGCGTGTTTATGGGGTGTAGAATTTGGCGTGCGCGTTCGCGCCGCCATCGCAGATGCGCGAGGTGTGCTTGGCACTGGGAAGAAGCTACCGGCCAACTGGGAAGATAAACCAGCCATGTCTATGAGACACTTGTTGATGACGGATTGTAAAAAGCCACGAAGAACATCTCATAGCACCAACTATGGGTAGGACAGAAGATAAGCGCTTGAGTATCGATCTGTGTAGTTTGAGGCAAGATATTTTGACGAACGGCACGGACGAAGTAGACATCTTGCATCCGCGCACGTTTTGTGATCAGATCTGGTGGATTGATGCGAGCATTATGGCTGTTGGTTGTCTGCGAAGAACATGCCTGCATATTTTGTGGTTAAGATCTTACGTGCAAGTTCGTATGATGTGACTCCAATCCCGGAAACTACCTTGAAGAAGACCAGAAAGCAACTGGCGAGGGCTAGAATGAACGCTATCCCAGCGGGGAAGCATGTGAATTGATGCCCTGACTGCTTTTGCTTCAGAAATCCCAACCTGGGGATACTCCTGTCACTGCCCCTCGAGGTTTACGGAGACCAGCGGTACTTCGCGGCCTGCTGGCTGGCCCGTGATGAAGTTTCACGGGTGTGAGATAGTGCGTGTGTCACGTGTATATATGCGCCACTCGCTGCAGTTTGACCTCTAGGGCCAACTTTTTGCCATTGTGCTAAGACGCATCATAATCACAATTATTAGAATGGTGACGGTGATGCTGAGGATGATGGCGATGATGATGCTGATGCTGAGGAGGAGGAGGAGGACCAGTGCCAACCCACGACTCATCAACGATGTTGGAATACACTTCAGAGGCCCCGTATGAGGATTCTTTTTTTTCCACTGCGGGAAGTGCTCCGTTGGGGGACAACCGCGTGATAATCATGAAGCGTGGCAACATGCCATTCCCACGCCTTCAACGCCACGGGTCCACCTGACAGTTGCGTCTTGACGAACCTGCATTGTGCTAGAACGCCATTCCTGGGACCTCGGCACCGCGAGTCATCGTACCTGTTACGCCCTGACGATCCTGAACCGGTTCAAACACCATTCGTGGGACGCTAAGCGTGAGAACCCGTTAAACTCTTGCAGCAACCGTTTATAACGAATGTGCGCGGTGCCACGGCCAGAACAACATTTTGCACTGGAGCTCCTGCACATGTGAAAAACGGATGTACGCGGTGCTAAAACGAGAACAGCCTTTTGAAAACGACCTGCCCTCAATCCGTGAACATCCTGCAACTTTTCAAGACGAGTATGCGCGGCGCTAGGACGAAAACAACATTTTGAAAATGACATGTTCTCAATCCTTGAAGCTCTTGCAATTTCGTAAAACGAGTGTGCGCGGCACTAGGGCGGGAGCCACATTTTGGAGCGACCCGCCCTCTATCTGTGAAGCGGTTTCCAGTTTTCACGCTTCAGGTCCCGCCCCCCAAAAACATGTAAGACAGTCACAGGCGAGACCCCAGGCCCGCCCTTCACACTGACCTCGGGGTGCGCCAGGGAGGAGTTTAAGATACAGAGGGTCATCACGAGGAGGAGGAGGAGGAGGAGGAGGAGGAGGAGGAGGAGGAGGAGGAGGAGGAGAGGAGAGGAGGAGGAGGAGGAGGAGAGAGAGGAGGAGGGAGGAGGAGGAGGGAGGGAGGAGGAGGAGGAGGAAGGGAGGAGGAGGAGGAGGAGGAGGAGGAGGAGGAGGAGGAGCAGGAGGAGGAAGAGGAGGACGCCAGCCCCCCCCTTTTCCCCCTGGTGCCAGGCCCCGCCCCGCCCGATGCGTTCCGCTCTGGGCGGCTGAGGCTGCTCCTGGCCGACGGGGCAGCGCGACTCCCCCCCGAGCCTCGTTTGGAGGCCGCAGCGCCGCGGGGAGAGAGGGAGAGAGAGGAGGAGGGGGAAATGGAGGAGGGAGCACGAGGGTGGCTGTTGGTGATGAAGGTAAGGAGGCGGCGGAGGAGGAGGAGGAGGAGCTGGGCTGCGTTGTGGTATATCTCTCGCGTGTAGCACCGTTGAGAAGGAGGAGGAGAAGGAGGAGGAGGAGGATGAGGACGAAGAATAGTAATGGTAATGTTTATAAGGATCGATCAAGAAAACCAGGCATTCCCAAATTCAGGAAGAACAGGAATACGCTGATGATCGGTACGATGATGATACTGATGATGGTGATTCTGATAATGCTGATGATGATGATGCTAATGATGATGATGATGATGCTGATGATGATGATGATGATGATGATGGTAATGATGCCGATGATGATGATGATGATGATGATGATGATGATGATGATGATGATGATGATGATGGGGGTGATGATGATGCTGATGATGCTGATGACGATGCGGAAGATGATTGTGATGATGATGCTGATGATGATGATGAATATGATTCTGTCGATGTCGATAATGATGCTGATGACGATGATGGTGGTGATGATGATGAGGATTAATAAACATAATAAGATGATGTTGATGACAAGTATGATTAAACTGATGATGAGGATGTTGATGATGTTGATGTTGATGTTGTTGATGATGATGATGATGATGATGATGATGATGATGATGTTGTTGTTGTTGTTGATGATGATGAGGATGATTACGAGGAGGAGGATCATGAATAGGAGGTCGGAACAGGAGGAGAAGTGGGCGGAGGCGGAAGAGTAAGAAGAGGAAGGGGTCGGTGAAGTGGCGTGTGTTTTTTTGTGTGTGTGTGTGTGTGTTTGCGTTGTAGTTTTCGCCGGTTGTGCCCATACAGCTGCACGGTGGACCGGATATTTGGTCACCTCACAGTCTGTCTGGCTGATCAGTCTTGTGGCGTGACAGAAAGACTTAGTCCTGCAGCCCGTGCTGCATGCTGTCCAGTTTTGCATGCCTGTACCCATTTCGAAGGCGCGTGGGCGCGTCGGATTGTCGACGCAATTCCTCTCTGGTTGCGCTGTCGTAGTGGTGTAGCATGTAGGTCCACCGT
>CAUYUJ010015683.1:237500-252500 GCA_963575745.1 Prorocentrum cordatum
GGGCGTGTCCCCCTATAGGGGGATTTTCGACGAAAAATAACGAATACCACAAACATACCCCAAGCAGGTCAAACAATTTTTCAAAGATAGTCCCCAGACTATTTTTGGATTATTTTTTGATTATTTTTGGGGTATTTTTTCATCTTTCGTCGAAAATCCTCTTGTGGGGGGACAGGCCCGACTGAACCCGAGCCTTCCGAGGAAGCCCGCCGCCGCGCATTTCCCCCCCCCCCCCGGGCGCGCCGCCGAGCGGTGGCGGTCGCCGTCGCGGCGGCGCCTGCCAGAGGCAGCGTCCTCGCCTCCGCGGCGCGCTCTGCGGCGGATCTCTCCCGGAGGGTGCCGGGGGCCACCAGACGTGTCTGGGGATCTCCGGGGGCCTCCGGGGGGCCTCCGGAGAGCTCCGTGGGAGCTTTCGCCTCCTCCTCCTCCTCGTCGTCGTCGTCGTCGTCCTCCTCGTCCTCCTCGTCCTCCTCCTCCTCTTCTCTCTCCTCGTCCTCCTCGCCGTCCTCTTCTCTCTCCTCGTCCTCCTCGTCCTCCTCCTCGTCCTCCTCGTCCTTCTCCTCGTCGTCGTCTCCTCGTCCTCCTCGTCCTCCTCCTCCTCTTCTCCCTCCTCCCCCTTCTCCATGGAAACGCGTTCGCATGCGCTTGCTTGCCTCGCTCATGTTGTCCACGCTGGCGGTGCTTGTGAGTGCTCATGGCCTGCGAGTTGACTGCACGTGAGCAAGGGCCTCGCTCGAGAGGTTTGGTATCCCGCTCTCGGCGGAGGCTGGCGAGCGGAAGCAAAGCAAAGGTGGTTCTGCCAGCGGGAGCGGAAGCAAAGGCAGGCCCCCACCGTAATAAAGGGAGGGGGGTCTCATTTCGGGGGGGGTCCTCTTCCAGGCTATCTTGGAGGGCCTGGGGGGTCTGGGGACGATGTTTTGGAGGGTTCTCCCACGGGGGAGGTCTGAAATGGCTTGTCTTGGAGGGTCCAGACCCCCTCCCTTTTATTACGAAATCTGGAGTACCCAGGGCTGCTAGAAATCAGAAGTCAGTGTCGAAGATTCAGTGTGCGCACCTCTGCTGCCTCGTTCAGTTTTCAGTGCTCGCTGCGACTCTCATCTCGTTTCCTGGGTCAACCGTGCAGCGCCTTTTCCTATTTCTGATCGCCCTTGCCTGCAGCGCAGGCTTCTAAGCAATGTCCGGCACCGTGGTATCGTTCAAGGAGCGCTTCACGAAGCTCGCAAGAGGTCGCTGTGGGCTTGCCCTGCTGCCTCTGGGCCCACACTCCTCGGGCTCTTGTTGCGTCGTCAACCTGGGCTTAAGTCGGGCCTGTCCCTCTACATGGGGAATGTTCAAAGATAGTCGAAAATAGCCAGGGGACTGTTTTTTGCAGTGTTTTTGGGCATCTTTTGAGCATTTGTTGGGTACTTTTTGGTTCTCGTCCGAACCCCCCCTGTCGGGGGACAGGCCCGACCGAAGCCTGGGCTGCTCGAGATCGGGGGCCACATGCGAACCCTACCCCTACCCCCCACGATTTCCGAGGGGGAGGGTGGGGTTCAATTCGTTCGGGAGCTCCCGAGCGAGGTGAACCCCACCCTCCCCCTTCAGAAATCGTTGGGGGGTAGGCTTAAATCGGGCCTGTCCCCCTACAGAGGGATTTTCGACGAAAAATAAAACAGATTCCAAAAATAATGAAACAATAGTCCAAAAATAGTCTGGGGACTTTTTTTTGTTTTTGTTTTGTTTTTCTTTTTTTTTTTTTTTTTATATATATATATATATTTTGGTGTGTTGGTGGGATCTTTACCTAGCAGTTGCTTTTGCTGATAGGTTTCTAGTGGGGGTCTGGTTGGGATCCGGACAAAACAGGAATCTTCAGGAATCTTTAGGAATTCTTAGGAATCCATTCCCAGAACACCATTCCGAGGCCACATTTTGAATGCCCAGAGCCAACTGTAGGCCACTTCGTGTTCTTCGTGTTCCCAGAACACCATTCCCAGGCCACATTTTGAATACTTGGAGCCAGCTGTAGGCCACTTCGTGTTCTTCGTGTTCCCAGAACACCATTCCCAGGCCACATTTTGAATGCCTGGAGCCAATTGTAGGCCACTTCGTGTTCTTCGTGTTCCCAGAACACCATTCCCAGGCCACATCTTGAATGCCCGGAGCCAACTGTAGGCCTTTTCGTGTTCTTCGTGTTCCCAGAACACCATTCCCAGGCCACATTTTGAATGCCTGGAGCCAACTGTAGGCCACTTCGTGTTCTTCGTGTTCCCGGAACACCGTTCCTGTACCATATTTTGATTGCCCGGAGCCAACTGTGGGCCATTTCGTGATTTTCGTGTTCTCAGAACACCAGTCCTGTGCCATATTTTGAATGCCCGAGCTGAGGCAGGCTGAGGCCGAGGCAGGCTGAGGCCGAGGCAGGTTGAGGCTGAGGCTGAGGCACGCCAAGGCAGACTGAGGCTGAGGCTGAGGCAGGCTGAGGCCGAGGCAGGCTGAGGCTGAGGCTGATGCAGGCTGAGGCCGAGGCAGGCTGAAGTTGAGGCTGAGGCAGGCTGAGGCTGAGGCAGGCTGAGACTGAGGCTGAGGCAGGCTGAGGCTGAGGCTGAGGCTGAGGCTGATGCAGACTGAGGCTGAGAGGCTGACGCTGAGGCTGAGGCAGGCTGAGGCTGAGACTGAGGCCGATGCAGGCTGAGGCTGAGGCTGAGGCAAGCCGAGGCAGGCTGAGGCTGAGGCTGATGCTGAGGCAGGCTGAGGCTGAGACAGGCTGAGGCTGATGATGCAGGCTGAGGCTGAGGCAGGCTGAGGTGAGGCCTGAGGCTGAGGCTGAGGCTGAGGCTGAGGCAGGCTGAGGCTGAGGCTGAGGCAGGCTGAGGCTGAGGCTGAGGCTGAGGCTGAGGCTGAGGCTGAGGCTGTGGCTAGGCTGAGGCTGATGCAGGCTTAGGCTGAGGCAAGAGGCTGAGAGGCTGAAGACTGAGGCTGAGGCTGATGCAGGCGCATGCTGAGAGGCTGAGTCTGAGGCTGATGCAGCCTGAGCTGAGAGCTGAGAGGCTGAGGCTGAGCTGAGGTGAGGAGGCAGGCTGAGGCTGAGCTGAGGCAAGCCGAGGCAGCTGAGGCTGAGGCTGAAGCTGAGGCAGGCTGAGGCTGAGGCTGAGGCTGTGGCTGAGGCTGAGGCAAGCTGCGGCCGAGGCAGGCTGAGGCTGAGGCTGATGCAGGCTGAGGCTGAGGCAGGCTGAGGCTGAGGCTGAGGCAGGCTGAGGCTGAGGCTGAGGCCGGGGCAGGCTGAGGCTTAGGCCGAGGCAAGCCGAGGCAGGCTGAGGCTGAGGCTGAGGCTGAGGCTGAGGCCGAGGCAGGCTGAGGCTGAGACAGGCTGAGGCTGAGGCTGAGACAGGCTGAGGCTGAGGCAGGCTGAGGCTGAGGCCGAGGCAGGCGAATCCTTTGGAATCCTTAGGATTCCTAGGAATCCTTAGGAAGGAACCCCTAGGAATCAGGATTCCTAAGGTTTCCTAAACAAAGTCACAGTGTTTCCTTGCATCCTAGACCGACATATCCAGAACAACCAACAATACACAGCGTTTCCTTGCTCCGAGGGCGCCGAACACTGTGTATTCTTGGTTTTGCGTTGCTACAGAGAGGAGGAAGCGGAAAAGGAGAAGGAGGAGAAGGATGATGGGCGAGGAGGAGGAGGAATTGTGTTTGGAGAAGGAGGAAAGGGAACAGAGAAAGAGAAGGAACGGAGAAGGAGGAAGAGGAGGATAAGGAACGGAGAAGCAGAGATGTATGCTCTTGGAGGGGGGGGGGCGACCATATATATATATATATATATATATATATATATAAGTATGTATATACATATTTGTATGTATGTATGTGTGCATGCATGTATGTATGTATGCATGCATGTATGTATGTATGTATGTATGTATGTATGTAGGTAGGTAGGTAGGTAGGTCGGTAGGTCGGTAGGTCGGTAGGTCGGTAGGTCGGTAGGTCGGTAGGTCGGTAGGTCGGTAGGTCGGTAGGTCGGTAGGTCGGTAGGTAGGTATGTATGCATACATATATCCATGTATATATATATATATATATATATATGTCTAACTATATGTATATACACGTATACATCCGTAAGGGCTTTATTGCCGCCGGCCCCTTCCTATCCGAATGGGATATGCCAGAGTTATGCTGGATTTCCTCGGCGCCATTGTGAAGCAGTGTCGGAACCTCATGCGAGGGCGACTGGTAAGCGGCATATTCAGGTTCACAACGTATTGTTGAATTCATTATTTGCTAGGGTTTATGGCCTCGGGGGGACGCAAATATTGCTTAATCTATCAGGGCCTATGGCCTCGGGGACGCAAATCTTATGTAATTTACACGGTTTATGGCTTCGAATACGCGAACATTGTGTCATTTACGAGGGTTTATGGCTTCAGTGGCGCGAGTATTAGGTAATATAAAAGATTTTATGGCCCCAGGGATGCGAATATCTTTTAATTTTCGAAGGTTCACTGCTTCGGGGGCACGAATCTAGTGTACTTTATGAATGTTTATGGTTTCGGGGACGTGAATATCGGGAAAGTCATTAGGGTTTATGGCCTCGAAGCTGCGAATCTGGTGTAATTTATAAGGTTGTATGGCTTCGGGGACGCGAATGCTGTGTAATTTGCGGGGGTTAATGGCCTCGAGGGCGCGAACATTGCGTAATTTACGAGGTTGTATAGCCTCGGGGACGCGAGAATGTTGTATTTTTGCGAGGGCTTGTGGCCTCGGATCGATGGCTTCGGGGACGCGAATCTTGAGTAAGTTACGGTCTCGGGGGCGCGGACATCGTATAATTTACTAGGGTTTATGGTTTCGAGGACGCGAGTATGGCGTCATTTATGAAGGTTGATGGCCTCGAGGACGCGTATATTGCGTGATCTGCGAGGGCTTCTGGCCTCGGGGATTCGAGTACCGTGTAATTTACGAGGGCTCATGGCCTCAGGGGCGCGAGTCTCACGTATTTTTAAGTGTCCCACGGCCTCCGGGGTGTCTGCGAACCCCGGAGGGGCGTGGTAAAATTAAGTTTTTCGATTCCCAGTAACGATTGGCAGTAGGAAACAGAAAGTAGAGCCATCACATTGGAAAGTGGAAACTGCAACTGGTGCAGGGAGCAGCAAGCCTTCGCCCTACAGCCTGGTGGCCCCACGGGGGGGCCGGCGGATATCTATATCTATACATATATATACATATATATATATATATATATATATATCTACATATCTACTATATACAAATAAGGATGCGTGTTTTTATATATATTGCGAAGGCCTTACGGCCGGTGCCGCCGACCCTGGAGGCCTCACGAGGCGTGAGGTTGCGGCCAGGGGCGCCCGTGCCGCCTTCATGGGGGCGGCGGGCGCGGCTCGGCCCACCGGCGGGGCGGCGCGGGCTGGCTCAGTGCGCTGTGGTCGTCGTCGTCGTCGTCGTCATCGTCGTCGTCGGGTGTGCTGTCACACGACGACGGCGGCGGCGACGACGACGACGACGACGACGCTGACGTGGGTGAGATTCCTTGGATGCTTCGTGGGGTCTCTTTGGAGCGCTCTTTCGGGTCTCTGGGGAGCAGTTTGGGGGCCTGTTGGGAGTCGCTTGGGGGCCTCTTGGAGCTTCCTGGGGGCCTCCTTGGGGCCTCGTGGGGGCCTCCTGGAGCCTCTTGGGGCCTCCTGGGAGCCTCTCAGGGCTGAGAGCTCGACATGTCAGGTCGGGTCCCGCATCTGGGCACCCTCTTGGAGCCGTCTTGGGCGCCTCTAGGACCGTCTTGGAGACGTCTTGGGCCGTCTTTGCGCTTTCTTGGGCCGTTTTGGGACCCTCTTGGAGGCCTCTTGGGCCGTCTTAGGGCGATCTTGGGGGCCTCTTGGCGTGTCTTGGAGCGTCGGGAAGGGGAAGAGTCGAGAACGCCAAAATCATTCAAAAAACAATAGGAAATCAATGAATTTAGCTTCTTGGGGCCGTCTTGGGAGTGCTCCTGGTAGGCCTCTTGGAGCGTCTTGCAGGGCTCTTGGGTCGTCTGGAGTCCGTCAAGGCGTCTTGGACAAGTCGTTCGGCGATTCGGGGCCCTTTTGGACCGTCTTGGAGGCCTCTTGGGGCACTCTTGGCCCGTCTTGGAGCTTTTCTGGGCCCCGGGATCCCCGGGGAGGGGGCGTCGTATCTGACGCGCGCCCCCCCCCGGGACCCCCCCCCGGGACCCCCCCGGGACCCCCCCCCGGGACCCCCCCCCCCCCTCCCGGCGGGGGAGGGATCAAAGGGAAGGGGCTTCCCTTCGACTCAATTACGACGTTGCTCAAGTTCGGTTTGGCTGGCGCGCTTGAGGAGGAGGCGCTGGGGAAGGAGAGGGGAGCGGCGACGGGCTTTTCTGGGCCCCGGGATCCCCGGGGAGGGGGCGTCGTATCTGACGCGCGCCCCCCCCCGGGACCCCCCCCCGGGACCCCCCCGGGACCCCCCCCCGGGACCCCCCCCCCCCCTCCCGGCGGGGGAGGGATCAAAGGGAAGGGGCTTCCCTTCGACTCAATTACGACGTTGCTCAAGTTCGGTTTGGCTGGCGCGCTTGAGGAGGAGGCGCTGGGGAAGGAGAGGGGAGCGGCGACGGGCCCAGGGAAAGGGGGGGCGCAGGGGAAAGGAGACGACAGAGACGACGACTAACGAATGACGGAGATGACGAGTCGAACGGACAAGCCCCTCACACACGCCGACAGGGTCGGCGGATATATATATATATATATATATATATATATATATATCTATACGTGTTTATGCATGCTTGCATGCACGTGTGTCAAATTTCAAAGCATCTATGAGCCTATCCGAATCCGGAATCAGTGTCCGTGGTGTGGTCTTCAGGATGCTTTCCTGTATGGTCTCCCGTACGGTCCCCCCTAGTCTCCCGCATGGTATCCCGTAGGGTCTCCGATGTGGTAACCCGCATGGTCGCACGCATGGTTTCACGCATGGTTTCTCGTATGGTCACCTGTCTGGTCTTCAGTATGGTCTTCCGCATGGTTTGGTATGGCTCCTCTCCTTATGGCTCCTCTCCGTATGGTGCACCATATGCGCACCACAACTTTTCTTCACATTTGCAGGGGATCTTCGCTGTCGGGGTCTTTTGCCGCCAGGGTGTAGCCTGTGATCAGGGTTTCAGGAAGGAGCCGCCTGTCCCCGACCGTTTGGACGGACATTGTTGCTCTTCTCTCCAGCGTGGGCTCCAGCACGAAGGTGCCCGAGCAGGCTGCCGCCGTCTCCAGCACGAAGGTGCGTGTTCCCTGAGATTCGACGTTGTGAATCGAAGCATCGGAGAAAATCGCGCCTGGAGCTCTTGGAGGTTTTAGAACGGGTTGAGCAGAGGGGCCATACGTGTGATGTTGGGCAAATGGAATATTCTGCCTGTCTCTGGTGTGCACTCGCCAACACCCTGCTGCCTATCTCCGCTCAAGTTGTTTCTGGTCTGAAGGAGGCCTGATGGGCCCCTCGCCGGCCCTCATCAGTCACATCCAGACCGCGGGCGTGCGCGCTCTGGAGTTGCTGGCGCTGCGGCAGTCGATCATCTCGGGGGTGCCGTCGTGCCCCGCGGTGTCGCTGGCGTGCCCGCCGGCGAACCTGACCTGCCCGCCGCAGGTCTGCCCCGCGCTGACGTGCTCACCGCCGCCCTGCCCTCCCCCAGCGTGCCCGGCGCCGCTGGTCAACCTCTCCTGCCCGCCTGCAGGAGGGATCGTGGGCGCCGGCGAGTTCGACTCACCCTCGGCGTGCTGGGGGACTCTCGCAGGGATCGCGGCTGGGCTGGGGCTCGGCCGCGCCGCCCCGCGCCGCGGGCGTGCTGCTGCCGCCGAGAAAGATGATGATCGCGCACCGTCCCCTGCCCCCGCTCGCCGCGGAGGGGGAGTGGTGCGCTGACTTGGCGGTCGGCACCCTGGTCCGGGTCTCCTACACCGGGGAGACCATGGACCACACGAGGGTCGTGCTGTGGCCCAGTCGCCGCCTGGACCAGAGGCGGCGGGTGCGGGGGCGGCACGCCTACTGGGTGCTCTCCGCGGACGGCGACGTCTGGGAGGAGGACCTGAGCGGGAGGAATGCGGCGACCGGACCGTCGGGCGGGTCGCTGCTGGACCAGGCGACTGGGGATCCGCCCGACGGCCGCCGCCTCTATCGGTTCCGTGCGCGGCCCAGCCTGGACGAGGTCGTGGAGCAGGCGGCGGAGTGCCGAGCCACGATGCTCAGGCGTGGGCAGGCCGAGTCGGAGGCGCCGACGAGAGTGGTGCTGGCCGACGGGGCGGTGCGCCCCGGCCACGACCACTTCCCGTGGCTCGTGGCCCCGCGCCCCTGGGTGCTGACGGAGCCGCTCCCTGGCATGCCAATCGGGACCGTGGTGGATCCGCTCCCGGTGGGGGCGTTGCGCGACGGGAGCCGGGCCCTCGGCTTGCTGCCGAGCTGCGGCCGCTGGGCGAGGCTCGAGCAGGTGGACGAGGGCCAGATCGTCGAGTGGGCTGCCAAGAGGACGAAGGAGCTGCTGCTCGACCTCGGCGCGGAGCCCGACGCCATGGGCACCGCGGAGCCGGTCGGCGGGACTGAGACCCCGCCGCTGGGGCGAGAGGCTCGCTCGGCCGGAGGCGACCGCCTGGGCGAGAAGCTGGGGCTAGCCGCCGAGGAGCCCGCCGAGTCGGCCGCAGGGAAGAACGACGCCTACGGCGACGCGCGCACGCTGTGGGTCGACTGGGACGAGCAGGGCGAACGCAGGAAGGAGTTCAAGCGAGCGGTGGCTGAGAGCTCGGATGTGAAGTGGGACCATCATAGGCTGCCCGCCGATCGCACCTGCCTCCACACGTGCAAGATGATGGTGAACTTGAGCGGGTCCCCACGCGCGTGGCTGGAGCGCTTTCTCAGGGAGAAGGGGATAGCTTCTACGGATCGAGTCGCGCACGAACTCCGAGTGTTGTGCGACATCTTGGAGGAAGCTGGAGAGTTTGACCAGATCAACCTCGGAGGACTGGCCTGCTTGGAAGTGGCCGCCCTCCGGCTGAACCTGCTGGTGGACGCGCACAAGAGCGGGTCGGCCTCGTACTCGAACGCGAAGTACCTCTCGCCGCTGACCGAGGTGGACCAGTTGATGGCTCCTGGCTTGCGGTCTCACGTGTCGAGGCGCGCCAAGGAGGAGTACGAGCTGATGCAGGGCGACAAGAGGGCCGAGGCGGTCGCTGCTGGTGCGGCTGGCGCGCGGGTTCCACCGCGCGAGGGGGCCGATGATGCGGCCAAGGGTGGCAAGGGCGGCGGCGGGGGCGGCCGGGGTAATAAGGCCCGGGCGCGTGCCCTCGCGCCGCCCGTGCAGGCATGACGGACCAGTCTCAGCCGGCGGAGTGGGCCCCTGCCGGCTGGGCTAACACATCGGCCCGGCGAGCGCCTCTGGCCCTGGCGAGCGGGGATAGGGACCTCTTCCCCCTCCCTCGCCTGGCCAGGCCGCCCGCCAGCAGGGGCGGCAGCCGCGCCCGGATTGCTGGCGCTCGGCGGCGGCGCGAGCACGAATTGGTGAACGGCGCGATCGACTCTCTCAACTGGCTTGCTGGATGGGAGCCTGACGACGTGGGCCCGCCGCGCTCCCTGGACGCCATGGGGGGCAAGCATGCTGGGATCGTACAGTGGGTGGCCAGCGAAGCTCTTCGGCGCCAAGCCGCAGCTCCCAACCCCTGTCCGTCCCAAGAGGCATCGCTCAGTGCGTTGCTCAAGGGGTGCTCGATCTACGACACGTCGGGCTCCCCGAGGAACCTGGCCTCCTTCGTCCGCGAGCGCGTGTCCTTGCCCCCTTCGGTTGTCGGCTGCTTCCAGGTGGACGATATCGTGGGCGAGGCCGGCCGCACCTACCTGAAGGAGAATCAAAAGCGTATGAGGCGGCCGATCGAGGAGATCGATTTTGACAACTTGCCGACTCCCTATTTTGACCCGCTGCTGAAGCGGAACAAGAAGATGTACCACAACTTTTTGAAGGACCTCTCGTCCCGCGGGCTCTTGCTTGCCACCTTGTCTCCCGCAGAGCAGGCTGGCCTGTTCTTCGTGAAGAAGGCCGACAGCGACAAGATGCGCATGATCGTGGATGCGCGTCGGGCGAACGCGTGGTTCGGCGTGCCCCCCAGCGTCCAGCTCCTGTCGTGCGAGGGGTTCGGCAGGGTGGAGGTGAAGCTCCCAGAGGGCGTCGCCTTCGGCTCGGCGCGGGGCGAGGAGCTGCTGAACGGCTTCAAGCTCTTCTTGGGCATGACGGACGTCAAGGACTGCTTCTACAGGATGCGCATCCCGGTGAGCCTGGCGAAGTTCTTCTCGCTGCCCGCCGCTCCGGCTCACGTCCTGGGCCTGGAGGGGCACGAGCTGGAGGGGACGAGGCTGGGCTGCGACACCCTCGTCTTCCCCTGCATCGGGGCTCTCCCCATGGGATTCTCTTGGTCCCTCTTCCTCGCCCAAGACGCGAACGAGGAGAGGGTGGTCCGGTCTGATCCGTGGCCAGGGGGAGACGTGGCAATCTCGGAGCGGGTCCTGATGAGTTATCGCGGACCTCCGCTCGTCGTGGAGGTTGAGCCCGGGCTGCACGGGGGTGCCTACGTGTACGTCGACAACATGGGGGTGCTCGCCCCCTCGGAGGGCCTCGCCAAGAGCGCCCTCGAGAGCTGGACTGGTCTCTTTGAGGGGGTCGGCCTGGACTTGCACAAGAGCTCGGTGGGCTCGGGCGCGAGCGAGGCGCTCGGGACCAAGCTTGACCTCGAGCTGATGAGGTCGGGCGTGAGCGACGGGCGGTTCTGGAAGGTGTACCTGGGGCTGGGGGGCCTGCTGGCCCGCGGCCGGGCGACAGGGCGCGCCTTGGAGGTGGTGCTGGGCCACTGCACCTTCTGCGGGCTGGCCCTCCGAGGGTCGCTGAGCTGCTGGCACGCCTCGTACCGCTTCATCCAGCGGCACTACCTGGAGCCTGCCCGCCTGTGGGCAGAAGTCGTGAAGGAGATCAAGATGTTCCGCGGGCTGCTCACCCTGATGGTTCAGGACTGGTGGCGGCCATGGAACTGCTGCGTGCTCCAGACCGACGCGAGCGAGAGCGGCTGGGGCATGGCGCAGTCGTTCTGGCCGCAGCACGTGGTGGAGCAGGTCGGCCGGCTGCCTGAGCGAGCCCGCTTTCGTTCGGCGCTGGGCAGGCCGGCGCGAGAGAGCGCGCTCGCTGCCGCCAACCTTGCTCGGGACAGCTCGGGCGCTCTGTGCAGTTTTGCGGATATGGATAATCCTGACTCTCTTGCGTCTGACCCCCTGTCCTCGTGGGAGCTCGACCCCGGGTTCGCTGAAGTGCCCTGGCAGTGGCTCCGAAAGGGGGCCTGGGAGACCGTCCGGTCCGGGGTCTGGCGTTTTGCTGAGGACATCCTGATCCTTGAAGCCAGGGCCCTCGTGAAATCGATCCAGCGGCTGGCTAAGACCGCGCACGGGGTCTGTGTGCGACAGCTCTTTCTGTCCGACAATATGTCTGTGGTGCTATCCTTTTCCAGGGCTCGTTCGTCCCGCTTCAGCTTGTTGGTTCAGATCCGTCGATTCTATGCCTATGCAATTGCGTTGGGGCTTACACCCGCTATTCGATGGATCCCCTCGGAGTTTAATGAAAGCGATGAAGGCAGCAGGGTTTTTTCTGAGAGTGACAGTAATATTCTCACATCCCTCCTTGATGAGAAGTTCCAGGCCGATCTGAATCTGCTCACCCGTCCTCCAAGAGCCGTCCCTGTGAAAGACAATACGCGGGATCCTCTCCGTAGCCGTTTTGGCTCAAACCATTCTCGCTTGGCTGAGGTTCCCGAGGCTCCCGACTTGCCAGAGACGGCGGGCCATGGCCCCCGAGAGGGCTCGGGTGCTGGCCGAGCCGGCGCCGCGGGCGCGGACGCCCCCTCAGCGGGCGGGCGCTCGGCGGCCGGCCGCGCGGACTCGTGCGCTGGCGGCCGTGGCAGCGCCGGCGTGCTCGCGCTCGGACCCGAGCGGCGCGAGGGCGATCGCCAGCCCCGGGGCGCTGGGCCGGGCGCGGATACTGGCGCCGGCCCCCCTCTTGCCTTCGAAGAAGAGGGCCAGCCAGGCCGGACGGCATCTTTCGGCCCTCGACGAGAGGGACGCGAACGGGCTGGACCTCGCTGGAGACGCCGGGGAGGACGCCGAGGGCGACAGCAGCTCCAGCGGCTCCGACTCGGTGGTGGAGCAGCTGGGGCGGACTCGGGCCCGAATGCGGCAGCTGCGCGCGCGGAGGGCGCACCGGCGGGCGAAGCTGTACGCCGATGCTATCCTGGCGGCGCAGGGCGAGGGCGTGAGCCTCCTGGAGACCCTGGCGGTGACCCAGGCGACGCAGGTGAGGTACCAGCGATATCTCGATCGTTTCTACTCGCGTGTCGGCCTGAGCCGGAGGCAGATCCTGGCGAAGCCGGACACGGAGATCGACGAGCTCATGTGCAACTACATGACCGAGAACTACTTGCAGGGCGAGCAGAGCAACTACGGGGACCAGACGGTCGCAGCCTGGGTCAGCGCGAACCCGGACTTCGGTCGCGTGGGAGGTCGCAAGCTGCCGCGGACTTGGCGGGCGCTGAAGGCCTGGCGCAGGCTGACTCCGGGCAGGCGGCGGAAGGCCCTTGCCCTCCCGGTCTGGTGCGGGCTGGCTTGGAGGCTGGCGCAGCGGGGACACCTACGCCTGGGCATCTTCTTGATGATAGGCGTATCGATCTATGGTCGGCCCTCGACCTTGCTGGCCGCCCGGCGGTGCGACCTTGTGCCTCCGTCGCCTGGTGTCAGCAGGCACTGGGCCCTGTTGACCCACCCGCTGGAGCGGAAGAGGCCCAGCAAGCGTGGGCACTTCGACGAGGGCTGCCCCCTGGACTCGCCGTACCTCCAGGGCTTGGACGAGGTGTTCGAGCGGCTGGCCTCGACGACGTCGAAGGAGCCGCTGTGGAACTTCAGCTACCCCGAGGCAGCGACGCTGCTCAAGGAGGCGGCGGAGGACCTCGGGGTGGCCCCAGTGACATTGTACCAGATGAGACACTCGGGCGCCAGCGTCGATTTGGCGAAAGGCTGGCGCAGTCTGACCTCGGCGCAGCGACGCGGGGAGTGGACGCAGGCGAAGTCAATGCACCGCTACGAGCACAGCAGCAGGCTCGGCAGCGACTATGCAAAGCTCGACCCCCGGCTGCGCGCGACGTGCGAGGAGGCGGAGAGGCAGCTGGCACTCATCCTGACGGACCGGCCCCACAACGTGCAGATGTGGCGCAGGTGAGTCAGCTGCACCTGGGATACCGTGGAGGCCGCTCTCGTGGCCGCCTTCGCCGCTCGCGCCTCGGCAAGGGCCAGTACCTTGGCGATCTCTTCGCGGGCTGCCGAGCGGTGTCTCGGGCGGCCGAGGCCGAGGGCTTCCGTGCGAGGAGTTGGGACGTCATCTATGATGCAAAATGGCAGGACTTGTTGTCGCCGGCCGTGCTGCGGGCGATCAAAGCTGACGCTCGAGCTGGCCGGCTGGTGGCCGCGACAATGGCCCCTCCGTGCCAGACTTTTTCCCTCGCGCACGACAGGTCGAGACCTGTGCGCAGCCGCGAGGAGCCATGGGGCTTCCCCGCCTCCCAGCTGACGCCTGCCGATGCCGATGCAGTGGAATTAGGCAACCGCCTCGCTCGGGTTGCTCTTTCTCTCTTCAGATTCTTTTTGAAGCTGGGGGTTCCCGTAATCCTCGAACATCCCTTGACGAGCCGGCTGTGGCATACTGCTGAGGTGTGCGACTTATCGCACCATAAACATGTCTCTCTGGTAGAACTGGACCAGTGTCAGTATGGAGCAAGATGGAAGAAGCCCACACGGCTCCTCTGTGCACACGTGAATCGGGAAGATATAATTAAGCTCACCCGTCGATGCCGACCAAAGGGCTGTATATGTTCTAAGACTGGAAAACCCCATTGGCAACTCAGCGGCGGGGGGCCTGGTGGCCTCCGCCGCACCCGCATTGCTTCTGAATACCCTCCTGGTCTGGCACGGGCAATGGTCTCTACCCTCTTAGCTAGTACTGTTGAAAAGCGAGCTTGTCACTCCCACCCTTTCTCTCCCCACCCTAGCGAACATCCAACCTGGATAGCTTCGGGATGATTTGGGAGAAGGAGTTTTAAGGCATGCCTTTAAGCTCAAAGCCTCTGGCCATGACGAGTCCAGAGTTTCGCTAGATTCAGTCTCCGCAAGAAAAATGGGACCGTTGCTCTGGAGGTTTTAGAACGGGTTGAGCAGAGGGGCCATACGTGTGATGTTGGGCAAATGGAATATTCTGCCTGTCTCTGGTGTGCACTCGCCAACACCCTGCTGCCTATCTCCGCTCAAGTTGTTTCTGGTCTCCCGCCCCCCCAACCCTCGGGGAGAATGAGTTTTAAGGCATGCCTTTAAGCTCAAAGCCTCTGGCCATGACGAGTCCAGAGTTTCGCTAGATTCAGTCTCCGCAAGAAAAATGGGACCGTTGCTCAGGCCTTACCGTTCTGAGCCATTTCTCGAGCCGGACCGATCTGGGAGGGTCCTGGGACCCGAAACTGGGCAAGAACGTCCGTTGTGAGACATCGCAACGCCCAGATCTGAGGGTTGTCTCTGGTCCGCTACGTGAGCAGACCGTCGCCGTTTGCGCGCGCAGGCCGTAGCGGTCTGGGCCGCCGCCACCGCAGCTCAGTAATCGTTTAACCGATCCCTATCCTCATCCCCATCTCCATCCAGACCCCCACCATCTCAAAACCCCAGTTAGGGCATGTGCCCCTCGAAGCCCGAAGCAGACGGCCTACCTCCCCGTCCAGGGGGGGTAAATCGGCCAGTGGGACCACGGCCGCGCCCATTAGGATAGGGGTCGTTTAAACCATGTCCGTCGGTGCTGGTCCCCCGGGCTGGCGCGGGCGAGACGCGGCGTGGGGGGCTCGCCCAGCTGCGGCGGAGCTCAGCCTGGGGAGGGGGGGGGACGCGACAGAGGGCAGCCTCTCGGCG
>CAUYUJ010015683.1:262500-270000 GCA_963575745.1 Prorocentrum cordatum
GGGGCTCCATTCTCGGAAAACCAGTGGCGGGCTGTTTTTCAGTCCCAGAATTTTCTGAGGGTCGGGGACGACGTCGGGGCGGTGTGGTGTCCACGTGTTTCCCAGTTTTCCCGTGGGAACAGCAAAACATGTATACACCAGGATGCCGTACACACCAGAATCCGTTTTCTTGTGCGGATCTCAGTGCGGGACCGGAAAGAAGCATCGGTGCATAAAGTTCACGGGGGGAAGTGAGAAGGAAAAGGCCTTTTCAGAAGGCGGCGGGGCTTCTCAGAAGCCCTCTGGCCTTGAGAGAGGTTTTCTGTGTCTTCGGGGAAGGCTGAGAAAACTTCTCAGGAGGTCAGGGGAATTTCCGAGCCTTCGGAGGAGGCTCGCCCCCTCTCACTTCCCCCCCCAGCTGGCCGCCGATCCATCGAGAGCCGTCGCCGTCCGCAAACACGCAACGTCTTGAGAACGTAGATGCCCTGATTCGTACGTGCTGGAACGCAACGCGTACCGTGTTCAGCACGCTTCACGCGCGTGTTGGCCCCACTTTTTGGCGAGCGTATCGCACCAGGCCTACAATTCAAGTCTGCGTGTTGAGGTCCTTGTCAACACGCTACGGGTTGCGCGCCGCGTATCGGGGCAGCCGAGCTTGAGAAGATCGGGGCGCAGGTTTTTCACAGTTTTCTGCCCTCGGGGGCCCCCACCGGGCTCTGGGGCCGTCAGCAAGAAGACTCGACATGAGAAGCTGGACTTGTGTAATGGGTCGTGACTTCTGGGGGATTGACATTGTAAATTGTAAACAAAGTATGATGACGGGAGTCGTCGTTGTCGCCGCCATCGTCGCCGTCTCCGTCGTCGCTGTCTTGGTTGTGGTGGCGGCCGTCGTCAAGGGCGTCGGGGGCGTCGATGACGACGTCGGCGTCGAGAATGATGACGGGGAAGACGCTTGGTGGAGAAGTCGGTTTGGTGTGAGAGGAGGTTCGGGGGGAGGAGGAGGAGGAGGAGGAGGAGGAGGAGGAGGAGGAGGAGGAGGCGGAGGAGGAGGAGGAGGAGGAGGAGGAGGAGGAGGAGGAGGAGGAGGAGGAGGAGGAGGAGGAGGAGGAGGATCCAGGACAGAAGATTGATGTTCGGGGGTCGAGGTTCGAAGTTTTGGCGTGCTTGGGAGCACTGCTGGGGCAAGTGATTCCGCCCGCCGGATCCAGTCGATCGGGCGGGCCCCGATCTCTTATCTAGATTGGCGGCCTGACTGGGCTCCCAGTGGAGGGGTTTGGGGAGGGGCAAATACTTCACACGCCGAGGATTCGCCTGAGACTTCCCTACCACTCATGATCCTGAAGCTCAGAAGCCGGGAGCAGCTTCACAGATTTGAAGGCGGGCCGCTACCAAAGCGTGGCTTTCGCGTTAGCGCCGCGCACATTCGTTTTAAACATTTGCAAATGATTCACGGATTGAGGGCGGGCTGATTTCAAAATGTGGCTCTCGCCTCAGCGCCGCGCACACTCGTCTTAACCATTTGCAGGAGTTTCTTGGATTATGGGTGGACACTTTTCAAAATGTGGCTCTCGCCTTAGCGCCGCGCATATCCGTTTCACACACTTGCAAGAGTTCACGGGATTCCATGGTAACGTACCAGGAATAGTGTTTCGAAGCGATTCAGGATCGTCAGGACGCAACAGCTGCGTTGACTCGCGGTGTTGAAGTCCCAGGAATGGTGCTCTGGAGCGATCCAGGACCGTCAAAGCCCAACAGTCAGGTTGATTCGTGGGGTTGGAGTCCCGACAATGGTGCTCTGACGCGCTTCAAGATCTTGAAGCGGCTGTCTCCCAACGGGGGCACTTCCTGCAGTGGAAATGATCCCTACGGAGACCCCGAGGCCACGCGCCTAGGCCCGTTGGAGTTGGGCATGGGCGTCCTGGAGATCACATCTCACCCCGTCCAGCTCATGCTGGCGAGCAGCATGATTTTCTGCGCATTCGACGCGTTCCGCCCAGACTCGGGCTGGACGTGCGCGGACGTCGCCAAGCACCTCGACGAGCTCCCCGTGGCCGCGTCCAACTGAAGACATCCTCGCTGGCCTCGTGGCGGCACCCCGTCATCTCCAAGGCTGGCCTCAACAGGGGCTGGGGTGTCTTGACGCCTTGCATGTTGCTGGACAGCATGGCCCTCGTGGACTGGCTTTGGTGTGCAGGGGGCATCCCCAACGATCCTGCGTGGAGGACGGTGGTTGGCTTCCCGGCCAAAATTGAGGATGGTTTTCCACACCTAACGGGGCTGCCGCCAGCCTGCCGACTTCGTGGTTACTTCCAAACGCCAGCGAGGGGAGGGGCGTCGGGCAACGAGTTACGTTGCCGGCGCCCAGGCCAGCGCAGCGTGGGCGGGAACGCCGCTGCCGTCGCCGCCTCCGCCGCCTCCTATGGTTCCACCGACGTCTGCGGCATCGCCATCGCAGGCGCCGCCTCCTGCAGCTTCGGGCCGGGCCGCGCCCGCGCCCAGCGCCCCGCTGGCGGCCGCCGCGCAGCGGCAGCCTGAGCCGCGGCCGATGCCGCCGGGCCCGGGCTGGACCCTCCTCGGCCTGTGGGCCACTCGAGGGCGAGGACCCCCGCAGACGCACAGGCCAGCCCTGGCGGGCAAAGGCGGGGCAGGCGCCGCGCCTCGCTGGGGCAGGCAGAGGCCTCCACCGGATCGTCGCCGCCGCCTGCTCCGTCCCCACAGCCACCTGTTGGAGGGCCGGGCTTGCCGAGCCAGGCCGGGACCGGTGGCTGCGACGACGCGGGGGTCAACCGGCGCGCCGCCGAGGAGACCAGGAGGAACGCGCCTGCTGCGCCTCCTGCGCCTCCTCCGCCCCCGGAGCCTCCAGCTCCACCGCTGCCCGCCAGCTGCAGCGACAAGGGCCTCAACGGGTGCGCCGCGGAGAAGGCCAGGGGGATTGCACCTCTGGCGCCATCGGCTCCGACCAGCGATGGCGGCGAGGATGAGAAGGCGCCTGGGGTTGCCCAGAACGAGACGGAGAAAGAGGCCAGAGCGAGGGTAACGGCTGCCGCCGACCGACTGTTGGCGGAGCCGGCGGCGAGTCTTTCGTGTTCGTGGACAATCGGACCTGCATGCCCTCCAAGTGGTGTCTTTTCGGATCCTGGTATGGCGCTGTGTACCAATCTCGGAAGAATCAGGAAAAAGGAATGGCACCATACTTCGGTTCTCTGCGTGCAATCCTTTCGACGAGTACATTCATCTCACCCAGGCCCTGAACACCAGGCTGGCGGAGGTGACGAATGCCAGGGAGATTGAGCGGGTTCAGACAGCGCCACTGCCCCAGGCCTGCGTTATGTTTACAAATATCTTCGAGGCAGGAGGCATTCACTCGCGTTGCGTCGGCCAGAACATCTACGCTTGCGATCAAGTCCGCCGGCCGATCAGGGAATGGTGCCGCGGCCCCCTCATGAGCATGTCGTCCTCCGGGAAGAATTATCGCGGCACAGTGTGTCCGGAATCGACGTCATGATGTGCGCCGAGTCGACCTTCATCTTCGATGATCATGAGGGTCAATCTCGCGGGGACGGAGTACTTCGGAACGAGCTTAGTAGCATGACTGGGGCATGCTACGGCTGCCACAAGAAGGGGTTGAGCCTTCGGGAGTTCTATGATCTCATTGGCCACGCGGGCACGGAAGGAGGTGACTTCGATTGTGATAAACACTTCCAGTCAAAGCGTGACTGCAGAATACGTGTTGTGGCGTGGAGTGGGACTGGCTTGGACGCGAACAGTGATCACCGGCTGCAAGGGCCAACTCCCGATGCTGATGGCTGGCTCTACTTCGAGTGGAGGAGATTCTCGAGCAGGTCGTAAGATTCGTTGATACTCAGGCCATATCTTCCAAGGTCCAGGCACGTACATGATTGTCTCTGGCTTGGGAGATATTCAGTTTTGGGGCGTGCGCCTTTCAGAGGGCACGTGCATTATGTGGAGCGCCCTTGCTTCCCGAGCCGCTGCCGTAGCCGACGACCGAATGCTCCATGGGGAGGAGCTGGGGGTGCCGTGTCGGCTGCTTTGGGTCCGTGGATCAGAGCTTAGCCAGCTGGGGGCCCACCCCAATGGCGATCCCTGGCGCTTCCTGGCAAACCTTCCTGGTCATCCAGATGGAGAGTTCGTGACCGTGGCGTCAAAGTACGTGCGAGCCGCGTGCCAGCTCTGCGTGGAACTCAACCAGGACCCAGACGATCCGACGCGCGGCAACTATGTTGCTGCCAGAGGCTCGGGGCCCAGGAGCGCTGCTGCAATGCCGCCGCCAGCGACGAGCCCACCCGGGGCCCGTTGCCTGATCGGCGGGATCACCGTCAACGGCGCGGCCCCCTGAATGGGCGTCGGAAATGTTCTTCCGTTCAACCCATCCGCGGGCCCGCAGCTGTCCCTCCTGGACTGCAGAGACACCGTCCCGCCGATGCTTTCGCAGTAGGCGCGCAACAAGGGCGTGCCGCCCATCCTTTCTTTCAATCGGGATCTCGTGATGCCGGGAATGCTGCCCGATCCAACCCGAGCCCAGACAGATAGCGTTCCAGACGAGCGCGTGCAGGCGTGTCTGCGGTTGGCCGAGTTTTGCGGTCGCCTCTTCGACGGGCGCTATCTCTGGTTCCAGCCGGGCGGCGCCCTGATCACCGAGTTCCGCCCGTTGTGGTCCCTGGCGCACCAGGTCTTTCGGATCATCGCGTCGGGGGTCGGTGGGCCCGAGATATCGTGGGTGCTGGTGCTGGACCGCCGGCTCCATGGCATTGCTCTCATTCCTGACGTGGACTCAGCGCGCATTGATTGTCGAGTGCGACGGGCAGCTCGTCAAATACGAGAGAGATGGTGAATATCGGCTTGTGACTACCGAGCTTGAGAACAGAAGGACCCCCCTCCGTGGGCTGACGATGGAGACCTCGTCTTCAGCGCGGGATGTCGCGGCCGACTGGGCATCGTGCTTTGCTTCCACTGTCGTTTGATGGTCGCCTATGTTGCGTAGATCGCCCCGCCCCGCGGCACCGTGCCGTTGCAGGCCTGGCGAGACTTGGGCGTGGAGGAGGCCCCGATCGACAGTTCAACGCCGGGGGCCAGCAATTCTGTAGTTGGCCCTGCGCAGCAGGCGCCGAAGATGAGCCTGGTCGGGCGCGAGACGGATTCGAACGTCAACGAGACGAAGTGGCCGCATAACGACCGGGAGGATGCCACCGTTCGAAGAAAATTGGGGCTCCAAGGGAAACGCGCTTTCCGTGTGATCAGCACGGCGCGCCTTGCCTGCCTCCCTGAGTCGGTCGACGATCTACGACCGCCACGACGAAGTTTAACTAAGTTCGGTATCGCCAAGAAGCTCGCCCCGCGCTGGATCCGGCATCGAGCCTATATGGGCGCGCCAGCAACGGGGAAGCAAGCGATCGTGCCGATGGAAGTCAGGTGTCCCTATTTGAGTGTCGTATCAAAATGGACGACCAGTGCGATTATTTCGCGTTGGAGGAGTTTCCGTAGGATCTCGACCGGCCCCGGAATCGCGGGCGGGGCGAGCCCTCCAATGGCTGGGGGTGCTGGGTCAGAGCGCGCGGGCAGATGGGCAGGATCCCCCCGTTGACATTGCCCGAGGACGCGATGGACAAGGATATCGACGAATGCTGACAGCTCGTTGAGAGGGCGCCTGCGGCGGAGGATATTCAGTGGCAAGACGGGCCAGGGCCCGTGGCGCCTCGGGCTGCTGTCGACTATGTCGGCATTGCCCGGGGCGTCGGTGCTCGCTCGCGCGGTCGGACCTGGGTAGCGCCTTCGAGATCGGGCGCTCTCTGTCCGCCCGGGGCGTTCTCTACGACGACTCCAACAACTAGCACTATGCCATGATCGCGAGCGTGACCAAGCCCAGTGGTTTCAATCATGAACCCAATGGCGGCCCCGAGCAGACGTCGGCGCAGGTCCAGGGTCCAGGCCAAGGTGTAGCAACTCTGGGCAGAGCCGCGGGCTCTTTGCACCTGCAGTCCAGACACTGTTCTTCGCGGCGCATGGTGGACTCGGGGAACGGGAACGTACTGCTTGGCGATTCAGAAGGCCAAGGGGTCCAAGTGGGCGCGCAGCGTAGGATCCAAGGATGATGAACTTGATGTCTGGAGAGGCTACGAGAAGGAAGTGGGTGGGTGGGGGGGGGCTGGAGATCGCGCGCGCGCATAAAGAGATTGGCACCCTGATCCGCGACTGCGTGGAGGACATGTTTGCGGACGTGCAGCAGTTGATGGGGGGTAGTGTTGCGGACGTCGAGGATTGTCCTCACTTTTTTCAACGGCGAAGGCGTACATCTCCCGCGCCACTGCCCCGCTCACGAAATCGGGCCGCGCTGCTGTCGAGCGACTGGCGGCGCAGAGCTGGGGGTGGGGGGAGTATGTGATCAACGCGGCGATGATCGTGCTCTCCACGTATTCGCAGTTCGAAGTGCCTCAACCGAGCCGGTCCGGGGCGCGGATCGAGGGGCCCCTCGGTCTCGGAACTTTGTTCCGAGCGCTGCGTCGGAGCCTCTGGTGGGCCGCGTGGTCGCAAGGGTGGCGCTCGCCCTCGGCCGACCCAGCCGAAGGGGCGGTGACGCTCTGCTCGGGCGACTTCAGCGGGGATAGGCAGCTCGGTGGGCCCTGGTCGCGGTGTGCCACCTGCTGCTGTTAAGGGCGGCGGGAAGGGCCAGCGGCAGAAGAGGCGGGGCAGCCAGGGGCCGCGTGATCGACCGCCGCTCGTGCGGCGCCGCAACGCCGAGCCGATGCCCTGGGAGCTTCAGGATCGTGTTCGGGCGAAGTCTACTGCGGCCCCAGCTGTGCCACAGCCTCGCCGCACCTCGACGCGTGACGTGCGGCTGGAGGCAACTGATGAGGAGCCCCGTCAGGGCCAGGAGGATGAGGCGCCATGGTCGACGTGGCGCAGCTCGTGGTGGAGCTCTGGCAGCTGGTGCGGCTGGCGCGGCTGGGGCGACCGCTGGGGCTACGATGACTGCTGGAACGGTTTCTGGCGCTGAGGGGGGCGACTCGTAACTATGCTACGAGCGTCCTGGCATGCTCGCGCGGCGCGGAGGCAAGCGGCTGCGAGCCTCCGCGCACCAGGCAGCCTGCCCAGGACGCAGTGCGTTGGCCAATGTGCTGACGTCCGTCTGCGCGCGGAGTCCCCGCGCCCAAACGGCCGCGGGGGGAGTCATTGGCAGCGCTCCCCTCGCCCCCTCTTCCGCGTCGCCGCGTACCTTCCAACAGAAAATTAGCGGCGCCGCCGTAACCATATTCTTATTGGCAGCAATTTTCGCGAGGTGTTACAAGCGCGCCCTCCCCTCCTCCCGGGTCGGGCGCATACTTGCACATGCACCTATAGCAGACTCGCTTACTGGGCACTATTGCCATCGTGGCAAGGAGGCCCCCAACCCCGATGTACAATCTGGGGCCAATATTCGAGGGTATACATATGCAATATGAGGAACAAGGTCACTACAAACACTTGCGTACTAATAAGGGTATCCCCGAATTGGATAATACTAGG
>CAUYUJ010015683.1:280000-282500 GCA_963575745.1 Prorocentrum cordatum
GGGCCGCGGCATTGACGGCTGCTCGGCTCAGGCGTTGCTGCATGAGGGCGTGCGGGCCCTCGACGAGATGGGAGGGCGCGGTGCTCTCCGGCGTGCTGGGCCCGCGTCTGGCATCCGCGTCGACGCGCTGAAGCGGCTCGAGAGCTGCTTCGATGCCGTGCCCAGCTGCCCGTCGGACCTGACCGCCGAGGCGGCCGCCCTGGCCGTCATCGGCTCCGATCCTGGCTACGCCTTCGACGAGGTCGCCAGCGGGAAGTACGCCACCTAGCAGCGCGGGAAGGTCTCGCTCCCGCGCGTCGCTTCAGGGGTGGTCAACTTGGCAGACGTGCTGCCCCCTGATGCACGCTGTTTGCTAATGGGTGAGACTGGGGCCTTGCTTGAGAGAGGCTCGGCTACATCTTCTTCCGCGTCGGGTGTGCAATTGGCCTTGGCCAGGGGGCTCGCTCGCTGTCCAGCCCCCCGCGGGGAATTTTTGGCCGACTTGCTCGAGCGTGACATGCTCGAGGTTGGCGCGTCTTTCTCACAGGTGGCGCCCTTCTTCGTTTGCAAGAAGGACTTAACCCTCATACCCTCAGGCTGATCTTCGACGCCAGGGTCTCGAACGCGATGTTCTCTGACCCCGACTGCGTTCCCCTTGCAGCTGCTCAGGCCCTGGCCTCGGTGGAGGTGCCACCTGGTGAAAGGCTCTTCGTCGCGCAGGGCGACGTCGCTTGCTGCTTTTGCGGGTTCCTGCTGCCGCCGCATCTGCGCGACGCCTTCGGCTTGCCGCCAGTGCCTTGGGCAGCGCCGCCGCCGGCGGCCCGCCGCGCTTTGGGCCCCCCCCCCGCCCGATGGGCTTGTGCGGCTTCGGCTGCGCGTGGCCCCACAAGGATGGTCTTGGGCTGTCTACTTCGTGCAGCAGGCCATGCGGCACATCGTGGGCGCCCGCGTCCCAGCGGATCGCCTGCTCGCCCAGTGCGTGCCGCGCGCGCCCGCGCAGCCTGGCTCGGGCGTCTCGCTGACCCACATCGACAACTTCGCCGCGCTCGCCACCTCGCAGGAGGAGGCCGGCTGCCGCTCGGAGGAGATGCTGGCTGCCGTGGCGGCTGCTGGAGTAGACGCTGGCCTTGAGCCCCATGGCTCGCCGCTGCTGGGCTTTGAGAACTGGACGGCGAGGGCGCGCGGTGGCGCCCCTTGGCTCGTAGGTTTTGGCGCGCGGCCCTGGCCTTGCGCGGCGCACTTGCGCGCGCTGGGCTGGGGCAAGACTCGCCGTGCGGGGCGTCCGATCGCCCGTGTGGTGGGCCGCGCCTCGGCCATCGTGTTGCTGCGGCCCGAGATGCTGTCGGTCTTCTCGTCAGTCTACGTCTTCGCCGACCGCTTCTTCGCCCCGTCTGCCCGCGTCTGGGCTTCGGCGCGGAAGGAGCTGCGGGCTGCCTGGGCGCTGCTGCCGCTGGCCTTGGCCGATGTGAGCCTGCCATGGTCGCCGGCTGTGGAATCGGTAGACGCCTCGCTTCACGGCTTCGGCGTGGCCGAGAAGGACTGGGATGCGGCCGCCGTCGGCGTTGTCGGGAGGGCGTCAGAGCGCGGCCGCTGCCGAGGCGCCCTCCGCACCAACCGCCGCTCCCGCGATCTCGTGGAGGTCGCCGCCCGCCGCTGGCGCCGCCGCGACAAGATCTTGGCGCTGGAAGCGGAGGCAGCTGTCTGGCAGGTGAGGCGCTTGGCTCGTGCTCGTGCGAGCGTGCTGCAGCGCCGTCTCACTCTCTCCGATTCGATGGCATGGGTCCTCACTTCGTGCAAAGGGCGAAGTTCAGCTGGTACCTGTTGCGCAGGTGCCGCGAGTTTTGTGCTATGACGTTGTCGCTCGGGGCACGGGTGGCCTCTCGTTGGATTCCGTCAGAGTGGAAGTCGGCCGACGAGCCCAGCAGAAGGTACGATCCGTCCTCGTCGCATCACGGTCGGCACTTTCATCGGGACTTGCAAGCAGCAGGGTGTGTCTGCACCTGTCAGTCTGGGAGTCATGAGCGTATCTCAACATCTGCTACAATATCTCAGCATCAACAGCAGCCTGAGCATGAACTACAGCATGCAGCTATTCATCATTTGCAACCTGCACTTCATCATAATGCGCAACTGCAGCAGCCTGAGCTACAACAACATCGGCAGCCCGAACAGGATCTACAGCAGCAGGAGTCAAAGCAACAGCCTGGGCTATGTCGACACGCCTCCAGCAATGAGCAAGCGCTGCTAAGGCAAGCACTCGTCATCCAAGACAATCAACAGCCTGATCGTCAGTCATCTTCACCCGTTGTCACCCGGGCCCGAGAATGTCCTCAGGGGCCTCACGGACAGCCCTGTTTCCCGCGATCAGCCCCGCGCGGTCGCGATCGCCGAGGCGAGACTGCACGGCCCCGCAGCCTCGGACGGACTGCGGGAGCAGCTTGCCGCGGGACGGGCCATGGCGCGCCTCTTCGCAGCTCCCTTCGCCGCAGGCCTCCCTGGCCCCGAGGATTCAGGGCCGCCG
>CAUYUJ010015683.1:292500-295000 GCA_963575745.1 Prorocentrum cordatum
TATATAACTATGTAGACAGGTGGCATACACATTGGTTCGTCAAGTTTGGCGTGCAGGCGGAAGTGATAGAACGATAGCGGTGCGTAAGTAAGCATACCGATAACTCCTTGTTGCCGTTTTCGTCATCGTCGTTACACTGATGCTATTCCTTCTCTTCCCTTCATCTTTCCTCTTCCTATCTATCGTCCTCGCCCCACTCTGCGAACCCTTCCCCGTCCTCCTCAGTCTTTTTTGGCGGAGCCTCCTCCTGGGAGAGCCTCTTGGGAGCCTCACGAAAGCTTTTTGGGGGCTTCCCGGGTGCCTCTCGAGGCGTCCTGGACGCTTTTTTTGGGCCTCTGGGGGCTTTCTCGTGTCACTTTGCTGCGAAGCATGTTCTTCTCAACGACCGTGTCGCCATTTGGAGTGCTTCCAGGGGCGTCTTGACGCTGTGTTGGGCCGTCATGGGGCTCTCTTTGGGCCATCTTTGGGCTCCGTCGGGCTGTCTTGGGGCTGTCTTCAGTTGTCTGGAAGCCCTTTGTAGATAGTTTTTTTTTGTTGTCGCGAGAGATTGTACGAACTTCCTTGCCCTCTACCAGGCCGTCTCGGACGTCCCGAAAACAAGAGCCAATCATCTACAATTCACGCAACAACTTCAGTGCGTCAATGTTTTTTTTGCGTTTCGAGCGTCTCTTGGGAGTGCTCTTTGGGCCGTCTTCGGGCGTCTGGTGGGTGTGGGGCCGCTTGGGGCTCACGCGACGCCGCTTGTCCACCCTCCTGACCAGTTTGGACCCGCTGGCTAGGCCCGGCAGTGACGTCCAGGATGCCTGGAAGTCTCGGGGCACCCTCAGCGGGGGCGTCCGGGGTCCCCAGAGCCAGGGATCCGGAGGGTCTGCTCTTTTCAGGGGAGGGCTTTTTCCCAGGTTTTCCAATTAGTAAACATGCACGAGTTGGGATGCATGCACCTATATATATATATATATGTATACACACACGTCTATATAAATGTATACCGATGGGAGTGCAGAGCTATGCATCTATACATGAGCCTGTCTATATACACATATGTACATATATGTAGTACCGCCGATCGATGGACGGGGCCACATGCGAACCCTGCCCCTACCCCCCACGATTTCTGAGGGGAGCTCCCGAGCGAGGTAAACCCCACCCTCCCCCTCAGAAATCGTGGGGGGTAAGGGTAGGGTTCGCATGTGGCCCCCTAATTGAGAGCGAGACCGATCTAGACATTGATCGCGAGGAAGATTGATAGTTATACCCATGTGCAATGGGACTGACATATCAGTGTTTGCCAGCGTGGGCCTCAAACAGCGTGCTTCTAGCCAACAGGTTGTGCAGTTTCATGTGGTGCAATTTGTGCTGTGCAGCCTGTGTTGCGCAACCTATGTCGTGCAGTAGAGGTGGCGCGACCCATGAGGTGCAATATGTTCTGTGCAGTCTATGTGGAGCAATATATGTGGTGCAGTCAATGTGGTGCACTGTATGTTGTGCAGAATCTGGTGTGCCATCTTTGTTGTGCACTCTATGTGGTGCGATCTATGTGGTGAAATCTATGTGAAGAAGTTCATGTGTCGCAATACATGTTGCGGAATGTGGTGCAAATTATGCCGCACAATATATGTGTATATGCATGTATGGTGCAATGTAGTTGGTGCCGCACATGTTGTGCAATCTTTGTGAAGCAATATGTGTGATGCGAGCTATGTGGGGCAACTTTCGCGAAGCAACCCATGTTGTGCAATCTGTGTCGTGCAATATATGTGGGGCAATCTATGCTTTGCAGTACAGGAAGTGTAATCAGTGTGGTGCAATATAGGTTGTGCAGTATATCTCGAACAATATCTGTGGTGCAAGCTATCTTGTACAATGCAGGTGGTACCATCTATGATGTGAGTGATCAAGAAGGGCGCTGCAGGCGTTTTTTTGTTTTTGTTTTTGTTTTTCCGTGCACTCTATGTGGTGCAATCCACCGGCGGAGACAGGTGGCGACGAGGCGGCGGCGGGGCGGCGACGGCGACGACATAGCCGCCAGACCGCCCAACCGGCCCAGACGATGGGCGGCGACGAGGCGGCGACGGAGCGGCGACGGCGACGACATGGCTTCCAGACCGCCAGACTGGCCCAGACGACGGGCGACGAGGCGGCGACGGGGCGGCGACGGCGGCGACATAGCCGCCAGACCGCCCAACCGGCCCAGTTCCTCAGAACAGAAGTAAGAGCTCATAAGTGCAAGCACTGCTTGGGGAATATCTTTATGTATGTATGTATATATATATGTACATATATGTATATGTGTACAGATACATATATTTACATATATTTACATATATATATAGATGTTTTTTGTTCGATACAGATGGAGGTTGATATCGGAAGATCGTTAGATATATGTTCCGTGGTTGTCCCGTCGTTGTTTGGTGATTTCCCCGTCCATAGGTAGATAGTAAGATCGATGTAGAGGTAGTGAGGTTGATTCATAGGGAAACATAAGGATCAAGAGTTA
>CAUYUJ010015683.1:300000-315000 GCA_963575745.1 Prorocentrum cordatum
TCCCGCGCCCCACGGGCTCCGCCGCGCGGGCTCCGACGCCAGCGTGCCGCGGCTGCGCTCCGGGCCCCGCCCCGCCCCGTGCACGACACTCCGCGGCCAGCTCGGCCGAACTAGGGGGCCACGTGCGAACCCTGCCCCTACCCCCCACGATTTCTGAGGGGGAGGGCGGGGTTCACTCCGCTCGGGAGCTCCCGAGCGGAGTGAACCCCGCCCTCCCCCTCAGAAATCGTGGGGGGTAGGGGCAGGGTTCGCACGTGGCCCCCTACAAACACTTTTCCCGGCGGCTGCGAGGCGGAGGCGGTCCGCACCGGCGAGCGGCAACGCGGGGCAGCCGGAGCGCGGATGGGCCGGCATGCAGGAGAGGGGGGGAAAGCTGGACAGGGCGGCCGCGAAGGGAAGGAGGATCACCGAGCGCGGTCCACTACTCGCAGAATGCCTACTCGCAAACTTCCTAAACACACATGTCTGCTCTGATGTAACTTGTCGTAGATGCTCCGCGGGGGTTCCAGGCCATTTGCGAGTAGCTACTTTGCGAGTAGTGGAACGCGCTCGTCTAGAGTCAGGAGGGGAAAACACACACACAGACACAATTAATCGTCCATCCCGAGGAAAATATGGGAAAGTATGGGAAGTGGGGGGAAGATAAGAACCCAGAAAATATGGGAAAATATGGGGAATCCTGTTATTCGTGTGTATTTATTTGTGTGTCCTGGGGCCCCTTCATAGAGGAGGCGGAGGGCACTCAGACGTGGAAGAGTTCCACACAGAGCGCGCCGGCGCGGCCAGCGGCGGCGGCGGGGGCCGTGGCAGCCCACTTCGGCCACACACGCAGGACAGCGATTGGCCTGCGAGGAGTGGCGCTGGCGCGTAGTATATTCGGGGGTGGACAGACCTCCTACCCTGACACGTCGATTAAGGAATTGGCCGTTTTCGGTTCGCGAGAGGGCGTCGCGGCCGTCATTTTTGCGGGTCCAGGCCCGTCGGTTTCGGTCCCAGGCCGTTTTCACTAAGGGGAGGTCTACGGAAGGGAGGTTTGTCCACCGCCGATATATAGGGAAGCCAGGAGGTACCGATGCCCCGCTTCTCCTGGGACCTCTCCCCGGGTGCGTGCTGACCAGGATTTCGAGGCGAATCCAGCGGTGGCGGCGAGGGCCTCCCAGGAGGCCCAAAAAGGGGAGCACGGGCGGGTGGTAGAGTTCTGGGTGCCTTTTCCGCCTCTGGCAGTAGCTCCCACATTATCATTGACTGTTCATCATACATTGCCATCGGTCCTCCGACGAGCTAACAGCACCCCCCTGCTCCACCCGGCGCTCTGCCGAACGGGCGCTCCTCGGAAGGCGGCCCGGGGCAGCGCGGCCTGCCGCAGCAATGTCGGGCTCCCGTAGGTGGCCACGTGTGAACCCTGCCCCTACCCCCCACGATTTCTGAGGGGGAGGGTTCGCATGTGGCCCCCTACTCCCGGGGCACCTGCGTGCAGCGCAGCAGGGCGTCGCAGCACCGCCTCGGGCGCCGGCGCCTCCCATCCGCGCCGCTGGGCGCCCCAGGCTTGGCGCAGGGGCGGCGACTGAGAGCCTGCAAGGTGCGGACCCCCTGCGGTCGACCCGAAGCAGCTCCGCGCCGCCCGCAGCTCGCCGTGCAGCGCCGTGGATCTCGGCCTTGGCCGACGCCAGGCTGGCGTCGGCCGCCGACGGCGCCCGCCGCCGCGCGGCCGATCGCTCCGGCCGCGACCCGGCCGCCGCGGCCGGAGCTCTCCGGGAAGGCTGCACGGTAGCCCCGCCCGCGCCACCGTGCTCGCGGCGACGGCACGCCGCGCCTGGAGCCAGCACGCGCCAGAATGACCAATTACGGAAGGGGCGAGGAGGATGATGAGGAAGAGGAAGATGAAGGTCATGGTGATGGTGATGCTGATGATGATATGACGACGATGAGGAGGATGAGGATGAGGATGAGGATGATGATGATGATGCAGATGATGACGATGATGGTGATGATGATGATGATGATAATGATGATGATGATAATGATGATGATGATGATGATGATGATGATTATGATGATGATGATGATGATGATGATGATGATGATGATGATGATGGTCATGACGATCTGATGATGATGATGATGATGATGATGATGGTGATGGTGGGTGATGGTGATGGTGATGGTGATGGTGATGGTGATGATGATGATGATGATGATGATGATGATGCTGCTGCTGCTGCTGCTGCTGCTGATGATGATGATGATGATGATGATGATTGGTGGTGGTGGTGGTGGTGGTGGTGGTGATGATGATGATGATGATGATGATGAGTAGGAGGACCAGGAGCAGGAAGAGGAGGAACGAGAAGAGGACGGGGGAGGACGCGGGCCGAGTGGATTTGGGGGCGCGAGATTTGTAGACCTGTCTTTGCTGCCAGTGCTTGGGCAGGTGCCAACTCGCCACTCTGGCAGACGCTGCAGGTGTCGGACTCTGTGAAGTGCAGCATCGCGCAGAGGATACAGCGCATCCAGTGCCGCCATGCTGCAGGATGGATGAACATGTGAGGGAAAAGGATGAGGAGGCGGAGGCGGAGGCGGAGGTGGAGACGGAGGTGGAGGAGGAGGAGGAAGAGGAGGACGAGGAGGAGGAGGAGGAGGCGGATGAGGAGGCGGAGGAAGAGGAGGATGATGAGGAGGAGGAGGCGGAGGAGGAGGAGGAGGAGGAGGAGGAAGAGGAGGAGGAGGAGGAGAGGGAGTGAGAGGGAGGGGGAGGAGGAGGAGGACCAGTGTAAACCAAAGACTCACCAACGATGTCGGAATAAACTCTCGCTCCAAGCTCCTTCTTCATAGACCCCTACAATGGTCCATTTCCACTGAAGGATCCGCTTCGTGGGGGGACAACCGTTTGAAGACCCTGAAGCGTGCCAAAACACCATTTTCGGAACTCCAACGCCACGAGTCAACATGACTGTTGCGTTTTGGCGATCCGGAATCGTGCCAGAATACCATTCCCGCTGTTGCGCCCTCACAACCTGGAGTCTTTCCAAAGCACCATTTCTGGCACGTTGACTATGGGAACCCGTGAAACTCTTGCATTTGTTTGTTTCAATGTGCGCGGTGCTAAAGCGCGAGCCACTTTTTGAAAACGAGTTGCGTTCAATCCGTGACGCTCTTGCAATTCGCAGAACGAGTGTGCGTGGCGCAATGGCGAGAGCCATATTTTGAAAATCACCCGCTTTCAATCAGTGACAACTTTTGTTCGCGGCGCAAAGGCGAGAGTCCCATTTTGAAAACTCGCTCTCCATCCGTGAAACTTTTCAAGAGAATGTAAGCGGTGCCAATGCGAGAGCCACATTTTGGAAGCGACCCGCGCTCCATTTGTGAAACTGTTGTCGACGTCTTAGCATCAGGGTCATAAATCATGAGGAGGTCCCAGGCGGAACGCCCGGCCCGCCCTTTCGATTGGCTTCGGGGTGCGACAGGGAAGTGTTCTTCACAAGGAGAAAGAATGGAGGAGGACCAGTGAAAGCCCAAGACGCATCAATGATGTTGCAGTAAACCCTCCCACCAAGCTCATTTTTTCCATTGTTCCCTTCAAGAATTTGTCTTCACAACGGGAAGGGCCTCATAGAAAGACAACCAACCGTTTGAGAATTTTCACCCGTACCAGGACACCATTCCTGGGATTCAACGCTGGGGGTTAACCAGACAGTTGCGTCTCGACACTCCTAGATCGTGCCAGAAAATCGTCTTTGGGACATCAAAACGGCGAGTTTACGTGACAGTTACGTCTTGACAATCCTAAATCGTGCCAGAACATTCTTTGGGGGAGCCAACCAGACGAATCCTTGAAACTTTTGCGAACTTTGAAAACGAATGTGCACGGCGATAAGGCGAGAACCACATTTTGAAGACGAGCCACGTTTTGAAGACCGCCCTCCCCGAGGCTGTTCCGATTTTTTAAGGCAGATGCGCGCGGCGTTGAGGCGAGGGCCGTACTTCGAAGACGGGCCCGCCTCTATCCCTGAAGCTGTTGTGAACTTTTGAAGTGAACATGCGCGGCGCTGAGGCGAGAGCCATATTTTGAAGACGGGCCGCCCTCCCATCTCTGAAGCTATTCGAACTGTCGAGCTTCAGCATCTGCAATGTCGAGGGAGTCTCGGGCGACACGCCCAGCCCGCCCCACCGACACGGAGGAGTGATATTTGTCAGGAAACGGGAGGGAGGAGGAGAAGGAGGAGGAGGGGAAGGAGGAGGGGGAAAGATGAGGATGAGGATGAGGATGAGGATGAAGATGCGGATGATGATTATGATGATGATGATGATGATGATGATGATGATGATGATGATGATGATGATGATGATGATGATGATGATGATGATGATGATGATGATAATGATGATGCTGATGCAGATGCTGATGCTGATGCTGCTGCTGATGATGATGAGGGAGGGGCAATGGAGGAGGAGGAGGAGGAGGAGGAAAAGGAGCAGGAGGATAATGATGACGAGGAGGAGGAGGATGATAATGGTAACGAGGAGGAAGAGGAGGAGGAGGAGGAGGAGGAGGAGGGGGAGGAGGAGGAGGAGGAGGAGGAACCTGTTTTGCTGTCATCGCTGCCATGCCCGTCGCGGTCGGAAGGGCAGACGTTCGTGCGGTGCTTCCAGCTCGCCGCCATCGCTGGCGGCGCTGCTCTCTGTGTCCACTACCATCACCTCTCGCCGTCGTTGTCCCGCTCTTCGTGCGCCCGGGTCTCCTGTGCCCTTTTGTGCCCTCCTTTCCTGCTCGAGGGTCTTCGATGGCACCGCGGGGGCGTGCGTCGCGTGCCTCGGTCCTCGTGTTTCATGTGGTCGCCGAGCCCATGCCGATCCTCGGCCGCATCGAGGACACGGTCGGTTGGTCCTGGGGTGGACAGGCCCACCCGAGGCCCCCCGCGAACATGCTGTTGCGCCGATGTTTGGGCTTTTCAGCCCCACATCGCAGGGGAAAGACAACATCCGCTATCCTCCTGCGTTCCTGCCCCCTGGTGCCCCCGCTGTCCGCCCGTGTTCTCCGGGCGCCCGCGTCCCTGCGCGCCTCCGTACACCTTTCCTCAGCCTCTCTGCTCGTCAGTGTTTTGTTGTTGTTGTTGCTGCTGTTGCTGCTGCTGTTGCTGTTGCTCTTGCTGTTGTGGTTGTGGTTGTGGTTGTGGTTGTTGTGGTTGTTGTGGTTGTTGTTGTTGTTGTTGTTGTTGTTGTTGTTGTTGTAATTGTTGTTGTTGTTGTTGTTGTTGTTGTTGTTGTTGTTGTTGTTGTTGTTGTTGTTGTTGTTGTTGTTGTTGTTGTTGTTGTTGTTGTGTGTGTGTGTGTGTGCTTGTGGTGGAAATGTTTTTACATCGTATGGGGATGAGAATAGTGAGGAGGAGGAGGATGAGGAAGAGGAGGAGAAGGCATGATGAGGAGGAGGAGGCATGACGATGTTGATTCTGATGATGATGAGGAGGAGGAGGAGGACGAGGGGGAGGAGAAACAAGGATGCGGAGGGGGGAGGATGGAATGCATGCGGGAGATGAGGGAGGTGGATGGGGGGACGGGGGTAGGATGAGGAAGCGAAGGGACTTGTACGAGGATAATGATGGATGGGTGGTTGGTTGGTCGGCAGGGCGGATTCGTGATGCTGGTGCTGATGCTGCTGCTGATGCTGGTGCGGATGATGATGTTGATGCAGGAGAAGAGGATGATGATGCTGAAGATGATTATGATGAGTATGATGGTGAGGATGATGATAATGGTGCGTATTATGGTGAGTACGTATGATGAGTTTTATGATGATGATTATGATGAGTATTATGGTGAGTATGAGTATTATGGTGATGAGTATGGGATGATGAGTATTATGGTGATGAGTATTATGTGTAGTATGATAACTGGATGATGATTATGATGAGTATTACGGTGAGTATGATGCCCATGAAGAAGATGATAATGATGTAGCTGCTGATGCTACTGATGATGATCATGGTGATGATGATGGCGGTGGTGCTGGTAATGGTGGTAGTGGTAATGGTGGTGGTGGTGGCGGTGGTGATGCTGATTATGATGATGATGATGCTGATGATGATGAAGATGATGGTGATGCTGCTGCTGCTGATGATACTGATGATATTGATGATGATGCTGCTGATGATGCTGATCATGATCCTCATGCTGCTCATGATGCTCATGATGATGGTGATGCTTATGCCCGTGATGATGATTATGATGATGATGCTGCTGCTGATGATGCTGATGATGCCAAAACTGATGATGCTGATAAACATGATGATGTTGATGCTGCTGCTGATGATGCTGATGCTGATTACGAGGCTGATGCTCATACTGATGCTGCTGCTGATGATGATGATTCGTATGCGTACGCTGATTCTGATGATGGTGATGCTGCTGATGATGAGCATGCTGCTGATGCTGCTGATGATGATAATGCTGATGCTGATGCTGCTGCTGATGCCTATGATGCTGACGCTGCTGCTGATGATGCTGATTCTGATGATGCTGCTGCTGATGGTGTTGATGATTATGTTGATGCGGATGCTGATGCTAGTGATGCTGACTCTGATGCTGACGATGATGTTGTTGTAGATGCCGCTGATGATGATTATGATGATTATGATGATTATGATGGTGATGATGACAAGCATGCTGATGATGATGATGATGATGATGATGATGATGATGATGATGATGATGATGATGGTACTGTTGTTGATGATGCTGCTGATGACGATGCTGATGATGATGTGGATGATGCTGATGCTGCTGATGAGGAGTATGATGATGTCGATGATACTGATGCTGACAATGATGAAGATGATGATGACTATGATGCTGCTCATGATGATGATTGTGATGATGATGCTGCTGCTGCTGATGATGATGATGATGCTGATGCTGCTGCTGATGATGATGCTGATGCTGAGGATGATTATGCTGATGATGATGATGATGATGATGATGCTGCTGCTGCTGCTGCTGATGATGATGATGATGATGATGATGATGATGCTGCTGATGATGACGATGATGATGATGATGATGATGATGATGATGACGGTGGTGGTGGTGATGATGATGATGATGATGATGATGATGATGATGATGATGATGATGATGATGATGATGATGATGATGATGATGCTGATGCTGATGCTGGGGATGATGATAGTGGTACGTAGGAGGAGTAGGAGGAGGAGGAGGAGGAGGATAGGAGGAGGAGGAGGAGGAGGAGGGGAGGAGGAGGAGAAGGAGAAGGAAAAGGAGAAGGAAAGAAGAGGAGGAGAGAAGGAGGAGGAGAGGAGGAGGAGGAGGAGGAGGACAGGGAGGAGGAGGAGGAGGAGAAGGAGGAGGTGGACGAAGAGGAGGATGGGGAGGATGAGGAGGGAGAAACACATGTTGGAGGAGGGGGAGAAGGGTGAGGGACAGTAGGTCGGTCAGGAAACAAGGGAACAGAGGTAAGGGTCGCCCTCTCGCGCCTCCTGGGCGAGGTACGAGGCGCTGGCTCAACGCGTGCAGTGGAGCGGCGACAGCGAGGCGGGCGCTGAGGGAAGATAATGCGAGGATGGCAGAGGAGGAGGAGGAGGAGGAGGAGGAGGTGGAGGAGGGGGAGGAGGAGGAGGAGGAGGAGGGGGAGGAGGAGGAGGAGAAGGAGGAGGAGGAGGAGGAGGAGGAGGAGGAAGAGGGCCAGTTCAAACTCAAGACTCATCAACGATGTTGGAATCAACCCTCCCTCCAAGCTCCGTCTCCACAGGCCCTTACAACAAGGATTCATTTCCTCTGCGGGAACTGCCCCGTTGGTAGACAACCGTGTGAAGACCCTGAAGCGTGCCAAAACATTATTCTCGTGACTCCAACGCCACGAATCAACCAGACTGATGCGTCTTGACAACCCGGAGTCGTGCCAGAACACCATTCCTGGGACTTCAGCACGTCGAATCAACGTAATTGCTGCGCCCTGATCATCTTGAGTCGTTCAAACACACCATGTCTGGTACGTTGGCCATGGGAGGCCGTGGAGCTCTTGCAAATGTTTAGGACGGGTGTTCGCGGCGCTAAGGCGAGAGCCACATTGTGAAAAGGAACCGCCCTCATTCCGTGAAGCCTTTGCAATTTGTTCAACGAATGTGCGCGGCGCTAAGGCGGGAGCCACAGTTTGAAAACCACCCGCCCTCGATCCGTGAAGCCAATACAGTTTTTCTAAACGAATGTGCGCGGCGCTAAGGCGAGAGCAACATTTTGAAAACGACCCGCCCTCCATCTGTGAAGCTGTTGCCAATTTTGAGCTCCACGGTCATAAAAGGTGAGGAAGGCTCAGGCGAAACGCCCGGCCCGCCCTTTCGACCAGCGTCGGGGTGCGACAGGGAGGGGTTATTTTTATATGGAAAGGGAAGGGAGGAGGAGGAGCGACGAGGAGGAGTAGGGGAGTAGGCGGAGGTGGAGGATGAGGAGGAGAAGGAGGAGGAGGAGGCGGAGGCGGAGGCGGAGGCGGAGGAAGAGGAGGAGGAGGATGAGGATGATGATGATGAGGACGAATAGTTATAATGATAGGGCCTTTTTGTGTGAGCAGGGGGCCCGGTGATTCACACTTAGCCGAAGACCGCCGTGGAGGGAGGAGCAGGTAGCATCAGCAGTGAAGCATGCAGCAGTTGTCATGCCATAGCACTTTGAGGCTCATGAGGTAATTGAGTTTTGAATTGTCGTGTCGATTACTGAATTGAGAGTTGGTGCAACGGTCTCTCCCGGCCGCATGGCCGGGCCATGGATCCAGGCAGGGACCCTAGCGGACGGGGAGCTCCTGGAGGAAGTTATGAGAGGCGGGCTGCTGGAGGCGGCCGCCTACGACGACAAGGGTGAGGCGCAAGGGGCATACATCCTGGAGGTCATTTGGGCCGACTGCGCTCCGACAGGGGGCGTTAACGTCAGGGGGAAGTTCCTTGCCGCCGAGGATGACTACTACGCATGGTGGATGCTTTCCAAAAGGTCTCAAGAAGAGATCTACCACGTGTGCGGCCTCAGTGGGGACGCGTGCCGGAAACGTCACCAGAACCAGGATAAGATACACATCCAGTCGTGGCGGCCACTCGGCCAGAACGACATAAAAGAAGATAAAATCGGGTGGGCTTCTAAGCCAAGCCTGAAAAAGAAGATCCTTGAAAGGATCAGTGGCTCCCTGGAGGGGCCCGGGGCCGTGCGGCCCCGCCCCGGCTCCCCGGCAACGCGCCCCGACGGCGACGCGGCTGGTCCTGGCTCTGTGCGCGCGGGCGGCGCTGGAGCTCCGGACGGCGCCCTGTGGGCCAGGGGGGACTACGACCCGACACGGCAGCGTCAGAGAAGGCCTCTCTGACTTGCGCTCGCGGCTGGAGGCCGGCGAGGGCCGCGACCGCGGCAGGGGGGAACGGGTGGAGCAGAGGGCCGACCGGCGCCCCCCGAGCCGTTCACGCGGCCGCCGTGAGGCGGTCGCCGCGCCCCGGGGCGGGCGCAGGCAGGCCGAGGACGACGCTGGCGGGGGGCCGCGGGGGCGCCGTGACGCGGCCCGCGCGGCGCGGGGGGGGCGCTCGCCGGCCGAGCGCGACGACGCTGGCGGAGCGCCGCAGGGCCGCCGTGAGGCGGCCCCCGCCCCGCGGGACGGGCGACCGCGAGCCCGGGAGGACGCCGACGCGGCTCCCTCGGGCCGACGGGGTTCGCCGGGCGACCGGGGCAGGGAGCCCCGCGGCCCGTCGCCCCGCAGCAGGTCGCGCCGCAGGCGGGCCCCGCGGGGGTCGCGCAGCCCCCGCCGGCGTAAACCCAGGAGCGAGTCAAGCTGCAGCGACTCGTGCGAGATGGGTTTTCACGTGGCCTCGACCTCAGAAGGCGTTCGACAGAAGTCCACGCAGGAACGTCTTATGCGCTTCGCGCGCAAGCACCCGGGGAGACTGTCCAGGAGCGCCATGTGGACCATGGCGCAGAGGGTGACTCCTGGGGGAGAGGCCAACAGCGACAGCGACGACCACAAGAAGGAGCCTCCGGCAGCGGCGTCGGCCTACTTTCTCAGGGTGCTCGAGGTGAAGTACAACCTGTCCAAGCGCAACCGCAACGACATGGCCCTCATGTGCAAGCTCCTGGATCTCCTCGTCCAGAACAAAGCAGACAAGGCAATGGATTTCATAGTCCAGCACCTGAAAGCCGTCGAGCAGTCGGTGGTGGACCAGTCGTGGGAGCGCGCGTGCTTCCTCGAACTCGTCAAGGACGACTCGGCCACGCTCGTCAGCAGGAAGGAGAAGTACATGATGCGCAGCGAGACGAAGGCGCAGCAGCAGCTGGCGCTTCGGCCCCAAGGGGGCCAGGGCAAAGGCAGCCAAAGGAGCGGCCACAGGGAGGTCAGCCTGGAGGAGAGCCAGAACGCTGGCAAGGGCAACCCTTTTCAGGGGAAAGGCCCCGCGCACTCCGGCAAGGCCTCAGCGAAGGGGAGCTCCAAAGCGAAGGGGAAGTGGTGGTAGCGAGCCACGCGCTGGCCCCGCCCCGGCCCGCCCTGGACGTCGATTCCGGGTGTTGGGCCGTGCCACGGCGAAGGCGTGCCAAGGGCCCCCCGGGCCAAGCTGATGCCCCGGCATGCAAAGGAACTGGAATTCAGACAAGCGCTGAAGGCGTTACTGTCGAGCGCACTGCCCCCTCCCTCCACTCTGCCCCTCCTCCCCGTCTCTCTCCTCTCGGGCCGGGCGAAAGGGGGTGGGTGGGAAAGGGGGGGGTACGTAATCTGCTGCATGCAGCTGGTTTCGGCCCCGCCGGGGGGCCCCGTTCCTCGATACATGGGCGCCTCCCGGCGCCGGGAGGCGCCTGGAAAATCAGCTCCGTGAGCTGATTCTCAAACCCCCCCTTTGCTATCGCCCCCCTTTTCGCCCGACCCGATCCTCCCCCTTCCCCTTTGCTTCGACGCGGTCAAAGCCAAGCCAAAAAGGCCGTGCGAACCGCCGTCGCCACCGCCTGCTCGGCGCGCAGTGGCGCGCCGTTGTCTGCGTGGCAGAGCACGCTGTTGGACGAGCTCCACCATCTCGACGGCAACAGTGAAGTGTGGGAACTGTTTGAAGATTCAATGCCGTACCTACCAACAAAGCTCGGACGAGTCGCCTCGCTCGACCCTCCTTCGGGCACTCAGCCTCTAGACCACCAATCGTCGGGCACGCAGCCCAAGCATCCCTCGGGCACGCAGCCCTCGGGCACCCAGCCCCGCGGCGATCTTCTGCCGATTCCGGCCACAGCTGCACGGCAGCACGCAGAGATCCTGTCTGTAGCAGCAGGACACGCCGCGAAGTTCGCATCGCGCTGCCGTGCGGCAGTATGGTGCATGGTCACGTCCCTCAACTTCTTCGGAACGGGCGCGTGGGCCGGGGCCCCAGAGGGCCCCGACGACCAGCCTGGCGCCAGCGCCGGCCATTTGTCCAGCACCCAAAGACATTCCGTCCAGCACTTGTGGGAAGCTGCAGTGGATTTCTTGTCCCGCGAAAGCCCCTTGCCGTCCATAACGGCCATCAAGCATGACCTCTTCGCCCGCCAGACGGACTACGCGGGAGAAGCCGTGGCGGTCCGGAGGGAGCTCGTCGCCGAAAAAGTTTTCCCTGCTTGGCCGGAGCGCGGCGAGGCTGCATCTGTCCCCGTGGTGTCGTTCCTCGATGGAGAGCTGCTGGACGACGTGCGTGACCCCAGATCGTGCCTGCTCCCTCCGGAGCAATGGCCGGAGGAACCCCCGAGGTCGCGCGTTTGGGCGTCCGACACAGAATGGTACAAGATTGTCAAAGAAGGGGCTGCCCGAGGCATCTTCGCAGAAGTCCCGGACGAGCTCGTTTTCCGAGATTCCGCAGGCCGGCCAGTCGTCAACGGCGCAATGGGGATTGACAAGCACCCCAAAGGGCCAGTTCCTGGCCCCACCCTCTTGCGTTTCATATCGATCTTCACGCCGATTAACTCCTACATGCGCAAGCTGCGGGGGGACGACCACACCCTGCCCACGGCCACTATGCTCAATGCGTGCATTCTCGAAGACGGCGAGGAGCTCTGGGACGATGCCGAGGACCAAAAAGGATGCTTCAATATCTTCCGCCTCCCGGACGAATGGCTAGGATATTGTACGTACTCTAAGCAAGTATCTGCCGCGGCTTTCGGTGACGACCCCAACCGTATGGCTTGGGTCGGTATTCGTAGTGTAGCCATGGGTTCAAAGATTGCGGTTTCCATCATGCAACGAGTCATCCGCACGCTCGTCTTCGACATCGTTGGCGCCGACCCCCGCACTGAACTACGGCGGGACAGAGCGTTCCCAGACGGTGACGTCAGCATCGTGTGCCTCGACGGATTCGACTTTGTTCGGAAAGCGCAATCTCGCCTGTGCAAGTTGCAAATCGTGGAGTCCATGGAGCATCAGCATTTCGTCGCTGCGTGCGCCAAACACGGAATCCCCCTGAACCCGGCCAAATCCCTAGTGGCGCAGTTGCGCGCAGGCATCCTGGGGGGCCTGCTTCTGGGAGACAAGGGGTGGTTGAAGTTGGCGCCAGAGAAGGCCAACGCCCTGGTGGTCAAAACCGCGGTGCTGGCAACGGAGCAGCAATGGCAGGCCGGCGCCCTCCAGCATTGGGCGGGTCAGGCATGTTTCGCCGCTGGCTTCCGCCGGCCCCTCTTCGCTGTCCTCGAGCAAATCTTCCCCGCTATCCAGACCGCCCTGGACGCGCCTGCGCCAGCAGACGCAGCGGTAATAGACGAAATGATCGCCTTCGCTTGTCTGCTCCCTCTCGCGTACACGAATCTCCGGGCGCCTGTTAAGCGCACCATTTCGTGCACAGACGCCTCCGAGGACGGCGGCGGGGCCGCGGAAGCAGCTCAATTCACACACGCTGTGGACCCACAACGGGGAGCGCGCCTGGAGGCACATTTTGCCAAACTGGCTGAGGACTCGGCCTTCGCCCCGGCGCGGCCGCAGACGTGCGCAGCGTGTGCGGTCCAGGTCCGCCCCGACGCGCGCGGGGCAGGCGGGGCCGTCTGCCCCGCCCAGTGCGGTGCCGTGACGTGCTGCGTGGACTGCCTGCTGCAGCATCGGCGTCAAGGATGTTCGCTCGCAGGCGTGCGTTTGCCCGGCTTTTTTGAAAGTGGGTCAGGCCCAGAGGCCCGCCTGTCTTGGGCCGTTGCTCGCGCAGGGGTCGAAGTGTGCCTTCCCCTTGACCCATCCCGCCCGCCAGGCTCCCAAGTGCTGTCAGAGTCCGGCCAAAAGCATGTGCGCCTGGAGGCCGATGATGAGTTCACGGCGTGGGAGCACTGGACAGTGCCTGGGGGCTCGTACGCGGGCGCGCGCCGCCTGGCACACGCCGCCGGCCCGCGCCACCGGCACGCGGCAGGGCTGGGCGGCCGAAGTGTGGTGGACGCCGACGCACACGGACAGCTGGCAGTCCAAAGGCTATTGTGGCGTGTGCTGCACTGGGGCTTCGCTGTCGTGCAACACCCTTGGGATAGCCCGCTGTGGCAGAGCGAAGGGGTGCAGTCCCTCCTCCGCTACAAGGGTGTATTGTGCACCAGGGTCACCGTGACGGGCGTCGCGCCCGCCGCGGGCGACGCGGATCTGTGTTTGCTACACAACTGCCGCCTGCTTGAACAAACGTTCTCGGCAGAGGAGACGGTCGCCCAGCGAGGCGCCTCTGCGTGCACGCAGGAACAGTTCTGTGCAGCATACTCCCGCGCCGTTGCCCGAGCACTGCGCGAGCTCGGGCAACAAGGCGTGCCAGCAGCGCCCTCGGACCAGCCAGCGTGGGTCGAAACCCAGCTGGCGCGCGCCCGCCGGGGAGGCACCCAGGGCGCTTTAGCGCCAGCGGCCCAGGAGATCGGGCGACTCCTGCAACGCATGGTCCCTGGAGGGGAGCAAGCCCACCTCCGGTCCATGCTTTCGTGGGCGGACACTAAAGGCGCTCATGTGTGGATGTCCACCAGCGAAGTTGCCGATTTGCGGCAAACTGTGCCCTACCCGGCATTCGCCTGGAAATGGCACGTTGTCATGTCGTACCGGTGGAAAGCGAAACAACATATCAACGTGTTGGAATTAATTGCGTATTTAAACTATGTCCGAAAGAAGTCTCGCTCTCGTTGTTACCACTCGTTGCGATTCATCAACGTCTTTGACAGCCAAGTGGCCGCGGCTGTAGTCGCAAAAGGCCGCAGTTCCAGCCGGCGCCTCAACAGACCGCGGCGGAAACTCATGGCGTTGGAACTCGCAATGGATGCCTACTCCTTCGGTGTCTGGACCATATCAGAATGGCAGTTCGCGGACGCCGCGAGCCGCCTTCACGCAGGCGATGGGGAAGGCTAGCCGCCAGAAGCCCCGACCAGGGGTAAAACGACACCTGAGGGAAGTAGGCATCACAGCAAAGACAAGAGAGCGATACACGAAAGCACTGATATCATTTTTCTATTACCTTCGGACATACAATATACGCATTCCGCAATCGTTGTTTGAATTGGATTCTACTCTCGCTGAGTACATAAACCACATGTGGCAGGAAGGTGATTCGCACGGATACGCCAGCGACACCATATGCGGGCTGTCACGCTTCTACCCGGGGGCCCGCGCGGCCATACCAACAGCGCGGCAATATCTGCACAATTGGGGGTCGGTCCTACACCGTAAGCGAGCTTTCCCGCTCCCCCGGGCCATCCTGGGAGCAATGGTTGGCGCAGCCATGTCGTATGGCCGACTCGACCTTGCCGCGCTCCTCCTTGCAGGATTCCTTGGCTTGTTGCGAACAGCCGAAATAGTGGGACTCAAAGCAGGACAACTTCACTTCAGCCCAGATGGCCGCAAGGTTCTAATTATGCTGTACGAAACCAAAACAGCCAAAAGAAAAGGCGGCAACGTCGAGCACGTCATCATCCACGACGCAGTCGCCATCAAAGCCCTGCAGGCGGCATCTGCAGGCCGGTCTCACACCCAGCCTCTCTACACCAAACCACCAAACCATTTCGCGCACGAGTACA
>CAUYUJ010015684.1:0-7500 GCA_963575745.1 Prorocentrum cordatum
GCCCGGCCACATGGGCCTTCGGCGGAACTCCAGATGAAGCCACGAAACGCTGGCGTGAGCGCTGGAACCGCACGCGACTGCAGCCACCAGGGTCTTCGGTGGAGCTCCCGACGGGGCCACGTAGCGCTGTCCTGGGTGCAGGAACCGCATGCGAGTGCAGCCAGTGGAGCCTTCGAGAGAGAGAGAAAGAGAGAGAGAGAGAGAGAGACACACACACACAAAGCTGAGTGCAGAGCACATGAGCACAAATGCCGTGGCCTCACAAAGCGTCGTAATACAGCTTCACGGCTGCGCGCCAGGCTTCGACAGAAATTACGCTATTTTGTCAAACCTGCGGCAGGGCCTCCTCGCCCCCCGCGGCCCGGAAAGCGCGGGCAAAGACTGGTTCAATCCAAATTGTTCGGGGGCGCCCCCGCTTTCGCTTGAAGCTCCGCGCTGCTACCTTGCATGAAAACGGGGCGCTAAACAATGCATCGGATCGGGTCATCAGCTGGCTTCCGGGCAACATGCCCCAGGAGCAGCAGCTGACGATTCAGCAGAGCATTGCTCAGTGGGGCAGCGCCTGCTTACTGCAAGACACTAAGGTTCGTTATGTGGCTAATGTATGGATGAGGTATGCGAAGTATTTGCCTCAGACATCTCACGTGGAATGCGTCGAACTTATTCGTCTCCGCCTGGTTCGAGACGGCCGCGCGCAGACAGCACAGCAGTTTACTGAGATTGCAAGCGCTGAAGACCTCAGGCCCCCTTGGCTGCGTCAGCGTGAAATGGCCCGCCCCATACTCGCTTCAACTCGTCGAATTCTGCCCGCGCGGCACCGAGCCGGCGGGAGTTCAGGGCCAATCTTCCCGTCGTTCGAAATCAAGCTGCGCTGCGTAGATAATGAATGCTCTCTTACTGCGGCACGCCGTCTGGTCTCGGAATATGCGCATCGCATCCAACGGCTAGAGCTTCCAACTTGCGCCAATTGAGCTGCAGCCCGTACTGCGATCCGGCTTTTTTCGACGCTGCGCATGTATGCCGTCGATGCATCGGACTCGCCAGACACGAGCAGCGCGTCGTCGGCGTAGACCAACTCGTGTACCGCCTGGGAGAGGTCCAGCAATTGCCCGGCCTCCTCCTTCGCGTCTCGCAACAACACGGTCATCACGATCGCGAAGAGGAGCGGCGACGGCGGGCACCCCTGGCTGATGCCGAATTCCTGCGCTCTCGGCGCCGGGGTGGAACTGGCATCGCGGACGCAGATGCTTCGCTCCCAGTAGATCGCCCGCACCACCTCCGCGAACTTCGCCAGCGCGCCAAACCTGACTAGAGCTGATGCTAGAGACTCTGGGGAGACGCTGTCGAAGGCTTTCGCCCAATCGCTCGAGTACCAGCAACGCGACCTGCCCGCCCCTCTCGGCACAAATTCGCTCAAGAATTCGCCAGACCAGAAAAAGAGCATCCGCTGTTCCGCGCTTGGACTTGAAACCGAGCTGAGTGCGCCATGTTCGGCCCTCAGCCCCGCCCGCTTTCAGCCGGCCAAATTAAACTGCAGCGAAAATCACGTCGCCAACGGCCGTCAAGGAGATGGGCCAGTAGTCTTCGCAGTGGGCCACGTCTCCCTTCTTGAAAATTGTTGCGACCAGCGCCTCGTGCCACTCTGCTGGAACTGCCGCGTCAGTCCAGCATTTGTTGCACAGCTCGACAGCCCACCTGCAGGCGGGCGCCCCAGCACGGCAGATTGCTTCCAAAACTCAGGCGGGAGATCGTCTTTGCCAGACGCTTTACCCCACTTCATCCTTGCAGCCGCACCAACGACTTCGCCTTCGGTGATAGGGCCACATGACACAGCCAGCTCGTCGCCGAGTGAGTCCCCCGTTCGGCGCTGCGCTTAGTCGGCCGCACTGCCCATTGGACTCTGCAAAGGAACTCTGCCATTGTGTCCGCGCGCCGGTCGGAGTCGATAAGACGACCTTCCATGTCGGCTAACCGGCCCTGCCGGGCTTGCGTTCCTTTCCTCGAGGCGCAGATCGGCGCCCAGTCTCCACAGGCGAGCTGGCGCTCTAACCGATCCGACCGCTTTGCCCGGACAGAGTCTCTCACAGCATGGCGCAGGCGCCGCGTTTCCTGCACCGTCCCGCGCGCCCTCGCTGAGTCTCTCTGGTCTATCAGCTGGACTGTCCTGTCAGAGATATCCACGGTCGCCACGGTCTCGTCGCGAGGGTCGAGAGAAACTCTCGGGCAGCACAGCGAAAGGCATCTGTCATACTCGACGCGAAATTCTGGACGCTTGCGCCCCCGTGCTCATGTGGTTGCAGAAACCGTCGGAGAAAGCGCCGGCAACCACGTCGCCCCGAAGCGCACCAAGCTGTCGTCGAGGCTCGTGGGAGCCGCTGTCTTCGCGAGGGACGTCCACGTCCAGGGATGCAGCCCCGAGAAAATGCTGCCCGTAGCTGTGGTACATTGGAGGGTCCGCTGGCGACCGCCCGATATCATAGTAGGTAATCTGGCTCTCTGGGGGCTCGTCGAAAGCTGTGTTACCGACAGCTAGCTTGCATGAGGTGCAAAGTTCGAGCAGGAGCATTCTGTTTGATTATAAGTTGTGCTGCGCGTGAGGGTTCCCGAACATGAACGGCCCCAGCACGTCCTCTTCTCCGGCGAAGCGCCTGTGTGGCATTGAAGTCACAGAATAACAGCACCGGTCCGCGAGCGGAGTGGCTGCCGAGGAAGCCCGCCCACTCGGAGAAGAAAGCCTGCCGGTCGACGAGTGGCTTCCCGCTGTGCGGGGCGTGGGCGCTGCGGATAACGACTTTGCCCCCGCGGACCCGCAATTTGAGGGATGCCATTCTCGAAGAGGCTTGTCTGAAACCAATGGTGCTGCGACGCATCAGCGGGAAGATCCGGAATCTAACTCCTGCCGTTGTTTCCGGCTCGCCCTCTGCAGTGCCAGACAAGATACGAAGGACACCCCCGTCTGTGATCTCATCCTCGGACTTGCCCTTGTGCGTTTCCTGGAGGCCAAGAATGCAGATGTCCCCCTGCTGAATGTGCCGCTGCTGCTCTACAACCTTTGTCTCTTAAAGCCCTTCCACATTCCAAGCTCCAACTTTGAATTTCAGACCACACACGGCGAGCTGGCACTTCTGTTTCATACGACCTTGTTGTGCTTGGTGTAGATATGATACCAAAACTTGAACATGCAGCGTGGACAACTACAGATGCTCTGGGTGAAGCTGTGGGTGAAACTGTGCTCATGTGCTGTGTTTCCCAGTGCCCTTTGGCACCGCACTTTTGCTCCATGCCCTGACCGGCCCGGGACAGCATGTCCGTGTTCTTCTGGATAAGCTCCTGCACAGCACGGTGGTTGCGCAGCTCCTCCCAGGTCGTCCAATCGCCGTGCCATTCGTATCGCACGCTCGTTGTCGTCAACGTGGACCGTCACCGCCTTCTCGCCTCCAACTGTGAGCAAATACGGAGCCTCGTCGGAAATCTTCACGCGGTATTGGATCCGCCAGTCGTCTTTGAACAAACGCTTCAAGCCGAAGCAGAAGTTCCGGGCAGCACGTTCCGGAGCAGGGCGATCAGCCGTCGCCCACAAACCTTTCCCTCCGCCAGGCTGGAGACCCGCCGCGCGGAAGAGGTCAACAGCTGTGTCCCTCTCCGGCCATATATGGGGCCACGTAGCGCTGTCCTGGGCGGTGGAACCGCATGCGAATGCAGCCACCAGGGCCTTCGGTGGAGCTCCCGACGGGGCCACGATATGCGATCCTGGGCGGAGGGAATCGCATGCGAGTGTAGCCGCTCGGGCTCTAGAGGGAACTCTTTTCGGGCTACGGCACGCCGGCATGAGTGGGGGAACCTCATGCTACTGCATGGGGTTTGGGCTCTCGGTAGCAACCCCTATGGCGCCACGAAACGCAGTCCTGGGTGGGGGAGCCGGATACGAGTGCAGCCACTAGGGCCTTCGGCGGAGACCCCTACAGAGCCCCGAAACGTTGTCATGTGTGCGGGAGACGCATGGTGGAAAAGTGAGGAGGGAGAAGGGGGCGAGGAGGTGAGGAGGAAGGAACGCGGGGCACTCTCTTCGAAACAAAGACCTAACGCCACAAGATGGTTGAGAGGCGACGCTGGCGAAGAACAATTTGGGGGATGGCCCCCAGAACCGCTTCCAAATTCAGGCATTCCGAAAACATCTGCCCCTTGACCCAGAGCAAAGAAGATCTTGATCCCGCCGGTCTCATTCCAAAGCGCACAATCGCAATGGCGTGTCCAGACGTAGAAAAAGAAACGCCGATAAACATTCGCCCAGGCCCCAACCGTTTCAGTCACACGCAAAGCCAACCCAGAGCGACCTCGAGGCGTTTTCAAACTGCCGCATGGGCGAAACTGTTGTGGAAAAGTTCACACGCGCAGGCCGCCTTCCGAGAAACAAAATGACGATCTCGCAACAGCAAACGCGCTCAACTTTCGCCCCCCCCGTTGGCGCCACCCCCAAGTGGAGCTGAAGGACACTCCCAAGAGGGGTCCAAGAGGTGTAGAATTCATTGATATCCCTTCCGGCTCCCGACGCCTCAAGACGGCCCACGAGGTCCCCTAGATCGCCCCAAGAGGGTCCAAGAGGGCCCCGAGAGAGCCCCAAGACGGCCCAGGAGGGCTCCAGGACCGCCCAAGACGACTCCAAGACGGCGCAAGAGGGCCCAAGAAGGCCCTAAGAACGCCCCACGAGAGGCTCCAGAAGGGAAACACGAAACAAAATATCGAGCCCTAGACCATAAGGAGCCCCCAGGAGGTCCCCAAAGGTCCCTCAGAGGCCCCAAGAGGCCCCCAACAGGCGGTCAGGAGGCCGCCAAGAGGCCCCAAGGAGCCCCAAAAAGGCTTCAGGTTAAGACGCCCCCGAGACCTCGGAGAACTCCCAAGAACTTCCTGTGCACTGCTGCCCCCCAGAAGTTCACGACAGCGCTCCGAGGAGACCCCACCCTCCGACACGAGGGTTCCGTCATCGCACCAGCTCTCTCCTTCTCTCACTCGAACGGTCTCCAAGCGAGCTTCCGCAGGCAACAAACCCCCGCGAAACACCAGAAGCCCCACAGGGCGGCAAACACCCAAAAAACACTTAAGAAACCAACGAACCTCCGACATCTTCTCCACAATGTCCAAACGACCGCCACGCGGCTGCTTCAAGGGAGCTGCTTCAACCCCAGACATGCCGAAAGCAATGTCTCACAGACACACACGCCGACCCTGCAGCTCCGCACCGCCAACGACCACTCGGCCAGCCGACACAGCGGTGCGCAAAAATGGGCCGGCGGAGTGAGCAAAGCGATTGAATAAATTGCAAGGAAGTCCCACGAGAGAGCGCTATTCGTATATAAATTGTGAGGAGTCCCGCACGAGAGCGCGATTCTTCAATCAATTGCGAGGAAATATCAGGCGGGAGCCGCTGTTGTTGTAAACCGGGGCGAGGGGCGCAGTTTGAGGAGGAAGACGTTCCCTGATTAAAACAGGGTGCGGGCCCCAGGAGGGACACTTCAACTGAAAGAACACATATGTTACCGGAGGGGGGATCATCAATAACATTTATTGAGAAATGAGATTTCAACAACAGCAGCAGCAGCACATCAACCACAACAACAACGACGACCACAATTGTAAGACTGTTCGCTCTTACTGGCACGCGTGTCTTGCATTCTGTATACCCCAACCCTCGATACCCGCCCACTCCGTCTCCGATTGCACCCCTTTCCGGGGTGGAGATCTTCCTCGTCGGCCACTGACTGAGGTGAGAGGAAGTCTCGAGCGAGAGCGCCGCTCCTGAAATCGGGGCCTCTCTGGCCCGGGGGCCCGGGGCTCTCGGAAGACCGGTCGAACAAAATATCGATCGGGAACCCCCGTCGCCGTGGCTGGGCCGCCACCCGCTCTTGCTTGAATTGCGAGGGAAAGTCTCGAGCGAGAGTGCCGCTCCTGAGTTCGGGGGCCTTCCTGTGATGGGCATGCTTTCCACCACCACCACCATAAGTTGGAGGGGGGAAGGATGAGGAGGACGAGGAGGAGGACGAAGAGGACGAAGAGGACGAAGAGGAGGAGGAGGACGATGAACGCCTCCCCCTCCAACTTATGGTGGTGGTGGTGGTGGAAAACAGGCCCATCATCCTGGCCAGGGGCTCTCGAAGTGAACCGTGAGGAAGTCTCGAGCAGAAGCCCTTGTCGTCGTGGCTGGGCCTCCGCCAGCTTGACTGAATTGCGAGGAAGTCTCGACAGAGATCGCCGTTTCTGCGTTCGGGGGCCTCTCTGGCCAGGGTGCCTCGGGGTGAATTATGAGGACTTATCGAGCCGGAGCCGTTGTCGTCGTAGCTGGGCCTTTAAGGGTCCACATGTAGACTCAAGCCAACGCTCGCGCGGGAGCCTCGTTTTCAGAGAAAATGTAGGCGAGAGCGCGCGGAACCGTTTCCAGAGATCAACAAGAATTATTCTTTAGAAATGAGTATTCAGCAGCAACACCAACAACAACAACAACAACAACAATAACGAAAACAACAACAAAAACAACAACAAAAACACAACAACAACAAAAAAAAAAAAAAAAAAAAAAAACAACAGCAGAAAACACAACAGCAACAACAACAGCAGCAACATCATCAACAACAACAACGACAACGGCTCCTGGGTCATTGATGCTTCTTCAATGTATACACATTCGCATTCTCGCGCGGGATTTCCTCACAACTTATGTACGAATCGCGCTCTCGCGTGGGACTTCTTTTAAATTGATTGGAACGCCGTGCCCTCGACACTAACGAATCACGTTCTCGCTCTTGACCTCCCCACGATTTACATGGGAAACGCGCTATCGCTCGAGACTTCCTCGCGATTAATTTAGGACTGACGGTGAAGCGACCCGTCCGCTCGACCAGACCGTCTAGGCCCACCCGCCCGACCCGCCCGTTTAGGGTCCGCACGCCCAACCCGCCCGTCTGGTTCTGCCGCTTGTTTTCCTGCTCTTAACACCCCCTCCTGCTAATCTCTCTCGTACTCCATGCTTCTGCCTCCCCCTTGTCCCTTTCTCCGTTCTTCCCTCCCCTGTTTAAGGGGATGCGCCAACGACCACTGGCAGGTAAGGAAGATATCCCCCAAGGGGGTACGATCATAGACGAAGAGGTCGGGTGTCGATGGCTTGGGATATACATATTGATTGGCACGCAAGCAGATAGGAGCGAACCGTCATTAAATGACCGTTGTTGTTATGGTTGTTGTTATTGCTCTCGCCGCCCCGCCCGCGACTCGACCCACGCCTCGACCCACCCGTGACCCAGCAGCGCCATGACCCACCCGCGCCGAGACCCACCCGCGCCCCTGATTCTTATCCGCAACTGCGGGGAGCTCAGCATGCTTTTGCATTTACCCCTTCTTCGGATCCTTCCCCAGAAGCTGCCCGATGTGCTGGACCACGGACGTCTTCCCCGTGCCAGTGTCGCCCACAAGCAGCACGGCCTCGTCGCAGCGGATGCTGGACGCAAGGGC
>CAUYUJ010015684.1:12500-35000 GCA_963575745.1 Prorocentrum cordatum
GCGGCCTTTTGACGCGGGGCGCTCGCCCGCGCGCGCGGCCGATGACGCGGGGTGCGATCGGGGAGATCTCGGCGGCGGAGATCGATCGGCGATCGCGGTACTAGCGATGGTCATCGATACGCCACTGCCGCTGCTGCCGCGTCGCTGCTCCTGCCGCTGCAACTGCCGCTGCGAATGCCATTGGTGCCGCGGCCGCTGCCGTTGCTATTGCCAGTGCCCCCCGCGCCCAGATCCCCGCCGGCCGGCCCGCCCCCCCCCCACCCCTCCCCGCGCGCACGCCGCCGCGGGGGCTGGCGCGACCGAGGTGGGCGGCTCGCAGCCGAACCACCGCGCGCGCATGGGCCCGTCGTTCGGTTTCCGCGGCTCGCGCCGCCGCCTGCAGCGACTGAGCGAGCGGGCGGCCACTTCGGCGGGGGGCAGCCAGCGGCCAACGCTGCGCGTCCGCAATGGTTCTCCACTGCCTGCCCCAACAATGCTAGCGACGGGAATCATAGAAACAACCGCAAGCACCGTCTTCCACAAAACGTCGTCGTCGTCATGGCAATATTATTGATGTTCCTGCTCTGTATCTCCCCATCGTCGGCCGGCCAGGTCTGCCGCTCGGCCGACCGAAAGCTTCGCCAAGGGATAGACCAAGCGGGGCGCGGCTCGCCCGCCCCGAACAGTGCGAGGCACTGGCGGGTCCAAGTTGGTCTACGGCCCCCCGAGAGTCTATGGCTGGGCAGCCGCTTAGTCGCGCGCGCTTTCTGACTCTCTCGCAGCCCGTAGCTGTTCGGGTTCAATCGCAACACCAAGCGCGCGCCTTCTGGCAAAATGTCAGCGTCGTTCAAGGCCGCGCCATGTCCGCGCACGAGGACCTCAAGGCGGCGACAGGGGGCTGGTTCCGCCGCCCTCTTCCGGCGCCAATGGCGACGACCGCGCTGCCCCATGGCGAACTGGAGCCATCCCTTGATCTCCCCATCGGCGCCAGCGAATACCCACTCATGCACTTCGTTGACTTCATCACTGGGCACACAGACCAGGCCCCCCCAAAAGCTGGACGAGCAAAACAAGGCGGCGTGGAAGGACGACGACCACCACAAGCTGGCGCCGCCGCTCGGGTTCAAGACGGCGCCGCCGAGCCACGCGACGCTACAGACGCGTATCGTTGACGCCCCCGACGGCACGAAGACCATTATCGAGCATTGCGTCATCCCCAACATGGCAAAGACGGCCGTCTTCGTCAGGATGGCGCTCGGGAGCGCCAGGAAGCTCTGCTTCCAGCACCCCAAGGTACACGGCTCGAAAAAAAGGATGGCGAGGGTGCGTCGGCATGGTTTCTTTTTTGCCATTTTCCAGAATTCCAGAACGCGCACGCACACACACACACGCACGCACGCACGCACACGCACGCACGCACGCAGACACACACACGCACAGACACAGACACAGACACAGACACAGACACAGACACAGACACAGACACAGACACAGACACAGACACAGACACAAACACCCACACACACACAACCACACACACAGAACCACACAACCACGTACACACACAACCAGGCCCAGTCGCCGCCGCGCCCTCTTTCCCTTTCAAAAATCGCGTCGCAAGGTGGGGGTCAAGGCATGGCAGCGCGCACTCGGGCGCTTCGGCGGGAAGCATTTTCGCGCGTTTTTCTCGTCGCCAGACGTCACGACGAGCACGGGGGTAAACGAGCTCTACGAGTTGTCGGGCAAAGACGCCAAAAGGGGCGGCACGCCCCGAAGAACGCGCCCCGCTCCACGGCCGACCTGACGCAGTCGATCTGGCGGACGCCCCCCTCCGCGGCTGGCCCATCGCCCTGGCGGCGAAGGCGCCGAGCGGGCTCGCGGCGGAGGGGGTGATCGCGAAGAAGGAGACCGAGTGGCGCATCTCCCTGACGGAGAAACACTTCAAGCCGTCGGTGCTCAACGTCATGGCAGACATCATGGACCCGCTCGGTTCCATCGTGCTCACGTGAGAGCCGAATTTCGGGAAGACGCTCCTGGGGCGGCCACGCCTCTTCGCGCTCTGCCGCCGCAACGCCCGCATCCACGAGTTGGACCTCGAGTCTGCGCGCGCCCGCGCGACGCCCGAGATCGACTTCCTGCGCGGGGGGGGGGGGGGCGGTTATCTCACCACGGGCGTCTTCTTGGACGACGACGGCTCCCTCAACCAGCCGCCGTCGAAATCTGTCGAGGGCTTGCTGGACGCCGGCCAGCTCGAGCCCACGCGCTAGGCGCGGTGGGAGGCCACCAAGTGGGCGAAGGGCGAGCCGCGCGCCATCGCGGACCAGGTGCGCGACCCCGAGGCAATGAACAATGAATGCCAGCCGCCTGTTATATATATGTGTATATATATATATTAAAAACAAAAAACGGAGTCTTCTTTAACCTCGCCAGGCCAGCCTTCCACGAGAAGGCTACTCGCGCTTGCGCGGTGGCATTCATGAAGCGCGCGGGCTTCTTCGCGAAACCTAAGACCCACGCATACTGGCGCGCTCAAGAGACTAACGAGACCGACGTCCAGCGCAAGTCGATCTGCAGCTCGGACGAGTCCTTGACGACGGAGGGTAAGCGACTCTCCGGCCTGTTCAAGGCGGTGAACCTCACGCCGCCGCAGAACAAGGACGCGCTGCTGCACAAGGAGCGGGCCTTTGTGGAGAACGCCATCAGGGCCAGAGCCGAAGCGACCACCGCCCCCGCGCGCGCGCAGATCTCCGCGGAGCGTGAGCATCAGTCGCCAGAGACAAAGAGGTTCAGGAACTTGGTGGCTCTCGTTGGCACGCTCAACATCGAAAGCTCCCCGTCCCCAGCGAAGCGGCAGGCCACAGCGGCGTCTTCGGGATCTGCAGCTGCTGCCCCTGCCCGCGAGCAGCTGGACATGGAGCTCTCTCCGCTGATGGGCGAGGACGAAACGGCTGTGCCCCCCCGCATGACCTCTCCCGCGGAGGAGGCGGAGGTCGCGGGTTTCCTCGGTGCGGACTGAGCGGGCGGCTGCGCGCGCGCCAGCAAAGCGGGCGCAACGCAGGCAGCGCTGTCGGTTCGGGCTCGGATGAGGGCGAGCGCCGCCGAGGTGGCGCGCGCTCCTGAGCCCCAGATGAGCTGGCAGCGCGCTCAATGATATAATAGCTTCGAATACGCACCCAATGATTGCCCGACTGCGTTAAGAAAGACAGTGGGGGCTCCTGTAGCCCCATTCTGACGTTTCCTGGATCCTCCTGGCACTTCCTGAAGCATCCTGGAGCCTCCTGGGGCATCCTGGGGCCCCGTGGGACTTCCTGAGGCCTCCTGGGGCCTCCTGGGGCATCCTGAAGCCTCCTGGGGTTTCCTGGGCCTTCCTGTGGCCTCCTGAGGCCGCCTGCAATTTCCTGGGGCCTCCTGGGGCTTCCGAAACCTTCCGGGCACTCAAAAACAAAGACATGAAAAACCATCGAACAACTGAAGAAACCAACGACCCAGGGACGAAAACCAAAAATACACAAGGATAAGCCAAACAACTGTTTCTTTGTTTGTGTGTACCACTTTCTATGTGAGGGCGGCGGGGATGAGGTAAGTCTTGAAAGCTTTGCGTTGTTAGTGTTTTTGGTTTGTTTCATTATGTTATTTTGTTTGCTCAGCCCTGGGCCATTGCTTTCTTTAGTTTGTGTTGTTGTACCTTGAGTTGCTTTGTTTTTCAGTGCCCAACCTTATCTTCCTCCAACATTCCTCCTCCTCCTCTTCCTCCTCCTCCTCGTGGAGGGAAGACCTTTTGCGCTGGAGTCGGAAGAGGAGGAGGAGGGGGAGGAGGAGAGGGGAAGAAGGAAGGAGAGAGAGAGAGAGAGAGGCAGACATAACGAAGAGCATAAGAAGAGACAGGTATAATGGCAGGGGGCGACCACATACATATATAGAGAGATGTATATGTGTATACACTAGAACCACGCGCGCTTCGCGCGCTAAGGTTCTCGCGCAGTCCATGTCGCTGTGATGAGACGCAGGTGGAAAGAGTCCTGAGCCGCCTCTTGTCCTCCCCCTCGTCCGGGCCCGAATCGCCCCGAACGACCGCCTGATCGATCCCTGGCCCCGAAAGCCACCCAGAGAGAGGAAGGGACAGGGGACGGATGGGGGAAGAAGGGAGCAAACGGGAGGGGTCGAGGATCGAGGGGGATCGAGATTTAGAACGAGGTCACTTGGGGGCTCTTCTTGAAATCCTTTTCCCCACTTAGTCTTTGCCCTCGGTCCGGCATGTCCTCCTACAGAGACATGTTGGAAGGAGAATGAACATAATCAAAAATACCCAAAAATGGTCAAACCTAATAATCGAAAACTCGTCCCCAGACTATTTTTTAACTATTCTTGAACATTCCTCCTGTAGAAGGACGTGCCCGACCTAGTATTTGCCTTCAGAGGTCTTACTCGTTGATGGAGAAACCAGTGGGTGCCGGCCAGACGCTGTCGCGCCGGGGTTCAGCGAAGTTCCCCAGTCCTGCGACACCAGTGGGTGCCGGACGCGGTCGTGTCAGGGTTCCTTCAGGCTCTCCAGTCTTGCTTTCTTGCAAAAGGATTCTTCGGGGTTCCCCAACCTTGCTTACTTGGAACAGGGTGCCTTGGAGGGCGCCTGGTCTCGTGTCCTGCTGGGGTGACTCGGGGTTCCGTTCCCCTATCCTGTTTTCTCACAGAAAGGGTTCTTCGGGTTCCCTGGTCGAGCTCGATCCTTGGGTTACCAGAGGCCTCCTGGATGGGGTCCGAGTAGATGGGGTCGGAGGATATCGCCGCATCGCCGATACATCGGCGATGCATCGCCGATGCATCGGCGATGCACGGGCGAGGTCGGCGGTGCATCGGCGACGTCGGCGTGGAGAAAATTGGGCTCACAGAGCCGCATCGCCGATGCATCGCCGATGCATCGGAGATGCGGCGCGATCCTCAGACCCCATGTACTCCGACCCGATCTGGGAGGCCTAGAATTACTCGGGTTCCACGGTCTTGTTCTTCGGGCTCTCTGGGATTGTTCCTTGCTTGGGTTCCTCCAGTTCCCTAGTCTTGTTCCCTGCTCGGGTTCCTCGGGTTTCCCAGTCTCGTTTCCTGCTCGGGTTCCTCGGGCTCCGCGGTCTTCTTCATCGGGCTTCACGCAACTGCGCAGAAATCCCAAGCAAGGCCAAACACGGCGCCCATGCAATATAAAACGTTGCCTCAATTTTGGTCGCGCCAGGTCAATTTCCTTACAAGGGCCTTGGGTTCCCTGGTCTTGTTTCCTTGCAAGAGGGCTCCTCGGGTTCCAGTCTGTTCCCTGATTGGGTTCCTCGGGTTCATCGGTCTTGATCCTTGGGTTCCTCGGTCTTGTTCCCTGCTTGCGTTTCTCGGGTTCCCTGGCCGTGTTCCCTGCTTAGGTTCCTCGGGTTCCCTGGTCTTGATCCTCGGGTTCCCTGGTAGTGTGAAGCCATTCAAATCAAAGCCAAGCACTGTGCCCATGCAGTAGGAAGCTTTCCCCGAAGCGGGTTCGTGCCAGGTTCATAAATGTCTCTGGGGGTCTCTGGGGGGTTCGGGCGTATGGGGGGCGTCGTGGGGGCCCACTCGAGGCCGGTCGGTGGTCCGAGCCTCGGGGGGGCCTCTCTTGGGACCCTCTTGGTGCGTCTTGGGCTCTCTTGGGGGGCCTTCTGGGCCGTTTGCAATGTGATTTGGCCGTCTTGGGGCCGTCTTGAACTGGTCTTCGAAGTCAGCGCCTAAGTAGCCGCGGCCCCCCAGATTAGCTCAAGCGTGAAACTTGCGCACTGGGATCGAACTCCAACACGACTCTCGGAAGTCTTCGAGGCAGTTTTGAAGCCTCTTAGGGTGGGCCTCTTGGGGCCCCATCGTGGGGCTCCTGCGGGCCTCTTGCGCACCCTCTTGGAGCTTCTTGGGGGCCTCCTGGGGCCATGTTGGCGTCCTCGGGGAATCATCTTGGGGCGGATGGCTTGCGAAGCGAGGTCAGTTCCGTGTTCCCCTCTCGGGGCCTTGCTCGGCCATCTTGGTGCCTTCTTGGGTCAGCCTGGGGCCCTTTCGCGGGGCCCCTTGGCCGACTTGGGGGCCGGTGGGGTGGCCTTGGACGGAGCGACGAACAACGACGACGGATCAAATAGAATGCAACGTTCCCTGAGGGAGGGGGGAAATGTCTTGCATATCGGGGCCCTGTCGGGGCCATCTTAGGGCCCTCTCGAGAGATCTCTTTTTGACCAGCACCACGCTCAGCGGCGGCGCCACAGCACCACGCGCAGCGGCGGGGCGCAACTTCGAGCGCGGCGGGAGGCCACGAGATAAGACGTCGCGCGCGGAGGCCCCGAACAGTTCTTGTGTATGTTGGGTGCAGGCTGCACGCACGCGTCGACGGGCGACGTCTCAGTACGGTCGCGGGAAAAAAAGGCCGTCGGGCGAAGCACGCCGGAGGGAGAGTCAAAAAAAACAGAAGAGGGCGAGGACGAGGACAGAAGAATGTGGCAACAGAGCATCATCCCGTCGGCACTCCGCTGCCAAGCATGGGGGGGGGGTCAGGGGGACGGAAGCCCGCCATCCGGCCATCGGCTCTCTGCCTCGGCTGGGCTCTGCCAGTCCGAAGCATACGGCCGTCCCGAACCCCGCAATCGGCCGAACGGACGCGGCAACGCCCCTTGAATGCTCCACGTCCGTGAGGACTTGCGCGCGGGCCCACGGCGGCGCGCCGATTGTTGCCTCGCGCCACGGAAGCCAGACGGCCTCAAGTGTTTGCCCCGAGCTTCTTCTCGAAGATGGCCTCCGCTTAGCGGAGGCTCGTCGAAAGTCTGGCTGGGGGCTGTGGCGGAGGACGCTTGTGCAGACACTGGCTGATCAATGCTGCGTTGCACTCCTCCGCAAACGTATATAGATTTGGGGGCAGCCAGCGCCTATGTAAAGACAGCGGCAGCAGCAATGAGATGCAGGCACCTTCGCTGAAGGACGCAGGCAGGGCCCAACAATGCCAAAAAGAGGAGGAGCAGAGGGAGACCACGGTCACCTCGTGCTCGGACGCGCGCGCGGACTGTGATCATCTGGCCTCGTGGGCACCGACTGAGCCTTAAAACGCTGAAAAAAACTTGCCTGCCAGCTCGGGCAGTACTCTCCCCGCGGGTGTTTTGTTGCGCACAGCGCCATGGACAATTCCACCGCCTCGCATACCCGGCGGGTGTGAAGATGGTGTGAAACTGTGGAGTGCATGCGCTCCTGCACACGATTGGCATCATGATGGGGCGATGCCCAGCACAAGGATAGGGATAGATAGATTCCAGGCTGGTAACACGCGCCCGCCATGCAAAAGCAGCTACCAACGCATCAATCAGAGCCGGTCTCCTCGGTGTGCGCAGCAGAAAACATCTCCACCACGTCGGACGCAGTCGCTCTGCGAGCTGGCTCGGGCTTCAGCACCACCCCCAGGCACGCCAATGTTGTGCCGTCAAGTGCGTTGCCCATCTTCGTCATCGCCTCGGTGTGGCAGCCAGCCTTGGAGAAGAACTCCAGAATTTTCCACGCAGCGTGTGCGAGGGACTCGCCACGGCGCCACTGGACGGACTTCTCGAGTGAACCCTGCCCGCAAGCGGTCTCCAGGAACAGCACCCCAACACTCCAGCAGTCTGCGGGCTTAGGCAAATACGGCTCGTCCAACACCGTCTCTGGAGCGACGCATGGCAGAGATCCGCACAAGGTCTTCCTTGTGCTTGAATTTGGAACGTGGGCTGCCATGCTGAAGTCCACAAGGCGGCAGATGTGCCGATTGCATGCCATCTCTACCGCCACGTGCCTCAGAGACACTTGCCCATGCACGACGTCCTTGGCGTGGCAGTAGGACAGAGCACTCGCGACCTGGGCACTGCAGATCAAGGCGTCATCCCTGGACAAGCGGTGTTCTCCTTGAGTCGACAACACCTGCTCCATGCTCACGTCTCCACCGTACTGGAGAGCCACATACACATTACACTGGCTCTGCAACATACCTACGCATCGGATGATGTGTGGGTGGTCAAGGATGTGCGTCAAGAGACAGAATTCTTGGTGTATGCTCTCCACCTTCTTGGCATCGGTGACGCTGCTCTTGTCGTGCACCTTGATCACTACCTTTTCATGCTGTCCTTTCACGGCCAACAACACGTGGTGGTGATCCGAATACGAGCGCACAAACCGAAAATCCCCGACCCCATTCCCATCTTCCAGGAGAAGCTTGTCCAGTGGCGCGAAGCCGGGCATCAACATATTCGGGATGGCATTCCAGAGTAGACCACGGAACTCATCCTCGATGATTTTGACATCCCTGGCAGAGGGTACCCCCTGGTTCGCATTGTCAGCAAATGCCTGCACGCGCAGCTGGATGGCGGCGTTTTCTTGGAGCTCCAAACTTAACCTATGTTGCAGCCCCTCTGGGTCACCTGCCAGCTCCATCAACACGCCGTCCGCCCCAAAGCTGTAGAGCTCGTCCTGCCGCGCCATCAATTCACTGATGTAGGCCTTGGTCAGCTCGGTATCAAGCCGATCTGGAAGCTGCACCAAGAAGACGATCGCGTCGGGATGCGCCGTCCTCAGATAGTTCAGAAGGCCTGACACGCCTCTCTTTTCCCTCTCCGTCCTGTATACGGATACGATCAACACGACTTCATGCTGCTCCACTATATGGGCGATGCTTGCCAAATTCACCTCTCCGCCTGCTCCTGATGCCAGCACGTTGGCCGGCTTTTCCTGCGAGCTCCACGGCACCAGGGTCAAGAAGCCAAAGGCCAACGTGGTTGGTGCGACGCTGGAGACATATGCCTCCACGACGCTCTGGATGGCACTGAGTGTTGCCATCATGTGCGAGAAATGGGACTGGCAATTGGGACGCTTGATGAATCTGCGCCTCCAGCGAAAGTGCCCCTTGAGCCAAAACGGACGGCTACGGAAGGCCCTCTCGAGAGATCTTGGGGGCCCCTTCGGCCGTTTGAGACGCTTCGTTGGCTGTCTGCGACCTCTCTGGGCCGTCTTGGACCGCCTGGGCGGCTGTCTGGTCGCCCTCGGGGAAGATCGTGGCCTCCCCGAAGCGCGGGGCCTGGCCCGGGGACCCCTGCGGGGATGAATTCGGCACCCCGGGGGCAGAGAACTTCGGAAAAATGTGCTGCCCTCGGGCCCAGGGGCCCGGACGACACGGTCCATCAACCCATCATTTTCTGACTACCTACCAGACCACCCCAACCCAACCCGAAGGCCCGAATTTCGGGTTGGGGGGTAAGGGTTCCGTACGTGTTTTTTCGATGTTCCGCCACCCCCCCCCCACTGGAAATGGAGGGCAAATCTGAGCCTTCGGGTTGGGTTGGGGTGGTTTCGTGGGTGGTGATTTTCACGGAGGCCCCCGAGCCCTGAGGCCACCGTGAAAAAGGCCCTGGGAGTTTCGATGAAGCGCGATTCGTGTCCGGCGTCCGTGGAATGGTTCTGGTGGGTGCAATACGAATCGACGGTGCAATAGTCCCGGTTTCGAAGTCTGGGGAGCAAGCTTGAGGCGTTTCCCCTCCGCCTTCACCGATGTTCGAAGCCGCTTGGACGCATGCAGGGAAAACCGTCAGGGAGGTATTTCGGAACCCTTCCGTGGCCGTCTTCGGTCTCTTGGGGTCATGCTGGGGCCGTCTTTGGGCACACTGGGCCCCTCTGGGCCGTCTTGGCTGGGGCCATCTCTTGAGGTCTGATGCGGGCTTTCTTTGCAAGCGTCCTGGACGCGCAAAGGTTGAACATGCGGATGTGCCAACATCACTCAAAACAGAACAATCCAGCATTCATTCATGTTACCGGGTGAAGCCACTCCGGGTGCGTTTTCGGAGGCCTCTGGTGGAGGCCCCCTGGATGGGGTCCAGGTAGATGGGGTCGAAGCATCGCGCCGCATCGCCAATGCATCGCCGATGTGATCGGCGATGCATCGGCGACGTCGGCGATGCATCGGCGACGTGGGCGTGGAGAACATTTTACTCCGCATCGAGCCGCATCGCCGATGCATCGACGATGCGGCACGATCCTCTGGCCCATCTACTCCGACCCCATCTGGAATACGAAACCTATGTTGCATCACAGCAACAATTCGGCCCCTGACTTTCCTCGTGGGTTCGGTTTAGTGAAGTGATGAATTTCGGGGTCCTTACGTGGGAAAAAACCATCACTTCACTAATCTGGGGCCCCTGGGGCCTCAGTGGGCCCTGGGGCCCAAAATTAGTGACGTGATGGTTTTCGGGCCTCGGACAGGAGGCCTAGAGCTGGGAAGCTGTCCTGGGGCCTCTCCGGGACGCTTCTCTGCCCGGGGGGGACGTCCGGGGGCTTCGGGATGAGGGGGGGCTCGCGTACGGCCTCCGGGGGGGGGGGCCTCGGGCGGGGGGCTCGAGACAAGTCGGCTCGAGCTCCCGCTCCTGGGTCTCTCTCTCTCTCTCTCTTTCTCTTGTCAGGAGGGAAAGAAACACACAGACACAATTAATCGTCGATTTCCCGGAAAAGATGGGAGAATATTGGAAGTGGGGGGGAGACAAAACCCGGAAATACGGGAAAATATGGGGAATCTGCTCATTCGTGTGTAGTTATTTGTGTGTCCCAGCTCCCCTTCATCTTGGTGCCCTCTCGCTGCAAAATTTTCTCGGAGCCTCGGAGCTCCGGGCCTACGGGGCCGTCCCGGCCAGGAGCGGTTGTCTGGGTGTGCAGCTCGGCGCCCTCCGAGAGGTGGCCATCGGCCACGTGGCCCTGCCGCGGCGTCCCCCGGAGGACGCCGCCGCGCCGGCGCCGGGGGCCCCGTTCGCGTGCACCTCGGTGCCCAGGGGCTAAGATAGGGGGGGCTAGGCGCAGCAGTCCTCCGCGGAGATGCGACGTCGTGACTCTTTCAATGCGCGGTCCCTGGAAGTCTCGACCCGTTCCCCAGGACCCGTTTTTCCTCCCGGGTCGTTCTCTGGCGGCCCCTGGGCCCAGCGAGGGCCCCTGTAGAGGCGGAACACTGCGAAGAACCTCCGCCTTGATGTCTTCCGCACGTTGACTCTCGGGGTCTCGGAGCCTCGCATATCTCTGGGCCCCCGAGCTCCGGGTAGAGGCCCGCGAGGATCGCGTCCAGGTGGGCCGCGCCCAGCCGGTGGAAGCGCACGCGCGTGAAGGCCGCCACGAGGGCGGGAGCCCGGCGCCTCGGGCCCGCGGCGCGGCCCGCGCCCTCCTCCTGCGGGCGGGGGCGGCAAGAGGCGCACCACCGCCGGGCCAGCTCGGGCACGGCCCTCCTGCTCCTCCTCCTCCTCCTCCGCCTCCGCCTCCGCCTCCTCCTCCTCCTCCTCCTCCTCCTCCTCCTCCTCCTCCTCCTCCTCCTCCGCCTCCGCCTCCGCCTCCTCCTCCTCCTCCTCCTCCTCCTCCTCCTCCGCCTCCGCCTCCGCCTCGCCTCCCTCCTCCTCCTCCTCCTCCTCCTCCTCCTCCTCCTCCTCCTCCTCCTCCTAGCTCCTCCTCCTCTTCCTCCTCCTCTTCCTCCTCCTCCTCCTCCTCGCGCCCTTGAATCTGAGATCCGAGTCTCCGAAAACATTGTGCAGCGGCTGGGTTGAGGCTGTCGTCGGCCTCCCAGAGGCCCTCGACGGGCCTCGGGCCGAACGGTCATTCATTGTCCCTGGGTGCGTGGCTTAAGTGCGGATCCGTGGTGAAGACTCTGCTTGTTGCGTTGTTGCTGTTGCTGTTGTTGTTTGTTGTCGTCGTCCCCCCCGCGACCCGGCCCGCGATCCACCCGCGACCCACCCCGCGACCCACCCGCGACCCACACCGCGACCCGCTCGCGACCCACCCACAACCCACCCGCGACCCACCCGCGTTCCACCCGCGACCTGGCCCGCGACCTGGCCCGCGACCCACCGTCGACCCACCCGCGACCCACCTGCGACCCAACCCGCGACACACCCACATTGTTTTAACAAAAAATCGGCGCCTGCGGCAGGCTCGTTGTATAGCTTGAAAACTGCAAACGTCCCCGCCGCCCCCTCACTCTTATCCGCAACTGCGGGGTGCTACGGAAATCAGAGTGAGAAGGTCGAACGGTCATTCATTGTCCCTGGGTGCGTGGCTTAACGGCGGATCCGTGGTGAGGATTCTGCTTGTTGCGTTGCTGTTGTTGCTGATGATGCTGCTGCTGCTGTTGTTGTTGCTGCTGTTGTTGAATGTTTACCACTAAACAATTATTATTGTTGGACCCCTGGCGCTCTCGCCGAGGCGCCGGCGACATACTCATTGAAAATGAGGCTCACGCTCGAGCGGTTTGGGGGACCGCCAAAACCGTCCCCCAAACAACAACAACAACAACAACAACAACAACAATCACTTTACCCGAACGCTCAGTGTTCTCACCAGTGCCAGGGTTTTCATGCGACGCCAGCCAATACCCCCACTTTGTGGGGGGGCAGTGCAAGCTCTACCAAATATCCACACGACTCTTCGCCACCACCCACACCCAGCTTCCCGCCCTATGACGTTCGGACACTTCACTTCGTGGCCTGCGGACGACCGTGGCTACTACACTGGCGTGGAGTACACACCCACAGAAGTTGTTAAGCCTACGTTCGTACACCCACAGAAGTTGTTAAGCCTTGTTAACCCACAGAAGTTGTTAAGCCTTCCACAGAACATCTGTTGCATATGATGCATATGGTACATGATACACATGATACACATGATACGTACTCACAAGATAGTTGCGGTGCTAAAATTCTTAAGAAGCCCAATGGTTTTTGGAGATTTCGGCGTGCGCGCGCGAAGAAAAAACGAATGTGTCCCGCATGGTATTATTTGACAGGGATGATGGCCCTGGCAGGTGCGCAACCGTTGTCGCAGAAGTTCGAAAAAGTTGCTCGCAAAAGCCCGTTTGACAGAAATGTTTAAAAAGTGTTGGGTTTCCTACGAATCCGCAAGAGCGCGCGGGATGAGATTTTGACATTTTTTTGTTGAAAAACCATTGGTTTTTTGATGTTTTTATGTTAAAATCGCTCCGAACACTAAGCTTTTGGAAGGATTTCGTCTTGCGCGCGCGAATGTCCACTTTACCTTATTTTTTGCAAGGGATTCTTGAAATTTGATTATATTAGAACAAGAAATGTCATTTTATAGTGTTTTTTGCAAGGGAAAGCGGGGGGGAACAAAACAACCGGATCCGGTACTAATCCACTTTTCTGAAGCTTTCGCGAAAAAATGATGAAAATGTAGCTGCGGCCTAGGTTTTGGAGGGGGGTCGTGCACCAGGGGTCCCAACAATAATTATTCTTTAGAAGTAATAATGTTCAACAACAACAACAACAACAACAACAACAACAACAACAACAACAACAACAACAACAACAACAACAACAACAACAACAACAACAACAACAACAACAACAACAACAACAACAACAACAACAACAACAACAACAACAACAACAACAACAACAACAACAACAACGCTCCCGCTGGAGACTTCCTCCTTTTTTACTCAGGGCTGGTGTTAGTGCTCGCCGCCCAGCGCTCCCGCTCGAGACTTCCTCTCGTTTTACGCTGGACTGACGCGCTAGTCTTTCTCTCAACGGCGCCGCCCCCAGCAAAAAACACGCTCCCGCTCAAGGCTTCCTCCCTTTTTACTCAAGGCGGTGCTCCTCCTCGCCGCCGAAAACCGCCGCCCCGACAAAACCAGCGCTCCCGCCCGAGACTTCCTTCCGTTTTACGCAGGACTGGCGCCCAGCTCTCGTTTGAACTGGCGCCGCTCCTAACAAGAACAACGCTCCTGCTCGAGGTTTCCCCCCTTGTTCCTGAAGACGGTGCTCTTCCTCGCCGCCGACATACCCCCCTTCTCGACAAAACCGCGGCTCCCGCTCGATGCTTCCTCCCTTCTTACTCAAGGCGGCGTTCCTCCTCGCCGCCGAAAACCGCCGCCCCGACAAGCTCCCGCCCGAGACGTCCTTCCATGCTACGCTGGACTGGCGCCCTACTCTCTTTTGAATTGGCGCTGCTCCCAGCAAGAACAACGCTCCCACTCGAGATTTCCTTTTTTCCTCGGGACGATGCTGTTCCTCGCCGCCGATAGCCCCCGTCCCAACAAATCCACGGTTCCCGCTCGATGCTTCCCCCCTTTCACTCAAGGCGGTGTTCCTCCTCGCCGCCGAAAGCTGCCGTCCCAACAAAACCAGCGCTCCCGCTCGAGACTTCGTTTTGTTGTACGCTGGACTAGCGCCCTACTCTCTTCAGCATTAGCGCCGCTCCCAGCAACAACAGCAGCCCTGCTCGAGACGTCCTCCCTTCTATTCAGGGCCAGGTCCTTGCCTCACCGCCGACAGCCCCCATCCCAACCAAGGCAATCCTGTCGTTCGATACTTCCTTGTGCTTTACCCTTCGCTGGGGTTTCACTGCCGGTCTTGCATCGACGCAGCAAGGTGCGGGCATGTGTTTTCCAGGCGGGATGTGTTGAAATTCCTCGGAGGAGGTGTTTGCAAGACCTCACTGGGCGGGAGATCTGGGAATGGGAATAACGGACCCCGCTATAGAACAAGAGTCCCCCATGATGTGGATGGTTATCATGATGGTCGCATGCTTCGTGTGGAAACGTGGCGCATGAGGGTTAAATGATAGTTGTTGATGTTGTTGCTGCTGTTGTTGGTGTTGGTGTTGTGGTTTGGTTGTGGTTGTTGTTGTTGGTGGTGTTGTTGGTGTTGTCGTTGTTGTTGTTGTTAGTGGTGTTGTTGATGTTGCTGGTGGTGTTGCTGTTGTTGCTGGTGTTGTTCTTGGTGCTGTTGTTGGCGTTGTTGATGGTGGTGGTGTTATTGTTGTTGGTGGTGTTGTTGGTGTTGTGGTTGTTGTTGTTGGTGGTGGTGTTGTTGGTGTTGTTGTTTGTTGTCGTTGTCCCCCCCGCGACCCGGCCCGCGACCGACCCGCGACCCACCCCGCGACCCACCCCGCGACCCACCCCACGACCCACACCGCGACCCGCATGCGACCCCCCCGCAACCCACCCGCGACCCACCCGCGACCCACCCGCGACCCAACCGCGACCCACCCGCGACCCATTGTTTTAACAAAAATCGGCGCTGCGGCGGGCTCGTTGTATAGTTTGAATATGTTGCACCTGCGGCGGGCTTCTTCAGAGCCTCGCAGACTGCAGACGTCCAAGCCACCCCCTCACTCATATCCACAACCGCGGGGTGCTACGTATTATTACTCTTATCATTCCTCCACCTTCCTCCTCATCATCCACCTCCTCCTCCTCCGCTCCTCCTCCTCCTCCTCATCCCCCCTCCTCCTCCGCCTACTCCTCCTCCTCATCCCTCCTCCTCCTCCTCCTCCTCCTCCTCCTCCTCCTCCTCCTTCTCCTTCTCTTCCTCCTCCTTTGAAAGGGGCCGCCCTGCATCCAAGTTACCGGCGCACAGTCTTTCACATCGGGCAGTAACATTTGAGACAGTCTCAAGCGAGAGCCCCGTGTTGAAAAGGAACCGCCCTCCAACCTAGCATGGACACAGCCGAGACAGGGCCACAAGAACGCAGATCGAGAACACGAGCCCCCGCCACCGAAGGCAAGAGCCTCGTGGAGGCACCGAGAACGAAGCACATCGTCAGTCTGGGGGGGGCAGATTGCCCTTGGCCCTCGGGCAGGCTGCACGGACGTGGCGCCGAGAGCAGGCGAGACCGGCATCGAAACGATACGACAAGCCGGATCGGCAATCGAACTCGAATCGGATCGGCAGAACTTGGCAGCCGGGTCGGGAGAAGCCGAATCTGCGGCACTCGGCGGGCCAGCAGGCCCTCCACGGAGAAATCGGAGGCCGCGTCGGGATCCCGAACAGAATCGAATCGGACTCTGAGGAAGCCGAAAGGTACCCACACCGCTGCTTTACCCGGACCTCTCCCATGGGTGCGGCCCGACCAGCATCTCAGGGTGAATACAGCGGCGGCGACGAGGGCCTCCCAGGAGGCCCAAAAAGGGGAAAGCGAGCGAAGGGCAGCGGCATGGGTACCTTCTCCTCCTCTGAGAATCGGAGGCCATCGAGACCGAAGCGCCTCGGGTGCGGAGGCAGCGAGGCGAGGCCCCCCTGCCAGTGGCGACGAGGGGGCCGAGAGAGAGCGCCCGCGGGCCGGAGAGGCCCTCGAGGAGGGCAGGCCTCCTGGCAGCACGCCAGAAAAAGGGGACGCACGGAGACATACCAGTCCCGAAGGATTGCAAAAAAAAACCGAAGGATTGCAAAAAACAGGGTTTTTGTTGGTTTGTTTTGCAATCCAGAGTGTTTTTGTTTGCAATCCTTCGGTTTGTTTTGCAATCCTTATGTCCGCCTTGTAGGCGCGCGTCCGACCCGAGCGTATGGTAGACCCATCCTGTAATCTATCGTTTCCCGAGCGGTGTGGCCAGGAAGCGCCCACCGCGACGCATATACCAGAAGATTTCTCGGTGCGCTTTTTTTTTTGATTCGCGGGTCAAGAGCGCACGTGGGCGACGCACACACAGTATAAAGATGTTGGGGCGACGCCGAACAGAGGGCCCCCTCTGCGGCAGGGTCCTCGGCCTCGAGCGGGGGGCCGTCGTCGACCTGCATGGGGGCATCCGCCTCGTCCTCGCCCGCGGGCGCCTGCCGCGGGACACCCAGGCAGCCCGCCGCTCCACTCTTCTCGCTGCCTGGGCCCTGGAGGTCTGGACTTCGGTCGGGCCCGTCCCCCTACAGGCGGATCTGGGACGAGCAATTCGGAAATTCGCCGGCCCAACGGGCCAGGGCGTGCTAAGATCCCCGGTACCTGGTTAACAGTATTTCTAGTTCGCGCGCGCGGGGGGCGGCCCCTGGGGGTCCCCGGACGAAAAGTACCCCGGCAAGGTCCCGGCAAGTCCCCGGCAAGTCCCCGGCAAGGTCCCGGCAAGGTCGGGCCAGAGATGCCGGAGTTCTGTTTCGGAGTCCAAGAGGGCTCCAGATCGGTCCAAGAGGGCCCCGAGAAGCTTTCTAGACGGTCCAAGAGAGGCCCGAGACGGCCAAAGATCGCCCGAAGACGCCCCAGATGGCCCCAAGACAGCCCAAGAGGCCTCCAAGACGCTCCAAGGGCCTTCCAAGAGGCCTCCGAAGAGGGCCCCAAGTTGCCAAAATCGTTGATTTTCATGTGTTTTTCTATGTTTTTTTGCGTTCTGGCCTTTTCGCTTCCGGACGCTCCAAGAGGGCCCAAGAGGCCTTCAAGACTGCTCCAAGACGGCCCACGAGGCTCCCAAGACGGCCCCGGAGCGGCCCAAGAGCGCCCCCCAGACGGCCCAAGTGCCGCCCAAGGCGGACCAAGAGGCCCCAAGACGGGCCCAAGAGGGGCTCAAGAAGGGAACCGAGAACTGAAAAATCGAGCCCTCCGCCCCAGAAGGCGCCCAGGACCCCGAAAGAGGCCCCAAGAGACTCTCCAAGACACCCCCAAGACGCCCCAATAAGCTCCCGTGAGGCCCCAAGAGGACCAACAACGTCAGGCCCCAGGCCCCAAGAGGACCAACAAATACCGCCAAGAGCCCGCCGAAAGCCCCCCAAGAGACCGTCACGAGAGCTCAGGAGGCCCCCTGGAGGCCTCCCGAGTTCTCCAAGAGGCCTAAAAAGAGGCGCCAAGAGGCCCCAAACGGCCCCAACGAGGCTCCAAGAGGCCACGAACGCGCAAGCAAACGCCTGCGATGGCACAATACGGGCCGGCGGAATGAGCGAAGCGATTCAATATTAAGAGAAAAGTACTCCCAAGCACACATGCAAAGATACCAAAAGCTCGTCCCCAGACTATTGCTTGACTATTTGGGCACCTTTCTCCTGTGGAGGGACAGGCCCGACGTAAGTCTGGACCACTTCCCCAGGGCCGGTGTGTCGTCCTGATTCATTTGTGTTTGACGGTTCCGAGGCCAGGCGAGGGCCCCGACGGCCCGAAAACGGTCAAAAACTGGCCGCTCCGAGTTTTGCTGGAGCGTCGGATCCCTGGGCATGCAAGGGCGCACGAGGATGCCAGGGTCCTGGAAGGCCATGCCGGGACTCTGCGGGCGGAGCGCGGCCAGCAAAAGCGGCCAAGGATGGGCCTAAGGGGAAGGATGCAAGGGCAGCCTTGAAAAATCGCTCATCCGCAATGTGCGGGTTGACTGTCTTTGAATGGAAAATAATCAGATCACAGCAAATCCCCAGGCAACCCCCTGGACAACACGGACAACCCATGCTGATTGTTTGACGGCAAGACGACCTACCCTGGACAACCCCTTTGACAACCTCGGCGGGGATCTAGACAACACCACCGGACAACTCCCCTTGGACAAGCCTCCCCAGGATTTTCCTGAGACAAAATAACTGGCAGACGGGGGCACGGATCGATCAATCAATCGATCAGCGCATGACTGACGACGAGGTTTTTGTCCGCATGGCTCGGTGGGATCGCATGAGTCATTTGGGCCTTGCCGCAGCCAGCGCTGGCTGGGCTGGCTTGCGACGGGTCTCGAGCGAATCAAACTCCACCCTCCCTGCTCGGGGGCGAGGGCAAAGAGAGGGAGGGCGGAAGAAGTGCGGCGGCCTCTCTCGCCCCACCTCCCCTCAGCAGGGCGGGGGGGGAAGCGGGAGGAGGTGCTGGTGGTGTATGCACTCGGGGTTGCGCAAAGAAGAAGTACCCCCCGTACCACCCCTGCCGGACAGGCCGCCCAGCCACTTCTCCGAACCACTCAGACGGAGACCACCGCCACGCGCGATCCGCCCCAACCACGCTGCGGTCAGGCCCATCACTGGGCTGATGACCTTGAGACCCTGGCTGAAAGCCGTGGGGAGGGGTGGAAAAATGCCCCTGGCCACTCGGAGAAGCAGGAAAGCGAAGAGCCTCCTCCTCCTCCTCCTCCTCCTCCTCCTCCTCCTCCTCCTCCTCCTCCTCGACCACGGCCAGCCACAGGAGCGACAGCGAGGACGCCAGGGCAGGAGCGCGAGACCCTTGGCCGCCCGCGCCGAAGCCACCCCGCGAGCGGCGCGGCGGCGGCGGCGCCGCGCGGCGGCGGCGGCGGCGGCTGCGAGCTGCGGCGACGAGCGCAGTGGGCCTCTGCGCCGTCGGCCGCGCGCTGGCCCCCGCAGCTCGCCGGGGGCTCCTCGGCGAAGGAGCGGCTGGTGAATTCAAGGCTTGTGAGCTCCACAACGAGGACTGGTTTTCGGAATTCAGCAATGGTGACTGGTTTGTTGTGTTCCAAAACCGATTCAACATGCAAGTGTCTGGAATTCAGCAACGAGGACCTCGACGACGACGAGGTCGTCGAGGTACGAAAAGGCTCTGCGCCACTCTCGCCCCCTGGAGGCCCGGTTCGAGCCCAGGGCCCGCCAAAGATCAATCCAGGACTAGACGAGCGCGTTTCACTACTCGCGAAGTAACTACTCGCAAATCGCCTGGATCCGCCGCGGGTGATCTAATTACATCGAAGTAGGCGTGTGTGTGTTTCGGACGTTTGCGAGTAGGCACTTTACGAGTAGTGGAACGCGCTCGGTGAAGGACAGCGTCGTCGTCGACGTCGTTCGTCGTCGACGACGCCGTTTGAGGATCGAGGTCGTCGTCGTCGTCGACGTCGTGCAAGGATCGAGGCTTTGAGGTTCGAGGGTGCTTCTCTGCCAGGTTCGGCCCCTGGGCACCTTCTCGGCTGCCTGGAACGTCAGAGTTGCATGCAGGATGAGCAAGCACCCAGGACAGGAGAGCCCAGAATCGAATCGAGAAGTCGGATCGGCGATCGACAGGAATCGGATCGGCGGAAATCGCCCGCCGAGTCGGGAGAAGTCGAATCGGCGGAAATCGACAGGCTAGTAGGCCTCCAATGAGAAATCGGAATCCGCATCGGAATCCGAAGTCGAATCGAATCGGAATCGGCAGCCATCGGAATCGGATCGAACCGAATCCGACGAATCGAAACGTATGCAGGATGGTTCCCGTGAGATATCTGGGGACCGACAACGACCTCGACGACGACCCTGAAGTGCGGGCGTCGCAATCATATCACTCTGGGCGGTTTCGCCCAGTTTCGGTGGCCTGGCTCGTGAAATGCCGCGGGAAGCTGGGCGCGAGGGCTCTGGTCCTGATGTACCACGAGGCGCGATGCTGCAATTTGCCCACGACGTCGGATCTCTGGGGACCTCGACGACAAGGGAGCGACGAACAGAAACGGGCTTCACGCAAGATGGTATAGCGGCGTTACCCCCGCGTTACGCGATGGCTTACGCGCGCCGCCAGCGCGGCATGCTACAGTGGTAACGAGAGGGCTTACGCGCGACCTTACGCAGGCAGCTTACGCGAGAATGTCGGCGCAGTCGACCCCGTACTCTTCCGTCGTTCAAGTGGCATGAAGAGCACGGGTCGTGGCAGAAACGGATCATGGACCCAGGGGCGTTGTTACGTGTTTTTTCCTCCCGAGGTTTTTCTTACAATTTCGGAGCTAAGGGAGATCCCCCACAGCCTGGAGACGAAAGAAAAACTCCAGGACCAATTTCCCTCAAGACCTCTTTCCTTCATGGCGAGACAACCGGGGAGACGTAAGAGTCGAGTGCCGGGAGTTAGAATGTGCCTCAACTGGGCCGTCAGAACAATCATGGGACCTACGTTATGAAGTTCGGCGAGAGGTCCCGCTGCACACGTATCACGAAAACTGGACCGCCAGAAAGCATGTCAGAACCGAACGGAAGCGGCGGCAACCCGGAGTTCTTGCAAGTGTGAGTCGTTGGTGGCCTCCCGAATGGGGTCCGAGTAGATTGGGTCGGAGGATGGCGCCGCATCGCCGATGCATAACGGATGCATCGGCGATGCATCGGCGATGCGTCGGCGACGTCGGCGATGCATCGGCGCCGTGGGTGTGGAGGAAGTCGGCCTCCACATCGAGCCTATCGCCGATCCATCGGCGGTGCAGCGCGATCGTCCGACCCCGTCTACCCGAACCCCGTTTGGGAGGCTAGAGCGCGGTGAGGTCGTTGGGGATTTCGAGGTCACCGCGCGGCCCGTCACCACACGGTCTTGGGACCCTGCAGTCAGGCGGACGGTGCAGACCAGGTCGTGGGGAGGCAGAGTCCCAGCGCATGGTCTTTGGGGCTGCGCGAAGGGCTGGAAATCGCTGGCGTCGCGTGGTACCCTGGGTGACATGTCGCGACAGCGGCTGATGTGGATAGGCGCAGGTCGGGCATGCCCCCCTACAGGCGGATTTTGGGCGAGAAAGAAACATCAGTCCAAAAATGCCTTAAAATCAGATCATGTTCTAGAAAGAAGGCGCTCCCATATGATATGTCACTGTGTTCGGATTTTCCTCCCTGTAGGGGGGCACGCCCGACTGAAGGATAGGCTTGCGCTCCCCCGAGGCAGCCTCGACGACGACCTCGACGTCTCCGCTGGGGAGGCCTGCAGCGGGCCCCTCCCGCGGGGAGGCCCTCCCCTCGCCACCGGCGGAGGCCGCTCCTGGGCTCGCAGGCTCGACGCCGCCCGCTCCACGGGCCCCGGGGAGTGGTCGCCTGGGGCTCGACTCTGAGCGCACTCTGCCTGGAGGAGGAGGAGGAGGAGGAGGAGGAGGAGGAGGAGGAGGAGGAGGAGGAGGAGGAGGAGGAGGAGGGGGAGGAGGAGGAGGAGGAGGGGGAGGAGGAGGGGGAGGAGGAGAAGGGGGAGGAGGAGCGGAGGGGGAGGAGGAGCGGAGGGGGAGGAGGAGGGGGAGGGGGAGGAGGAGGAGGAGGAGGAGGAGGAGGAGGAGGAGGAGGACGGCGACGACGACGGCAACGACGGCGCCGACGACGACGACGGCGACGACGACGACGACGGCGACGACGACGACGACGACGACGACAGCGACGACGACGGCGACGACGACGGCGACGACGACGACGACGACGACGACGACGGCGACCGTGACGGCGACCGTGACGGCGACGACGGCGACGACGGCAACGACAGCGACGGCGACGGCGACGGCGACGGCGACGGCGACGGCGACAACGACGACGACGGCGGCGGCGTCGGCGGCGGCAGAATAAATAAGTCAGCATCGAACCGGGAAATCGGACAGCATCGGAACGTACGTCGGATCGAATCGCATCGGCACAGAGCCGAACTCGAGCCGCATCGGCCGCGCCAGGGTGCAGAGCGGCGCCATCGGACCGCACCAGATCATCGGGATACCAGGATCGAATCGGATGGTGACTACCTACCAGACCACCCCAACCCAACCCGAAGACCCGAATTTCGGGTTGGGGGGAGTAAGGGTTCCAAATGCGTTTTTTCGATGTTTCCCGACCCCCCCCCCACTGGAAATCGAGGGTAAATCTGAGCCTTCGGGTTGGGTTGCGGTGGTTTGGTGGGTGGTGAGATGGGGCCGACGTTGGCCCTGGGGCGGCGGCTCGGAAGGGATCCTCCCCGGTGGAGAAGGTGGCGAACAGCCGGAAGCCCTGGTGCACGTCGACCCTCTGGTTGCGGTCGGGTATCCGCTGGCCGCCCAGCTGGGGGCTCAGGCCCCTCCTCCGCCCGCGGCCCCTCTCAAACCCAAGGAGGCGGCCCGGGAACACCTTGGAAAGCCCTCCGTGCCAG
>CAUYUJ010015684.1:40000-105000 GCA_963575745.1 Prorocentrum cordatum
GGAGCGCGACAGCGGGCTTAACAGCTCGCGAAAGAACATCTCACAACGCCGCCAGGACTTGCCGTCGGACGCGGCCGTCCGCACGAGGCTTCAAGCGCCATCGTCGGGCTCTCGTGAAAAATACACTGTGCCGTCAGAACTTGCCGCGGGGCGCAACCTTCCGCACTCGGCTTCGGGCCCAGGCGCCCGCGCTGGCGCGCGGTCGCGCGCAGGCGACACATGTCGGATAAGATAGAGAAGTCACGCCCAATACGCATGGGACTTGCGCTTGCCATGCAAGCGCATTCGTCTGGGGCCGAACGCGCCGGCCACTGTCTCGCGACTCGAGTGGCTGCTCAGCCGCCCGCCACCAGGCAAAATGGCATCGACTTGCCTAATTCCAAGTCCCAGTCTGCCGCCGCGGAGCGCGGCCATAAGATGAGAGTAGATGTCTCCGACCGGCACATCGGGCCGCGCTTGGATTCTGCAGCGCTCCTCTCCGCCAATTACAAGGAAACGCACTGTTTCTCTTTCGGAAGATGCTTGTAGAAGCAGAGGCGGCATCAAGTCAGGGACGCAACTCAACTCCTGACCCAGCTCTGGAATCTGCCCGCACCCGCACGCCACGGACCCTTCACAATAGACAGTGCCGTCGCTCCTGTAAAAAATTACATGATCAATGCCAGAGGCTATGTGCACGTAGCGATGACCCTCGCCAGGTTCGAATGTCAGACTAGCGCAGCGATGCCACTCGCGCTCCAACCAACTCTTCCACAAATCACCAAAGACGACGGCAATGCCGTCGCTCCGGAGCAATGCACTATGCGCCCCCCCCCCAGCGGATACTTGCGTGTAGCGCAATCCTGGGCTCAATGGAGGAATCTCACACTGACGAAGCCCATTGTCTCCGTATGCAACGACGTGGCCGTCGCTCACGAGCAGGATTGCACGGTTCTCACCCGCGGCAACCTGCGTGTAATGAACAGATGGGTCAAGGAATGTCACACTGTTTGTACACATTGTCGCCGTCTGCAATAACCTGACCGTCGCTCCTAAGCGGTGTCAAGTGCATGTTTCCAAGAGCAGCTTGCACGTAGCCTACCCCTTGCCGCGGCGGTGTCAAGATATGCCAACTACACCTGAGAAAGAAACAGTGGGCTACTGCCGCGCCGTCGCTTCTCAGAACCACTGTGCTGTCATTGCCGGCCGCGACGTGGACGCATCGCAAGCCTGCGCCCAGCGCTGGGATAGCTCGTTGGTTGTCTGGATTACACCCGCAAGTCACAACAGCGCCGTCGCTTCTGAGCGACACAGTATGAGTATGGCCTACTGCAACTTGTGTGTAGATCAATCCCGGGGGCAAGTCTGAAATGGGGCGTTGTCCAAACTTAAGGGCATAGCGTTCGAAGCCCAAGTGTCGACGCCACCTGTTTTCGAAGTGCCAGTGCGCTCCACAATCGACTGCTGTACCGTCGCTCTTAAGAAGGACCGTTCGGTCCTTTCCACAAGCGGACATCGCATTCAAGCCAGCACTCGAAAACAATTTCGAACCACCATGGCAGCAACGACCAATGACAACGGCATGAATACAGCGGCAGGGCGCTCTGCATCCGTTACCACTGGAATCGAAGGCAAAAAAAATCAGGGGGGCCGTCCTTTGGGACGGCCTGTCGTCCGTTAGGACGCTCTCGCGGTCACTATCACATAGCCCAATGACATCCGAGCTTACATGACTACCTATAACGCAAACGGAAGTGCGAAAAAACGCTCCATGACAACCTGGGCTGGTCCCAAAACTGACTGTGATGACCCTATATGCTGCACGTTCCTCCGCATCCTGCTATCCGCAATTCCCATCCGATGCTCTGACCTGGCGACAGACGACTAAGACGACGATGATGAGTAATGGCACATGTTGTTTGCCTCGGCGCCACATGCCAACTGCACCCACGGCACTGGGCAATCGGATCTGGATATATTTTACAGGACCGTCCGCACTTGGCTTTGGGTCCCAGCAGCAGCTACTTCTCTTCCGGCAGGGCCATCCCGACATAGAAGAGTGCAGGGGGCGGGGCCGTCCGCACTGGGCATCAGGCCGAAAAGGTCTGGCGACTGTTAACTGGGCGCAGCTAAGAGGGAGGAGAATTGTAAGACAAAAAGAACAACTTGCGCCCGCTCACGCGATGCGCTCGACAAGAAATATCATGAACACTGAGAAACAACATGAGAGCATCCCCCACTGAACCGCCCGCACTTGGCTTCGGGCCACGTTGGACTACAGCGGCTACTCATCCTCCGGGAGCAAGATCTTGCACTCCCGAGCAAGCGCAACAGCTCTCTCCACCGTTGATGATTCTGTTTTGTTGAAACGTTTCAGGGTTTTCGCGATGGCCTTGGGGGGGCCTCCTTCCAGCAGCCGCCGGGGAGGCGGTCGTGGTCGCCGTCGTTGTGGTCGTCGTCGTCGTGGTCGTGGTCGTGGTCGTGGTCGTCGTCGTCTTCCTCCTCCTCCTCGTCCTGCTCCTCCTTTTCCTGCTCCTCCTCCGCCCGCTCCTCCTCTTTCTCCTCCTCCTTCTGCTCCTCCTCTTCCTCCTCCTCCTCTTCCGCCTGCTCCTCCACATCCTCCTCCTCCTCCTCCTCCTCCTCCTCCTCCTCCTCCTCCTCCTCTCCTGCTCCTCCTCTTCCTTCCTCCACTCGTCCTCCTCCTACTCCTCCTCCTTGCCTCCTCCTCCTCCTCCTTCTCCTCCTCCCCCAGAGGCCTCCGAGCGAGCGAGGGCATCATCATCATCAATCATCATCATCATCATCATCATCATCATCATCATCATCATCATCATCATCATCATCATCATCATCATCATCATCATCATCATCATCATCATCATCATCATCATCATCATCATCATCATCATCATCATCATCATCTCATCATCATCATCATCAATCATCAATCATCATCATCATCCATCCTCATCATCACCACATCACATCATCACATCAGCATCAGCACAGCATCAGCAATCAGCATAACATCAGCTATCAGCCATCAGCATAATCATCATCATCACATCAGTCATCATCATCATCATCAGCATCCATCATCCTCATCGTCATCATCCCTCTCACCTCATCTTCCCTCATCATCATCACAGCATCAGCTCGCTATCAGCATCAGCATCATCATCATCACATCATCATCATCATATCATATCATCATCATCATCATCATCATCAAATCATCATCATCATCGAAGAGCGTGTTTCTACCGCCTGCTGGCGGAAAACCGGGGGGGGTCACTAACCGTTCGAAACCCTCCCCCCCCCCCCCCCCTCCGAAAACCGGGGGGGTCACTACGGTTCGAACCCCCCCCCCCCCCCCCCCCTGCTCATCATGAAAAGAGGGGGGGGGTCACTACCGGTTCGAACCCCCCCCTCCCCCCCGCCCCCTCGAAAACCGAGTGGGGATGCGGACAGTGGTGGGGACGGTGTTGGTGGGGACAGTGGTGAGGGGACAGCGGGACAGTGGTGGGGACAGCGGGGGGACAGTGGGACAGTGGTGGGGACGGTAGTGGTGGGGACAGTGGTGAGGGGATAGCGGGACAGTGGTGGGGACAGTGGGACAGTGGGACAGCGGTGGGGACGGTAGTGGTGGGGACAGTGGTGGGGACAATGGTGGGAACAGGGGGGACAGTGGACAGTGGTGGGAACGGTGGTGGTGGGGACAGTGGTGTGGGGACAATGGGAATGAGGTGGAAACAGTGGGACAGTGGAGGGTACAATGGTGGTGGGGACAGTGGTGAAAGCGGTGGCGAGGACGGCGGTGGGACAATGGGACAGAGGTACAGTGGGGACAGTGGTGGGGACAGTGGTGGGAACAGTGGGACAGCTCAGTGGGACAGCGGAGGAGTCAGTGGGACAGGGGGGACAGTGGGGATAGTCGGGCAGTGGTTGGGGCCGTGGAGACAGTGGGGAGAGTGGAACCGTGGTGGGAACAGTTCTGGGGACAGCGGGGACAGTGCGACAGTGGTGGGGCCACTGGTGGGGACAGTAGGGGCGGTGGTGGAACCAGTGGGGACAGCGGTGGTGAGGACAGTGGTGCTGGGAACACCAGTGGGGATGTGATGCGGACGGTGGTGGGGACCGGGAGTCGTTTGCTGGCGGTGAGTTGGGGGGGGGGGTGGGGTTCGACCGGTAGTGCCCCCCCCCGGTTTTCCGGATCCGGAGGGGGGGGGGAGGGGTTCGAACCGGTAGTGACCCCCCCCGGTTTTCGAGGAGGAGGGGGGATGGGGGGGAGGGGTTAGGGCGGGGGGGGGGGTTGCCGGGGGACGGGGGGGGGTCCAGCAGGGGGGAGATTTTCGGAAGGGGGGGGGGCGACCCCCGGGCTCCGGAGGAAAAGGTTGGCAATTTTCCACAGTAAAGCGGCGGTGGATCACGCTCTCTCATCATCATCATCATCATCATCATCATCATCATCATCATCATCATCATCATCATCATCATCATCATCATCATCATCATCATCATCATCACATCATCATCATCATCATCATCATCATCATCATCATCATCATCATCATCATCATCATCATCATCATCCTCATCATCATCATCATCATCATCATCATCATCATCATCATCATCATTCATCATCATCATCATCATCATCATCAGCATCATCATCATCATCATCTCATCATCATCATCATCATCACTCATCATCATCATCATCACCACCATCATCATCATCATCATCATCATCATCATCATCATCATCATCATCATCATCATCATCATCATCATCCCCTTCCTGCTCCTGCTCCTACTCGTTCTCATGCTAGCCTCCTCCTCCTCCTCCTCCTCCTCCTCCTCGTCCTCCTCCTCTTCCTCCTGCTCCCCTTCCTGTTCGTGAGCTCCGAAAGCGGGACATGTTGGGGCAACCGAATGGTCAAACCGCCTGAGACATCCCCACAAAGTGGGCGCGAACGGGGCGAGGGAGATACCCCCCTGCCGCCCCCCTTGGGAGTGCTGAAACCAGCGAATCGCCTGAGACATCCTCCCAAATCTGCTCCGAAAGAAAAACATGTTGGGGCAACCGAATGGCCAAACCGCCTGAGACATCCCCACAAACTGGGCGCGAACGGGGCGAGGGAGATACCCCCCTGCCGCCCCCCTTGGGAGTGCTGAAACCAGCGATTCGCCTGGTACATCCTCCCAAATCTGCTCCGAAAGCGGACATGTTGGGGCAACCGAATGGCCAAACCGCCTGCGACATCCCCACAAACTGGGCGCGAACGGGGCGAGGGAGATACCCCCCCGCCGCCCCCCTTAAGAGTGCTGAAACCAGCGAAGCGCCTGTGACACCCTCAACATCTGCGTATAAGACCCAATAAGGATGAGTAAGTCTGAGTGATGACTGAGTCTGAATGATGACAGATCACGAGTAGGCCTGAATGATGAGTGGGTCTGAGTGACGAGTGAGCATGATGAGTGTGAGTTAGACCGTATGATGGAGAGATGAGTGGGTCTGAGTGGTGAGTGAGTCTGAGTGATGTGTGAGTCTGAGTGATGACTGAATACTGAGTTGATGAGTTGATCAGTACTGGTTCTGAGTAACGATGAGTGACGCCGAGTCTGACTGATGAGAGCAAGTCTGTGACTGAGCCTGAGTGGTGAGGTGGGTTCCTGTGTGTGCTCCTCCGGCGCGGTCCGCCAGTAACAAGAACCCCATCTTAGGATATGGGGAACAAGAACCCCATCTTTAGGATATGGGGAACAAGAACTGCATCCTGTGGATATGGGGAACAAGAACCCAACTCGTCCCCAGACTATGTTTTCACTATTTTTGAAAATTCCTCCTGTAGAGGGATATGCCCGACTTAAAGCACGGGGGGAGCGAATCAACTCACGCAGCTGGCTCTCCCGGCGCCGCCCGGCGCCAGAAAAGACCGCCGACATGTCCAGGAGAGGTGTCCGGCGGCGGGTCCGTCCAAGACCGGCTGCGTCCAGAAGCTTTCGCCCCCCCGGCTTCCCCCTCCTGCGAGGCGTGGATCTGTCCGTATCCACCGCCTGGCAACCGGCGCCACGATGCCCCAGCGGGCGACGGATGTGCACATGTTTTGGCCCGCTGGGGCCCGAGTATGTCCCCAGACATGCGACGTCCTGATTTTTCCAGGACGGCGTCACTGGAAGTCCCGACCCTTTCCCCGGGACAGGTGTTTCGTCCTGAGTCGTTTTTTGACGGTCCCGAGGCCCCGCGAGGGCCCCCCGGGGCCGAAAATAGCCAAAATCCTCTCGTCCTGAGTTTTTTACGACGCGAGCATGCTTGGGTCCGTATATGGATCCTCCAGGCGGTGGTCGTGTATCCATGCCCGCCTCGGGCCTCCCACCTCTCGCCCCCAATCGAGACGATCGCAGGACGGCCTGGGGTCTGGCGGACGCGTCGTCAGCCCGGCGGCTCATGAGGTGGCTCGAGTCCACCAGGGGCGAGAGAGCCGCCAGCACCTCTGGAGGGGCCCCAGGGCACACGAACAGAGGCACACGAGTAGACTGCTTCCCCATAGTTTCCCATATTTTAGGGGGTGTTCGTCTTCCCCCCCCCCACTTCCCGCATTTCCCCACATCTTCTGGGGAATCAGCGATGAGTTGTGTCTGTGTGTGTTTTTTTCCCTCCTGAACCTCCGCCGGGACCCGATCCACGTCCTCCAGGACGAGCCACTGCCCCCGACTCAGGGCCTCCGTGATGATCCCCGGCCTCCAGACGAACTCGCCCACCGTCTCGCCGCAGACGTAGGTGCCGAACAGCATCTTGAGGTCGGTCTGCTCGTCGCAGTAGAGGAAGACCGGCTGCGGCTGGCCGAGGAGCTCCGAGGCCCTCTGCAGGAACGCCGTCTTGCCAACGCCGGCCCCGCCGCTCAGCAGGATGGCAGGGGGAACAGAAGGCTGCATGAAACACAAAAGTTGGGAGGTCCGCGCGGACTTCTCCCATCTGCGCCGGGCCCCCCTTCCTGGCGCGCGGAGCGCGCCAGGGGCGGCGCCGGAGGCGCCGCCAGGGGGCTCCAGCGCCGATCCGAGAAACCCGCGCGGACCTCCGAAGGCGCACGTTTCTGTCCTGCTTCGTTCCCCGAGGATGGGCCTGCCCACGCCGACCGCGAGCAGCAGGGCGCGCATGGTGTCCGCCACGTCGGGGGCGGTGGAGACGAACAGGGACCGCTCCGCCCGGGCCGCGGGGACGCTGAAGCAGATCCCGTGAATGGCCTGCACGTGCCCCTTGCAGGGCAACAGCAAGCTGCATGACGACAAAGCTGCCAGCTACGTGATAGCCGACCCCTGATTGAACAGATCAGTATGTATATACACGCGTATACATAATATATGATGTGCACTTATATGACCCACAAATGCCCACCCATGCTGGACATCAACTGGCAACCCTCTGTCGCTGCACGGTTACTTGCGAGCCACGCCAGCATCGCAGAGCGGGGCGGGGGGCTGGGAAGGGGGCTGCGCCGCTCCTCGACAGCGGCGCTGCCCCGACTCGTGCCCGCCGCGATCGCCGCAGCGAAGGAAGAGGAGGAGGAAGAGGAGGAGGACGAGGAGGAGGAGGACGAGTGAGGGGGAGGAGGAGGAGGAGGAAGAGGAGGAGGAGGACGAGTGAGGAGGAGGAGGAGGAGGAGGAGGAGGAGGAGGAGGAGGGGGAGGTTTGGCTCGGGGTCGGCTATCGCGCAGCGACTTAAGCGGAGGTCCGCGCGGGTCCCTCGGATCGACGCGCTGCCCCCCCCCCCCTTGCCGGGTCGGCGGCCGAAGCGGGGAGGCAGAAAGGGGGGGAGGGGGGGCGCCAGGTCGGGCATGCCCCCCTGCAGGCGCATCTTGGGAGGAAAAGTTGAAGCCAGTCAAGTAGGGCGACGATATCTATACATATCCACTGCTCCTGGCCAGGCCCATCCTGGGCCCAGGAGCGGTGTATATGCCTCCCTGGCCAAGCCAGGAGGGCGTATACACAGCTCTTGGGCCCAGGATTGGCCTGGCCAGGAGCAGTGGATATGTATAGATATCGCCGCCCTATCAAGACAGATTCAAACGTGGTCAAACATAGTAGCAAAATCGCCCCCAGACTATTTTTGACTAGTTTCGGATATCTTCCTCCTGTAGCGGGGCACGCCCGCCCAGAGGAACGGAAGAAAGGTGTGGGGGGGGGGGGGCGACGCAGGCCGCGCCGGCGCCTGCCCTGGCGACGGAGGCGTCCCGCGTGTCGAGGAGAGCGCCCCGGCGGCGGGGCCGACACCATCTGCACGCAGCAGAGCTCGCACCCCCCGTCTTAAGGCGAAGCCAGGACGAGGATACCCATCGGTCAGAAGAAGTAGGTAGAAACATGAAGTACATAGGAATATATGGAAAGTAGATCGGGTGTCCGCCCGCCCCCAAGGACCACGGAAAAGGTGAAGTCACTCGATCATTGAAGTAGGAAGGCGCTTGAAGTAGCTTGGAATGGGGGGCTCAAAAAATACCCGCTTTCAACGGCCGATAGGTAAAATCGGATGGGGATAAATCGGGAATCTCTGAGATCTGGCGGCGCTGGGGGATGTCTTGGGCGCCGCGGCCCTCTCGGAGCGATCCGGGACGCTCTGAGAGCGGTCCAGAACGCCCTGGAACGGACTTCTCCTCGTCCGAGCCACCCTCACTACCTACCAGACCACCCCGACCCAACCCGACGACCCGAATTTCGCCCGAATTTCGGGCTGGGGGGGGGGTACGGGCTTCACATGTGTGTTTTTGTGTACAGTGCGGGCGCGGGCGCAAGAAACCCTCGCAAGAAACCCAGCCCTGAGAACCCGTGCGCGAGGTGCACCTGAGGGGAAACCGGGAGCACCCTGTGAACGCAGCAGCTCCTTCAGCGGCTGCGGGAAGCCACCGCGCAGCGCGAGGAGCGCAGAAGCCCAGGATACCACGACGAAAAGCAGATGGTTTCTTGATGCGCGCCCCCACCGTACTGTTCCCCGACCCCCCCCCCCCACCACCGGAAACGGAGGGCACATCGGGGCCCCTCGGGGTGCGTCTTACCAGCCTGGAACACATCCCTATCCCTATGCTGGGCACCCCCCCAATCTCAGGGATCCCTTATTTTTGGGAGGGCGAACCCCTAAGATTGCCATCGCCTCTTGGCGTGTCCATCTTAAGGATAGGGATACGTTCGAGGCTGGTGAGCGTCGGGGTGGTCGGGCGGGGGGGGGGGCGGCGACGCCCGATCCGCCTCCTCGCCCGAGCCGGCCCTCCTCCGGCGCGCGCCGCGCGCCAGGGGCGGCCCGAGGACCCCCGCCGCCGGGGGGGTGTTGCCAGAAGTGCCCTTGGCCCCTCTACCGGCTGTATGGGTGCTGGAGTCCAGGGGTCCTCAAGCGGCGTGGCATGACTCGTCGAGGATACTCGTCCCGGAGGTGCTTCCCCTCGTCAGCGTCTTGTCGGGTGTTGCCGGAAGTGCCCTTGGCCCAGGGTGCCCCCAGCTTTTCGCTCCGCTTTGGAGCCCCTGGGGCCCTTTGGGCCTCGTGAGGGGTGCCCTGGAGGCCGCCTGGGCCACTCTGAGAATCCTGGGGGCACCTTGGGCCAGGGGCACTTCTAGCAACACCCGACACGGGGGGGTCCAACCTCGACCCCAGAGACCTGCGCGGCCCTCCGTGAGCTCACGGCTGTGCTGCTTTGTCCTTCCTCGGCCTCGGTCCAGGAGACAGCATCCGTGGCCGGAGCGCCGGACGAGCACGAACCTGGGGGAGCAGAGAAAAACACCCGCGCAACCACCCCCCGGGCCTACCCCAGGCGCGCTTTCGGACCAGGATTCCGAAGCGAACCCCGGCTGTGGCGACGAGGACCACCCTTCCACCTCCCCATGGGACCCGAAATCCTCTCAAAGATGATACCCATCGGTCGGAAGAAGTAGGTAGAAACATGAAGTAGCAAGACGTTGGGAGTAGATTGCATGTCCGCCCGCCCCCCAAAGAGGACGGACAAGGCGAAGCCACTCGATCATTGAAGTGGGAAGGCGCTTAAAATAGATTAGAGTATGGGCATCGAAGAATACCTACTTGCAACGACCGATGGGTAATCCCCAGACCACTCCTGCAAGCTCCATCCTCGATCGGGTTCCATGTTGCCCTCGGGGCCTGGGGCGGCTCTGTCCACGACCCCGGGCGCGGTGGCGGGATGGGCCGAGGGGCGCTGCGGCGGGTTCGGGTCGTGACGGCCCCTCGGCGCTGCTCTGTTCTGACACTGCGTGCATCGCTCAACCTCGAGCCAGGGCTGCACCGAAACGGTGTTTTGCGTTGTCGTTCTGTTTCCGTTCTCCCTCGTTCTGTCTTCAGCCCGCCTTTGCCGCAGAACGGAATCGAAACGAAAACGGCCCACGCAATCGCCCAAACACCGTTTGGGCCACCCCTGCCTGGAGCGATCGCCGCCTCCCGATCGCGCCACTGGCGGCGTTCAACCTCGAAGGCCCGCGCTGGGGTCGCCGCCGCGTCGGCACGGCACGATCCCGCCGCAGGCAGGTGCTCGCTGCGGGCGGCATGTGCTGCCTGCCCCCCCCCAAAAAATATGCTCCCCTCCCATGGGAGAGCAAAAAGCCGACACCAGCACCAAGAAAGCATTTGTTTCACGAAATTTTGAATTGCGTTTTGGACCAGCGCGAGCCCACCCTGGCCTGAGGAATCGCAGAATGGGCGAGGAGGGCGGGGGAAGGGAGTCGTCGCGCAGCACGCAGGAGGGAGAGCAGTGCATAACAAGTGCAACGGAGTCCTGGGATCCCAGGACTCCGACTCGCAAGTCACCTGACGGTGTGATTTGTCTAGTCCGCGGCCCTGGATTTTTCGGCACGATGACACACTGACACACTCGGCGACGCAAGCGTGCAGCCAGTAAGCCACCTCAAACGCCGTGCAAATGAAGCGCCCAAACACAAAGGCTGACTGTCCTGCGAGCCCAGGAAGGTTCTTACCCCTCTCTTGGGCGCAGCTCCTCCACCCTGCACTTGAGGGCCCCTGGCCCGAAAACGGACCCCTGATGCCGAAAGTTCAAAATGAGCCTGACGAAGGACCCAACCATGTGCAACTGCGAATACCACATTGTAGGTACCGATTTCGGTGGAACTCCCTCTGGGGCCACGAAACGTGTGAGGGGCGTGCCGAAGTGGGCGGCGGGGACGCATGAACCTCGGCCTGTTGGGCCTTCGGTGAAGCTCCCTCTGAGGCCAAGCAACGTGTGAGGGGCGTGCCGAAATTGGGCGGCGGGGACGCATGCAACCTCAGCCTTTTTGGGCCTTCGGTGGAGCTCCGTCTGGGGCCACGAAACGTGCGAGGGGTGTGCCGACGTGGGTGACGCGGGTGCACGCAACCTCGGCCTTGTGGGCCTTCGGTGGGGCTCCCTCTGGGGCCACGAAACGTGTGAGGGGTGTGCCGAACTTGGGTGGCGGGGACGCATGCAACCTCGGCTTTTGGGGCCTTCGGTGGAGCTCCCCCTGGGGCCACGCAACGTGTGAGGGATGTGCCGACTTGGGCGGCGGAGACGCATGCAATCTCGGCCGTTTGGGCCTTCGGTGGAGCTCCCTCTGGGGCCACGAAACGTGCGAGGGGTGAGCCGAAATTGGGTGGCGGGGACGCATACAACCTCAGCCTTTTTGGGCCTTCGGTGGAGCTCCCCCTGGGGCCATGAAACGTATGGGCGTGCCGAAATTGGGCGGCGGGGACGCATGCAATCTCGGCCTTTTTGGGCCTTCGGTGGAGCTCCCCCTGGGGCCATGAAACGTATGAGGGACGTGCCGAAATTGGGCGGCGGGGACGCATGCAACCTCTGCCTGTTGGGCCTTCGGTGGAGCTCCCCCCGGGGCCACGAAACGTCTGAGGGGTGTGCCGACTTGGGCGGCGGGGACGCATGCAACCTCGGCCTTTTTGGGCCTTCGGTGAAGCTCCCCCTGGGGCCACGAAACGTGCGAGGGGAGTGTCGACTGGGGGCTCATGCAACCTCGGCCCTTGGGGCCTTCGGTGGAGCTCCCTCTGGGGCCACGAAACGTGTGAGGGGTGTGCCGAAGTTGGGCGGCGGGGACGCATGCAACGGCCTTCGGTGGAGCTCCCCCTGGGGCCACGCAACGTGTGAGGGGTGTGCCGAACCTGGGTGGCGGGGACGCATGCAACCTCGGCCTTTTGGGCCGTCGGTGGAGCTCCCTCTGGGGCCACGAAACGTGTGAGGGGCATGCCGAATTGGGCGCGGGGACGCATGCAACCTTTGCTGGTTGGGCCTTCGGTGGGACTCCTTCTGGGGCGACGGAACGAGCGAGACGCGTGCCGAACTGGTGGGGACGCATGCAACCTCGGCTTTTGGGGCCGTCGGTGGAGCTTCCTCTGGGGCCACGAAACGTGTGAGGGGTGTGCCGAACTTGGGTGGCGGGGACGCATGCAACCTCGGCCTTTTGGGCCGTCGGTGGAGCTTCCTCTGGGGCCACGAAACGTGTGAGGGGTGTGCCGAACTTGGGTGGCGGGGACGCATGCAACCTCGGCCTTTTTGGGCCTTCGGTGGAGCTCCCCCTGGGGCCACGCAACGTGTGAGGGGTGTGCCGAATTGGGTGGCGGGGACGCATGCAACCTCGGCCTTTTGGGCCGTCGGTGGAGCTTCCTCTGGGGCCACGAAACGTGTGAGGGGTGTGCCGAATTGGGCGGCGGGGACGCATGCAACCGCTGCCACTGGAGCCGTCGGTGCCACGAAACGCTGTCCTGGGTGGCGTTGACGCAGACGGAAGATGGGGAGGCGCGCGGGAAGTGAGGGGCCACGAACCGTGCGAGGGGTGTGCCGAAATGGGCGACTATGACGCATCAGCTGAAATAATAATAATAATACTAATAATAATAGTAATTATAATAATAATAATAATAAAATTAATGAGAACAACAATAATAATAATGATAATAATAATAATGATGATGATGATGGTGATGATGATGCTGGTGATGATGATGGTGATGATGATGACGATGATGCTGATGATGATGCTGATGATGATGCTGATGATGATGAAGATGATGGTGATGATGATGATGCTGATGATGATGATGATGATGATGACTATGATGATTAGTAGTATTATCAGTATTAGGATGAGGATGGAGGAAGGAGGGGGGGAGGATGGGAGGAGAGGAGAGGAACGCGAAACACCGTCTCTCCAAAACAAGGACCCGACACCACAGGATGGTTGGGAAAAAACTCCTCCTCCTCCTCCTCCTCCTCGCTACTCGATCCTCGCTCCTCGCTCCTCGCTCCTCGCTCCTCGCTTCTCGCTCCTTGCTCCTCGCTCCTCCTCCTCGCTCCTCGCTCCTCGCTCCTCGCTCCTCGCTCCTCGCTCCTTGCTCCTTCTCCTCGCTCCTCGCTCCTCCCTCCTCTCCTCCTCCTCCTCCTCCTCCTCCTCCTCCTCCTCCTCATCATCATCATCATCATCATCATCATCATCATCATCAATCATCATCATCATCATCATCATCATCATCATCATCATCATCATCATCATCACCATCATCATCATCATCATCATCATCACCATCATCACCATCATCATCATCATCATCATCATCATCATCATCATCATCATCATCATCATCATCAGCAGCAGCAGCAGCAGCATCATCAGCATCATCAGCATCATCATCATCATCATCATCATCATCATCATCATCATCATCATCATCATCATCATCATCATCATCATCATCATCATCATCGTCATCATCATCATCATCATCATCATCATCATCATCATCATCATCATCATCATCATCATCATCATCATCATCATCATCATCATCATCATCATCATCATCATCATCATCATCATCATCATCATCATTATCCTCCTCCTCCTCCGCCTCCTCCTCCAGCTCCTCCTCCTCCTCCTCCTCCTCCTCCTTCTCCTCCTTCTCCTTCTCCTCCTCGTCGTCCTCCTCCTCCTCCTCCTTCTCCTCCTGCTGCTGCTGCTGCTCCTCCGAAAGGCCCAGGGCCCATGATCCATCCCACGTAGTCTAGCTGTGATTCCCAGATCGATGCCCGACGGCCCCAGAGGCCCGAAACGAGCCGCCGAGGCCGAACTTGCAGACAGAACCCTCGATCCTCGGGGCCCAGGAGTCCCCGAAGTGCGGAGTCATCGAGCCTCGGAGTCCTCGACCCTCGGGGTCCTCGATCCTCGGGGTCCAGAACCCAGAGGAGGAGCAGGAGGAGCAGGAAGAGCAGGAGGAGGAGGAGGAGGGGGGGTTGAGGTACGTGCGAGGAGGACGGAGGAGAGCGATGACCAGAGAGGAGGGTCAGGACCAGACAGACTGCGCGGGCCTCAGAAGTCCCGACCTCTTCCCCGGGGGAAGGTGCTCGCGCCGGACCCGTTCCCGATCGCACCCGAGGGCCAAAAAAGGGCGCCCGCAGGTCGAAGGATGGCTGGGCTGCCGGGCACCTGTTGCTCTAATACGGGGTCGCCAAAATTCCCTACCCTTTCCCCAGGGCCAGCTTTTCATTCTGAGTCGCTGACTGACAGACCTGGGGCCTGGTGAGGGCCCCCAGAGGCCGAAAACAGCCGAAAACGACGCGAGGATCTGGTGTCTAAAATCACCACTCGCACACAATTTGGACCAGAATGTTGCGGCGGATCTGGGCGTGAGTCGAGGATACCCAGGAACATGCAAGCATCTTACTATTCACAGTTTCGACATGAAGCCAAAGGGAGAGGGAGTGTCTGACCATGTGCCAATGCTTGGTCGATCTGATCATCGGGCTTGCTCGGGAGGAGTATGCGGCTGAGACGCCTGGCAGGTGCTTCGCTGGTGCTGCGCGCAAGGGCTGCGCAATGGCTGTGCAGGATTGCGCAAGCGCTGCGGAGGACGGTATACGATATAAATTCTGAAAAGTACCCTGTACCCTGATGCCTTTTCTTGACCTTCCTAGGAAGGCACCAAAACCTAATGCACAGTCGCAATCAGCCTCCGGTGCTTACTTCCCTTTGAAACAGTCGCCCGAAACAGCGAAGATCTGGTGTTGGGGGGGGGAGGGGGGGGGGCTCGACGCCCGCGCCCACTAACGGAGCCAGAAATAAAAACCAGTGCCATCCAGAAACATCCGAAAACCTCCTGCTGGGAGGCCTGGGCAGACCGGCACCAAAAGAAACTCTTGAGGGGTCGCGGAGGAGGAGGAGGAGGAGGAGGAGGAGGAGGAGGAGGAGGAGGGGTCGCGCGGATTTTCGTGGGCCTGCGCGGGCCCCCCCCACCCCCCCCTTGGCGCGCGGACGGAGCGCGCCAGCGGCACCGCCAGGGGGGGACCAGCGCCGATCCCAGAAGTCGGCGCGGAGCTCCGAGATCTACGTTTATGAAATTGTCTGAAGCTGGTTAACGTCCTCCTCCAGCTCCTCCTCCTCCAGCTCCTCCTCCTCCTCCTCCTCCTCCTCCTCCTCCTCCTCCTCCTCCTCCTCCTCCTCCTCCTCCTCCTCCTCCTCCTCCTCCTCCCCCTCCTCGACGCCCCCCGAGGAGCCGTCGCGCTCGCAGCCCGCCCTCCAGGACTCGGGGCCCGCGGCAGGCGGCCGCAGGCCCAGGTCGGGCAGCTCCAGGAAGCCGAGGGCCGCGCCCGAGGCCACGACGCCGAGGCCCACCATGTGCGAGAGCGCGGCGCAGGCGAGCCTCCGGACCACGAGGTCCTCTCTCGGGAGCTGGGCGAGGGCTGGCAAGTCCGTGGCTGCCAGAACGGTCTTCCCGGGAGGAAAAGACAAACTCCCGGAAGAGAGCGCGGCGCACTCTAGATGGTATAAACGGGCTGCGTCCCGCGAGAGAGCAAAACAGTTCCTGGAGCTCCGTGTTGGCAGCCAGGGGTTTGCCAGCCTTCGCCTGGTTTCTGACTCTCGCTAGGGGAACGAACAATGGCATAAACATAAAAACTCGGAGGTCCGCGCGGATTTCTCGGATCCGCGCTGGGCCCCCCTGGCGGCGCCTCCGGCGCCTCTCCTGGCGCGTTCCGCGCGCCAGTGAGGGGGTCCAGCGCGGATCCAAGAAATCCGCGCAGACCTCCGAGCTTTTATGTTTATGTAATTCGTTGTTCCCCTACTCGCTGGGCATTGAGAAACTGCACACACACACACACACACACACACCATGAGATCTGGGCGTTGTTTTGTTCTCACTGGGCGCGTTCGCCACTTGCACTTGTTGGGCCCTGGCGCCATCACAGGTCGATCCCGAGCGAGGAGTGCACGAGAAGTCTGGTCGTGATTTCCAACGATGCTGTAACTTTCTCGCAACGTCGGGTCTTAGGGCACAAGCTTTCGGCCCAGGAAGACTGCCGAGACGGGCCCCGAAGCAGGGGAACGAACAATGACATAAACATCAAAACTCGGAGGCCCGCGCGGATTTCTCGGATCGGCGCTGGACCCCCCTCCCTGGCGCGCGAAGCGCGCCAGGGGCGGCGCCCCTGGCGCCGCCAGGGGGGGTCCAGCTCCGATCCGAGAAATCCGCGCGGACCTCCGAGTTGTTACGTTCATGTCATGGTCCGTTCCCCCACGGCAGGTCCGTGCCGTGCCGACCCTGGCGTTGGTTCCTGACACCGCGCTGGATCGTTCAACCTTGAACGATCGGCCGTCTCCGCAACGTCCGATCGTTCGACATCGACCGATTCTGGGCCGCCGTCGGCGTTCAACGTTGAACGTCGGCGGCGGGGTCGCCGCCGGTCGACACGACGCGAACCTACAGGAGGAGGAGGAGGAGGAGGAGGAGGAGGAGGAGGAGGAGGAGGAGGAGGGAGGAGGGAGGAGGAGGAGGGAGGAGGAGGAGAGGGAGGAGGAGGAGGAGGAGGGAGGAGAGGAGGAGGAGGAGGAGGAACCTACCGTACCCAAGCCGCCCCCCCCAGAGGCGACCGCCCGAGCGCCGGGGGACGAGCCGCGCTCGCAGCGCCACTGGGACAGGGTGCTCGGAGGTCCGCGCGGGGGCCTCCTGGGTCGGCGCAGGGCCCCCCCACCGCGGCACCGCGCCGCCCCCTGGAATCCAGAGCCGATGCGAGACCTCCGCGCGGACATCCGAGGCGTTCTGGGGAAGGAGGAGGGGGAGGGGGAGGGGGAGGGGGAGGAGGAGGAGGAGGAGGAGTGGAGGAGGAGGAGGAGAGGAGGAGGAGGGAGGAGGAGGGAGGAGGAGGAGGAGAAGGAGGAGGAGCGGCGTGCTGTCGTCTCCGAGCGCAGGAGACGCGTGGGGGGGGGGAAGGGGCAGGAGTCCTCGAGAGCTCACGCGTGGGCGAATGCCTCCCTCTGCAGAGCCCCCGGAGCCCCCCGGCCCCGAGGGCCGTGCCGCCAACCGAATCGGGATGAAGAGCTGGTAAGATAGGAAAGCCACATGGTTCTGTGTGTATTGTGTGTGTGTGAAAAAGATACGGCTCGAGGAGGAGGAGGAGAAGGAGGAGGAGGAAGGAAGGGCGGAGGAGGAGGAGAAGGAGGAGGAGACGGAGGAGGAGAGAGAGGATGAGGGAAAGAGGGAGAGGAGGGAGAGGAGAGAGAGGAGGAGGAGGAGGAGGAGGAGGAGGAGGAGGAGGGAAGTTAAGAAAGAGAAAAGAGAAGAGAAGAAGCGAGAAGAGAAGCAAGGAGAAGAGAAGAGAACGGCGAGGATGGGGAGGGCGGAGTGCGAGACAGGGAGCCTGCGCACGCAGAACGCACCCGTACACAACCACCACAAGCCTTGGCCAGGGCAATCCTGGGCCCTGGCATGTTGCATACGCCCTCCTGGCCGATGCCACGCGGGTCTGTGCACAATACTCCGGCCCAGGAAGGACCCCGACGCTCGGGACCTCCTGTGTTGGGAGCGTTCCAGACATGGCATGGAGTCCTGGCCCAGGGTGCTCCCAGCTTCTCGCACCCTTTGGCGCCCCGGGGGCCCTCTGGGGCGGGGGTGCTCTGGAGACCATCTGACCTGGGCCTCCCTGGAAATTCTGGGGGCAACCTGGGCCAGGCCCACCTCTGGCAACACCTCGGTTTTCTTCGCGGCGGCCCTGACGCGTCAACCCCCGGACCTCTCACGGAGTGCGCGGCCAAAGGTCGAGGGGAATCAAACCGTAGTGACGAGAAGCCTCCGGGGACGCCAAGAAGGAGTGAAACACATACCAAAAGCTTCATCATACATTGCAGATCCCGTCGTACAAAGATCTCAGAGGGCCCCCCAGAGGTCCCAGGAAGAGGAGACCTTGGAGGCCTCCAGAGGCCCAAGAATGGCCGAGAACGCCCACGAGCCTCAACCCTCTCAACCCGAAGCCTCGCACCTGTTGGCGGACGACGCTGGCGGGAAAACTGATGTTATACCAATTCTTCGTTCAGGGTGAGACAAAAATGCGGACGCCCGAAATGGGCACGGAAAAAATTGGCACGATGCCCAACAACAAATGTTGTCCATAACAAGCAGCGGCCGCTCTTGGGCAGGCAGTCCCGTCTCAAATAAACAACGTCCGCGTCGACGCCGACAACGAACCCTGTGCAGAATGAACAATCGGGCTGGGCGAAAGGGGGGGATAGCAAAGGGGGGGTTGAGAAACAGCTCACGTAGCTGATTTTCCCGGCGCCTCCCGGCGCTGGAGGCGTCGATGTATCGAAGAATGGGCCCCTCGGCGGGGCCGAAACCAGCTGCATGCAGCAGATTCCGCACCCCTTTCCCAGTCCCCCCCTTCCGTCTGGCCCGAAACAAGCACTACTGTTAGACTTTGTGGCCGCTGTTTCCGTACCCATTTCGGTTGTCCCGAAAGGGGGCGGGAACCGGCTGAGCGGGGGCGGCATTGGAACACCCTGGGCCAGGACTCCATGCCATGTCTGGAACGCTCCCAACACAGGAGGTCCCGAGCGTCGGGGTCCTTCCTGGGCCGGAGTATTGTGCACAGACCCGCGTGGCATCGGCCAGGAGGGCGTATGCAACATGCCAGGGCCCAGGATTGCCCTGGCCAAGGCTTGTGGTGGTTGTGTACGGGTGCGTTCTGACCTGGAGCCGGCGATATGCCACCGACAGATCGGCGATAGGCCCCCGATTGCGAGGCTGCGCGTGCTGCTGGGCAGGGTGGGGCACGCAGGCGCCGCTTGGCAACGAGTAGGCGAGTTGGGGCTCGATGTTTCCCCCCCCCCCCCCCTCCCCCTTGGCCTCGCCTTCCCCCTCCTCCTCCTCCTCCTCCTCCTCCTCCTCCCTCCTCCTCCTCCTCCTTCTCCTCCTCCTCCTCCTCCTCCTCCTCCTCCTCCTCCGTCCTCCTCCTCCTCCTCCTCCTCCTCTCCTCCTCCTCCTCCTCCTCCTCCTCCTCCTCCTCCTCCTCCTCCTCCTCCTCCTCCTCCTCCTCCTCCCCCTCCCCCTCTCTCCTCCCCTCCTCCTCCTCCTCTCCCTCCTCCTCTCCTCCTCCTCCCTCCTCCTCCTCCTCCTCCTCCTCCTCCTCCTCCTCCTCGTCCTCCTCCTCCTCCTCCTCCTCCTCCTCCTCCTCCTCCTCCTCCTCCTCCTCCTCCTCCTCCTCCTCCTCCTCCTTCAATGTTTCACCCCCTCCCCACACCTCCGACGTCGCATCTCTTCACGACGCGGCTCCCCAGAGCTTTGGAGCTTTGGACCCCTCCCCAGGGACTGGCTTCTCGTTCCGAAGCGTCTTTGGCGGCGGGGCCTGGCGGCCCGGTGACGTCGCCGGGGGGCAAGTAGAAAACAGCCAAAACCTTCGGAGCGGTTTCTGTTCAAGACGCCAGGGGTCCAGAGTCAAAAAGTTACCCCCCGAGGTCTGTTCTGGGGTGTGTTCTGGCCAGAAATCTGAAGCGGATCTGGCCGTGGCCACGAGGAGGCCCAGAGACTGCCAGAGGCGCCTCAAATCCTCAACCCCCGATCCCAAAATCCCCGACAGGGTGGGCCTATCCCCCGCTGTCAGCGCCCCTGACTCGTCCGCACGCCTCGCGCACGCGCCAGGGGCGGCACCGGAGGCGCCGCCAGGGATCCAGCGCCGACCAAAGAAATCCGCACGGACCTCCGTATTAGATGAGCGCGTTCCACTCCTCGCAAAGTGACTACTCGCAAATGGCCTGGATCGGCCGCGGGGGATCTACGATCTATTACGCCGAGGCGAACACGTGTTGTTCGGACGTTTGCGAAATAAGCGCTTTGCGAGGAGTGGAATGCGCTCGGTGAAGCATGTTTGTGTAAATGTTTCTTCTTCGGGATGTTGCCCCCCTGGGGGGCCTCCCAAACCCGGCTCAGCCAACATGTAAGGTTAGGTCGGGCGTGTCCTCCTACAGGCGGATTTTGGACGAAAAATAAAAAGCAGGCAACAAATATTCAAACATGACAACAAATATTCAATAAATCGTCCCCATAATAGTTCCCGACCATCCTGTGGTATTGGGTCCTCGTTTTGAAGAGACAGTACCCGCGTTCCTCTCTCCTCTCTCCTCTCCTCCAACTCTCTCTCCTCCTCCCCCTCATCCCCCTACTCCCTCCTCCCTGCGTTTTTCCCCCACCCAGTACAGCGCTTCGTGGCCCCATAGGGAGCTCCACCGAAGGCCCCACTGGGGGGGCCTGAATGCGTCCGCCACACCCAGTACAGCGCTTCGTGGCCCCATAGGGAGCTCCACCGAAGGCCCCAGCGGGGGTGCCCGCATGCGTCCGCCACACCAAGTACAGCGTTTCGTGACCCCATGGGGAGCTCCACCGAAGGCCCCAGCGGGGGTGCCCGCATGCGTCTGCCACACCCCAAGAACAGCGCTTCGTGGCCCCATAGGGTGCTCCACCGAAAGCCCCGTTGGGGGACCCACATGCGTCCGCCACACCCAACAAAGCGTTTCGTGGCCCCAGAGGGAGCTCCACCGAAGGCCCCAGCGGGGATGCCCGCATGCGCCCGCCAAAACCAAGTACAGCGCTTCGTGGCCCCATAGGGAGCTCCACCGAAGGCCCCACTGGGGGTGCCCACATGCGCCCGCCACACCCAGCAAAGCGTTTCGTGGCCCCACAGGGAGCCCCACCGAACGCCCCAGCGGGGGTGCCCGCGTGCGTCCGCCACACGCAGTACAGCGCTTCGTGGCCCCATAGGGAGCTCCACCAAAGACCCCAGTGAGGGTGACCGCATGCATCCGCCACACACAGTACAGCGTTTCGTGGCCCCAGAGGGAGCTCCACCTAAAGCCCCAGTGGGGGTGCCCGCATGCGTCCGCCACACCCACCACAGCGCTTCGTAGCCCCATGGGGAGCTCCACCGAAGGCCCCAGCGGGGGTGCCCGCATGCGTCCGCCACACCCCAAGAACAGCGCTTCGTGGCCCCATAGGGTGCTCCACCGAAAGCCCCGTTGGGGGGCCCACATGCGTCCGCCACACCCAACAAAGCGTTTCGTGGCCCCAGAGGGAGCTCCACCGAAGGCCCCAGCGGAGGTGCCCGCATGCGCCCGCCACACCCAGTACAGCGCTTCGTGGCCCCATAGAGAGCTCCACCGAAGGCCCCACTGGGGGTGCACACATGCGTCCGCCACACCCAACAAAGCGTTTCGTGGCCCCACAGGGAGCCCCACCGAAGGCCCTAGCGGGGGTGCCCGCATGCGCCCGCCAGAACCAAGTACAGCGCTTCGTGGCCCCATAGGGAGCTCCACCGAAGGCTCCAGTGGGGGCGCCCGCAGGCGTCCGCCACACCCAGTACAGCGCTTCGTGGCCCCTTATGTGCGAGGCGGGGATTTATCCATATCCACCGCCTGGGAACCGACGTCCTGGTGCCCTAGCGGGCGGTGGGTATGGATATATTATAACCCCCGGGGGCTCGAATCTGTCCAGATCCACCGCCCGTGGAGGTCTGTGAAAATCGACCCCCCAGGTGGTGGTTATATAAAACTAGAACCACGCGCGCGCTTCGCGCGCGCTTAGGTTCTGTCGAGTCACAGACCCAGGAATCGTTGTGAGAAGAAATTGGTGACGCGAAGCGTCGTGGGGGCGTCCTTGGACGTCTGGGGTCTCCTGGGGCCTCTTGAGGGGCCTCCTGGGGGCCTCCTGGCGGCCTCTTGGGGCGGAAGGCTCGAGCTTGCTGTTCGTGGTCCCCCTCTGGGCCCCCTCTTGGGCCCGTCTTGGGGCCCTCTTGGGCCATCTTGGGCGCCTCTTGGGCCGTCTTGGGGCCCTCTTGGGCTGTCCTGGGGCCCTCTTGGAAGCTTCTTGGGCCGTCTTGGGGCGGTCTTGGGCGCCTCTTGGGCCGTCCTGTAACGTCGGAAAGCCCAAAAGACAACTTTGTTGAACATGTACGTTTTACGAAGGGAATGGGCCAACTTTTGCGTCTAGGGGCCCTCTTGGGACGCATGTTGGAGGCTTCTTGGGGCGTCTTGGGGGCGTCCTTGGACGTCTGGGGTCTCCTGGGGCCTCTTGAGGGGCCTCCTGGGGGCCTCCTGGCGGCCTCTTGGGGCGGAAGGCTCGAGCTTGCGGTTCGTGGTCCCCCTCTGGGCCCCCTCTTGGGCCCGTCTTGGGGCCCTCTTGGGCCATCTTGGGCGCCTCTTGGGCCGTCTTGGGGCCCTATTGGGCTGTCCTGGGGCCCTCTTGGAAGCTTCTTGGGCCGTCTTGGGGCGGTCTTGGGCGCCTCTTGGGCCGTCCTGTAACGTCGGAAAGCCCAAAAGACAACTTTGTTGAAAATGTACGTTTTACGAAGGGAATGGGCCAATTTTTGCGTCTAGGGGCCCTCTTGGGACGCATGTTGGAGGCTTCTTGGGGCCTCTTGGGGGCGTCCTTGGACGTCTGGGGTCTCCTGGGGCCTCTTGAGGGGCCTCCTGGGGGCCTCCTGGCGGCCTCTTGGGGCGGAAGGCTCGAGCTTGCGGTTCGTGGTCCCCCTCTGGGCCCCCTCTTGGGCCCGTCTTGGGGCCCTCTTGGGCCATCTTGGGCGCCTCTTGGGCCGTCTTGGGGCCCTCTTGGGCTGTCCTGGGGCCCTCTGGGAACTTCTTGGGCCGGTCTTGGGGCGGTCTTGGGCGCCTCTTGGGCCGTCCTGTAACGTCGGAAAGCCCAAAAGGCGACTTTGTTAAAAATGTACGTTTTACAAAGGGAATGGGCCAACTTTTGCGTCTAGGGGCCCTCTTGGGACGCATGTTGGAGGCTTCTTGGGGCCTCTTGGGGGCGTCCTTGGACGTCTGGGGTCTCCTGGGGCCTCTCGAGGGGCCTCCTGGGGGCCTCCTGGCGGCCTCTTGGGGCGGAAGGCTCGAGCTTGCGGTTCGTGGTCACCCTCTGGGCCCCCTCTTGGGCCCGTCTTGGGGCCCTCTTGGGCCATCTTGGGCGCCTCTTGGGCCGTCTTGGGGCCCTCTTGGGCTGTCCTGGGGGCTTCTTGGGCCGTCTTGGGGCGGTCTTGGGCGCCTCTTGGGCCGTCCTGTAACGTCGGAAACCCAAAAAGCAACTTTGTTGAAAAATGTACGTTTTACGAAGGGAATGGGCCAATTTTTGCGTCTAGGGGCCCTCTTGGGACGCATGTTGGAGGCTTCTTGGGGCCTCTTGGGGGCGTCCTTGGACGTCTGGAGGCCATCTTCAGCATCTCGGAGCCCTCTTGGAGGCCTCTTGGAAGTTTCTTGGGCCGTCTTGGGCGCTTCTTGGGCCGTCTTGTCTGACTGGGGAGGCCTCCGGCAAGCCCCGACGAGCCTCCGGGCCCCCCGGGGTGCACATTTGTGGTCGAGGTCCCGGCCCCGGGCCCCCGGACCCGGTGCGCCGTTATATGTATATTCCCACCTCGGAATATGGAGCTCAAGCGAAGGTCGAAGTGGGACCGCCCACATGCGCCCCCCCCCACCCAGTGCAGCGTTTCGTGGCCCAATATGGTGGCTACACCGAAGGCCCCAATAGCACCGCCCGCATGCGTCTCCACAACCCGCTACAGCGCGTCGTGGCCCCACAGGGAGCTCCACCGTAGGCCCCACTGGGACCACCCGCATGCGTCCCTCCTACTCATTACCGCACGCACCATCACGCGTTGCGTGGCCCACCGGAAGCGGCACCCACAACGCGTCTCTCACAACTACATGTGGTTGGGTCCTTCGCCAGGATAATGTTGGACTACTTTTTGGTATTCCTCCTGTAGAGGGCCACGCCCGACTTCAATGTAAGGCCACCTCCAAGGCCACGGGCGGCTCCCACGCCTTTGGGACTCGGCCAAAGCCCAGCTCTGCAAGATCCTGCAGGCTCCGGCGGCCTCTGGCTGAGCCACGTTTTGACGGGGAACGCCAGGGTTAGCCGGGCATGTCCTCCTACAGGTGGATTCGGACGAAAAATAAAATACTTGCAAAAATATTCAAAAATTGTCCCAAATACCCCTTTAACATAGCGAAAAAGATCAACCCCTGATTATTGTTTGACTATGTTTGGGCATTCCTCTTGTAGAGGGACAGGCCCGACTTAACGCCAGGGGGGACTGGCTTGGGGGGGCGGGGGGGGGAAACATCGAGCTGGAATCGGCGACGCATCACCAATAGATCGGAAATAGGCCCCCGATCGCGAATCCGCACGTTCCTGGGTGGGTAAGCTGCCGGGTCCCTATCGGCGATGGATGGGCGATTGGGGATTCATGCCTCACTTAGCTTTGCCCCTGACGTTTGTGCTGAACCCCGTCACCTGCTGGCCGATCCCCCCCCTGTCGGCTGCAGCCACCCCGGTTCGCTAGGGACTGCTTTACCCTCAGATTGGCCGAAACCTTCCCGAAACCATGGGAAAACCCTCCCAGAAGGCTTTCATCGAAGGGTTCTGGGAGGGTTTCACGAGGGGGCCTGGGTCATTTTGGGGTAAGAGCTAATCACTAGCGATCCATGGAGAGCTTTTTTTGATTGTTCTCCATAGCGGCTGATGCTGGCCCCTGCACCCCCCCCCAGTAACTTCAAGATTCGCGCAGTCCTCCGAATTGTCTTGGGATGCTCCTAGAGATTCCCATCCCAGACGGCGCCCGCGCGAAACGTGAGGCTACCGCCCCTGCCCTTCCCTCCCCCCCGGAAGGCCTTCCCAGAACATGTTTGAAACGCCCTCGTGTTGCGCCCGATGCCGCCTCAGCTCGGCTCGGGCGGTCCGATCACCCACGCGGTGCTCACAGCGGCTGGAGCCGACCGCCAGAACTGTATACACATCTTGTAGTATATCGTTTCCCGAGCGGTGTGGCCAGAAAGCGCCCACCACGACCCATGAACTGTAACATTTCTCGATGCGCGCGCCGCCCCTGGGGGGGCGACGCACACATAGTATCAGTATGTTGGGGTGACGCCGACTCCAAGCCCCGCGGGTCCTCGTGGCCCAGAAGCGAGGCCAACCCCGCCCAGTCCCAGAGCCCCCGCAGCTGCGCGGGCCGCGCCAGCAGCAGCCTCAGCGCCGCCTCGCCGGTCGTCGTCGTCGTCGTCGTCGTCGTCGCCGTCGCCGTCGCCGTCGCCGTCGCCGTCGCCGTCGCCGTCGCCGTCGCCGTCGCCGTCGCCGTCGCCGTCGCCGTCGTCGTCGACGTGGTCGTCGTGGTCGTCGCGGTCGTCGCCGCCGCCGCCGCCGTCATCTTCGTCGTCGTCGTCCTCCTCCTCCTCCTCCTCTTCCTCCTCCTCCTCCTCCTTCCCTTTCCCTCCTAAAAAACTCCTCCCTGTCGCACCCCGAGACTGGTCGAAAGGGCGAGCCAGGCGTTTCGCCTCAGATTTACTCACATTGGCAACAGGTTCACAGATTCAGGGCGGACGGTTTTGAAAATGTGGCTCTCACCTTCGAGCCACGCACACTCGTCTGGAAAAATGCAAGAGTGTCACGGATTGAGGGCGGCTCGTTTAGAAAGTGTGGCTCTCGCCTTAGCGCCGCGCACATGAGTTTGAAGAAGGACGCGAGTTTCACGGATTCCCATGGTCAGGGTATCAGAAACTACTTCTTGGAAGGATTCAGGACTGTGAGGGTGCAGCAGTTAGGCTAATTCGCGGTGCGAGGTCTCAAGAATGGCATCCTGGCAAGATTCAGGATCGACAAGACGCAACAATCAGGTTGATCCGCGGCGTTGGAGTCCCGAGAATGGTGTTTCGGCATGCTTCAGGAGCCTCCAACGGCCGTCTCCCAACGAGACAGTTCCCTCAGTGGAAATGAGCCCTTGTAGGTGCATGTGGAGAGGGAACTCGGAGGGAGGAGTTATCCCAAGATCGTTGATGAGTCTTGGGTTTACACTCCTCCTCCTCCTCCTCCTCCTCCTCCTCCTCCTCCTCCTCCTCCTCCTCATCCTCCTCCTCCGGCCAAAGTGCGCTCAGAGTCGAGCACCGGACGATCCCTTCACAGGGCCCGTGGGGGGGCGCGAAATTCACCATTGTTTCGCGCCGGGCTGGAGAATGTTCAGGTAGCGAAATCCGAATCCTACCCCCACCAGCCATCGACTGCCCCCGAACCGATCGGAGGCGGGGGTAGGGTTCGGAATTCTCCACGTGGTCGACGAGTTCCGAACCCCACCCCGCCGCCCATCGAGTTGCCTGAATCGTTGATCGGCGAGGGTAGGGTTCAGATTTCGCCGCCGAGTGCTCGAGAGGCCCCCATCTCCAGGGCCGAAGCCACGGAGGGCGCGAAGACAACCGCGCGTCGCGCCTCGCGGGGGCGCGATGCGCGAAGTGAGGGGAGCGAGGCTCGAGGATCGAGCCAGCTCTTCGCCAGCTTCGGCTTCGGGAGCCCCCAAACCAGGTGGTGAGACATCAAATGGTGGCATGCAATCCCCAAAAAGTCACCGCAGGGTTTTGGAACACGGGGTCACCGCTGGGTTCTGTGACTCCTGGACCCACCAGCGTTCGGAACATCTTCGAAAAACCACACGAATCTCCAAACCGTGCGGTGGCACGAAATCATCCGAGACTCACCGCCGGGTGCGGTCACCACCACGACTGGGGACTACCAATCAGCGTCTTGGGGCGGGACTGTCAGACGTCGACCCAGGATGAGGAAACGACTGGATGTTGATGAAACGTCTGATGAGTTTTTGATGGTGATGAGATTGTGATGAGACGCCTGATGAGACAACGATGGGAAGCGATCCACATCAGAGAGGATCAATGGACCGATGCTGTTGGAACTTCGGCTGGTTCGTCGTAGCGTCGTCGTCGGCATCGTCTTCGTCGTCGTCGTGTTCGTCGTCATCGTGGTCGTCGTCGTCGCTTTCGCCGTCGCAGTCGTCGTCGCCGTCGCCGTCGCCTTCGCCGTTGTCGTCGCCGTCGTCTCAGTCGCAGTCGCCGTCGCCGTCGTCTTCACCGTCGCCGTCGCCGTCGACGTCGACGTCGTCGTCGTCGTCGCCGTTGCCGTTGTCGTCGAAGACGATTACGGTTACGATGACGATGACGACGACGAGCGCGCCGCCGAAATCTGGTCGAAATCACTCATCGGACCCATCCTGTGGTCCATCTGTAGACGGACCCGGCGGAAGCCGAGGAGGTGCCCGCAGAGGCCGAAGCCGCCGCATTACCCCAGCAAGCACCTCGTAGCAGCACAGGTGAAGAGGGAGGTCGAGGAGTAGGAGGCCGGCAGATGCCAACGTGCATTCCTGGGTGTTCCTACGGACCCCTACGACAGATGCAGCCCGAACACTGGTGAGACCACGGCCATGCGCACCTTCGTTGATCTCGACGGCGAGCGAGGGGGGAAATGAGAAGGAGAAGGCCTTCTCAGAAGGCGGCGGGACTTCTAAGAAGCCCGCACCTTCTGAGAGGTGCCCTGCGTTTTCGGGTAAACAGAACTTCTCAGAAGGCTCAGGGACTTCCGAGCCTCCTGAGAAGCTCCGCCCCTTCTCACTTTTTCCCCGGGTTCGCCGCCGCTTACCTTTTATAGGGGGAAAACAAACCTACCTCGCTTTTGACCGCCCTCGCTTCCAAGAGATACCAAGCGATGCCAAACTACGGCCTGTACTGGTCAGGTCGCTTGACGAGGAGGCGCGTGGTATGACTTGGTTTTTCCTGGAAGCGAAAGCGGGGTAGGTAATTCACGCTCTGATTTTACCAAGGTTCGCGGCCGTCCGAACCAAGCATGTAGCCGGCATTCAGACGAGAGCACGAGCCACCAGCAAGCTGCCACCAGCAAGCCGGACCTGTAGCGCCACAGCATAATCCAAACAGGGAAGAACATGCGTGGCGGGACCCGCTAGAATCAGCAACCACTGACACCAGCAAAGCACGACTGTAGCGAGTTCAATCATGATTAAAATCCGCCTGACACGGTGAGGTCTTGAACACCATCGGGGTCCACCTTCAGCATCGAACTGTAGCTGGGGCAGAGCCTACGGAGCACGCGGCGCCAGAGACACTTCTCATGAGCCGTCATCTGCTGGCCACACCTGCCACTGAGGTTGGACTGCTTGGGAGACCCAAGAACAACATCAGCAGCGCACCGCGTGCAACTGTGCAGCACCTCGCTCCTATCACAAGGCAGGCCGACCACAAAATGGCCGTGTCTTTCCATATCCCCAAAAGTCCCAGTCCCCGCGGGTACCCGAGCAACCACCAGTCGGGGGGCGGAACTGAGACCGAGAGGAGGAGGAGGAGGAGGAGGAAGAGGGGGAGGAGGAGGAGGAGGAGGAGGAGGAGGAGGAGGAGGAGGAGGAGGAGGAGGAGGAGAAGGAGGAGGAGGAGGGGGAGGAGGAGGAGGATGGCATCGCCAGCGATTGGCTTTGTATTCCCACACGTGCTCAGGGCGGTCGGGGTGCCCTTGGCGGGCCCGCCCCAGAGGGGCGACAGACACGAGGTCTTTCAAGTCGAGCCCTGGCCACTGAAGAGCCACGCAGCGGCCAGCTTGCAGACAGTGCCAGCTGTCAGCAGAACTTCGTCGAGATCCTGAGCCTGTTCGGCCGCAGCGGCCGCATGGAGGCGGACCCCCGCTTTCGCGTCCTGATCGGCTTGGAAGTTTCCTCTCCGAAGCCTCATCTCGCTCTCGGGGACCCCCTGCTCTTGAGTGGACAGGTGGGCCTTTACCTTACTCACAGACTGGAGAGGTGTGAAACACGTTGCCCGTGCAGCAGCAGCCCTGCAGATGGCATCTGATAATACATTTGGTCACCCAGGGGTCGATTAGCCTGCACATGGACACTCGCACAGTCGGTCTACATGTCACACTGGCCCTCCACAGTTTGACTGGCACAACCGAATGCCGCAAACTCACCCGTCTGGGAGGTTTGGGGGAGGCCAGCATAAACCGTGCCAAAAACGCGCCCCATGAACCTGAAAGCCCGATCGAAAGCCGCCCAGGCCGCCCGATTCAGCTCAGGTACGCCACACTTGGTACAACTGTCGTCCAGGAACAGCTCACCCATCATTGACTGCTCCTCCTCCACGACCTCCTCCTCCCATTGCCACACGGTCTTACACTCCTGCTCGGGTCTAGGCCAGAAGTAGCCAGGGTGGGGGAAGATCGCACGAGTGAGTAAGAGCAGGTCCTGGGGTCTGTCCTCGTCCATACTATCGACATACTGCTGGCACCTCTTGGAGTATATCTCCGCGCGCTCCTCGGCGCAAGCAGGGCACTGCCACAGACGGTGCGTCCGCAAAGATGGCAGTCTACTGGTTCCAGTTGGCATCCAGGACAGAGGGCACGCACTCTGGTCCAGCTGGCGTCACAACCAGTAACTCGAATAGCCGGCGTGCCCGACGGGGAAGCTCACTGGGATGCAAGGCCCGCTTGAGCACCTCGAGGCAAAGCCTGGGCACCTCCAGGACCAATTTTTGATCAGCCAACCTCTCAGGCACCCGAAGAACAGCTCGGCGCAACAGAGTCTTCAGAAGCCCTGGGCTCACCTCGGTTAAAATCAGCTCTTCCCGGAATCGCTTCCCAGCGTGACCCAGTCTGTGAACTTCCACTGGGTCCGTTTCAGGCACATGATCATCGCGGAGAAAGGCCCCGCGACACCTCCCCAAGAAATCGGGGGCCGCTTCTGGAAAAATATTATCCGCGCCTCGCGGAGCTCCGCAGAACTGAAGCACCAGCGATACGCCCTTGAATGGGCACACCAGAGCTCCTTAAAGTACCTGACAAGGGGAGCCACCGCCGCGAGCCAAGTGGGCTCGTCCTCCGGTGGGAGCGGAGTGGAGCAACCCAAAAGGCGGACCGTGTCAGGGCGCCATGGGCCAACCGTGAGAGCAGGAGTCGGCTCGAGCACTCATTGGCTCAAAAACCACCCCACCGCCCCCCTCACGGCTGGAGTCCGCGCGGGCTCGCCCAGACTCTGTGGCTGGAGGCGGCGAGGCTTACCGCAGAGACACGCAAAACGAGGGTTGCAGGCGTCCAGAGCCGATGCGCGCGACCAGTGTGCGAGGCGGCAAAAGCAAAAATAACGCAGCGCAGCTACAAGCGTTCGAACGATGTCGAGGCCTCACGTAACGACACGCCGCTCTCGGTCTTGCCGCCCCGATAAGCCACCCGAAGAGCACCATTCCCCCGGGGACTACCCGCCCCCACGCACGCCACGGCGGGGGACCGTGACAGCGGGAGGAACGGGCCGGGATCCTCCAATGAGCCCCCCCCGCACAGGGGGCCCGCGACACCGCCCGAACCCTGGCGGAGTACCAGGTGGGCCACCGCAAGGGTGTCGCAGCAAAACGTGGCATAAACCCACAACCCAGGCACGGGAAGACGGAAGGAAAGGCCGCGCACCGGGACCCCGGACTGTCCCAGCCCGCCGCACTGGCGAGTCGGGAACAGCCCCTAGGCCCCAGGCACGACGCTTCCCCAGTGGCGCGGGCTGGGACGGCCTACGACTACCTTTCTTCTCTCCCCCAGGGGTCCTGGTGGAGCACCAGGGGTGACGATCGGGAGGCTACCCGCCTGCTTTCCTGGGGAGGGATCCCATTTTGCACAGGTGCCGTCCTCCGGTGGGAGAGGAAGAACGAGGAGTAGGAGGAGGAGTGGGAGGAGTAGGAGGAGTAGGAGAAGGAGAAGGAGAAGGAGAAGGAGAAGGCGAAGGAAGGACGAGGAGGAGAAGGAGAAGGAAGGAGGAGGAGGATGAGGAGGAGGACCTCCCCATCCTCCCTTCTCCCCCGTCCTACCTCTGGCAGCGGTGGTGGAAAGTTGGCCATCAACGTCGTCGACGTCGGCCTCGTCGTCGGCGTCGTCGTCGGCATCGACGTAGTCGTCGGCATCGGCGTCGACATCGTCTTCGTCGTCGGCGTCGTCGGCGTCGTCGGCGGCGTCGGCGTCGTCGGCGGCGTCGTCGGCGTCGTCGGCGTCGTCGTCGGCGTCGTCGTTGTCGTTGGCGTCGTCGTCGTCGGCGCCGACGTCGTCGGCGTCGTGTTCGGCGACAGCGTCGGCGTCGTCGTCGTCGTCGTCGGCGGCGTCGTCGGCGTCGTCGCCGTGAGCGTCGTCGGCGTCCTCGGCGGCGTCGTCGTCGTCTTCGTCGTCGGCGTCGTCGTCGGTGTCCTCGGCGTCGTCGGCGGCGTCGTCGGCGGCGTCGTCAGCGTCGTCGGCGGCATCGGCGTCGCCGTCGTCGTCGGCGTCGTCGTCGGAGTCGTCGCCGTGAGCGTCGTCGTCGTCGGCGGCGTCGCCGTCGTCGTCTTCGTCGTCGGCGTCGTCGTCGGTGTCGTCGGCGTCGTCGGCGGCGTCGGCGGCGGCGTCAGCGTCGGCGGCATCGGCGTCGTCGTCGTCGGCGTCGTCGGCGTCGTCGGCGTCGTCGTCGTCGTCGGCGTCGGCGTCGGCGTCGGCGTCAGCGTCGGCGTCGGCGTCAGCGTCGGCGTCGCGTCGGCGTCGTCGTCGTCGGCGTCGGCGTCAGCGTCGGCGTCGACGGCGTTGTCGGCGTCGACGTCGTCGGCGTCGGCGGCGGCGTCAGCGTCGGCGTCGTCGTCGTCGTCGCGTCGTCATCGGCGGCGTCGTCGGCGTCAGCGTCGTCGGCGGCATCGGCGTCGTCGTCGGCGGCGTCGTCGGCGTCGTCGGCGTCGTCGTCGATGTCGTCGGCGTCGGCGTCGGCGTCGGCGTCACGTCGGCGTCGGCGTCGGCGTCAGTCGGCGTCGGCGTCGTCGTCGTCGCACGTCGTCGTCGTCGGCGTCGGCGTCAGCGTCGGCGTCGACGGCGTCGTCGGCGTCGACGTCGTCGGCGTCGGCGGCGGCGTCAGCGTCGGCATCGTCGGCATCGTCGGCGTCGTCGGCGTCGTCGTCATCGGCGGCGTCGTCGTCGGCGGCGTCGCCGTCGTTTGCGTCGTCTTCGTCGTCGGCGTCGTCGTCGGCGGCGTCGCCGTCGTTTGCGTCGTCGGCGTCGTCGTCTTCGTCGTCGACGTCGTCGGCGTCGTCGGCGTCGTCGGCGTCGGCGGCGGCGTCGTCGGCGTCGGCCCGGGGCGGCCTCGCAGGCCAGCCTGCAGCGCCACGCCGGGGCGCCGCCCGCCTGCGCGGGCTCCGCCACGAAGCGGTACGGCGGGGGGGCCTGGCAGGGGGGCGCTGCTGCTCGAGCACGGTGAAGTCATTCGGTGCGATCCTTCTCCTCGTCCTCCTCCTCATCATCATCATCCACATCATTCCTTGCTTCCTTCCTTCCTTCCTTCCTTCCTTCCTTTCTCCTCCTTCTCATCCTCCTCTTACTTCCTTCCTTCCTTCCTTCCTTCCGTCCGTCCGTCCGTCCCTCCCTCCCTCCCTCCCTCCCTCCCTCCCACCGTCCCTCCCTCCCTCCGTCCTTGCTTCCTTCCTTCATTCATTCCTTCATGCCTCCTCCCCCCTCTCCTACCTATGGTAGTGGTGGTGGAGAATCGGCCCATCAAACATCGTTCGAGGATTCGGTGCGATCGAGATGAGTACGGAGAAGATGTCAGAGGAGGAAACGGTACCGATACCACTACCCTTGCCTCGTTTTCCCTTACCTGGGCCTCCCAGGAGGCCCTTGTTCGCCACAGCTGGATTTGCCTCCAAATGTTGGTCTGAACGCACGCCAGGAGAGGTCCGGGGAGTAGCGGTGTCGATACTTCTTTCCGGGTGTTACCAAGAGTGCCCCTGGCCCAAGGTGCCCCCAGGAGTTCCAAGGAGGCCCCCACGGCCTCCAGAGCACCCCTCACGAGGCCCAGGAGGGTCCCGGGGGCTCCAAAATGGAGCGAACAGCTGGGTATTTTTTGTTTTACTTTTTTATCTGACGCGAACCTGCGCGCGAGTCTTGCACCGCCGTGGCTGGGCTCCAGCCTTTGGCCCGCGCGGCGGGCTCGGGCCAGAGAAAATCCTGCCAGCCCCCGAGGCATGAGCAGTGCGCTGAGCTCCATGATGCTGCTGGCTCGAGAAAACGCAGAGCTTTGGGGCAAGGGGCACTTTGGGCAAAGCTGGGTGCACTCTGGGCAAGGGGCGGGCAGGGGAAGGCAGGGGGGCGCTGCTAGTCGAGTACGTACGACAGGTTCCCGCGGCGCCGGGGGCAGCGAGATGGGTGGACTGGCACAGGGGCGGAACATCGACCTGGAATCGACGATATCATATCGTCGCCGACAGATTTGCGACATATCCGGTCACATCGTCGGCGTCATATCATATCGTTGTCGACGACATCACATCAAATCGATCGGCGACATAGCATATGTCGCCGATCGATTCGCGACGGGCCCCGACAGCGCATGCCTACGTTCCTGGGCGGAGTGGGGGTATCATAGGGCGACGAGATCTATACATATCCACTGCTCCTGGCCAGGCCCATCCTGGGCCCAGGAGCGGTGTATACGCCCTCCTGGCCTGGCCAGGGAGGCATATACACAGCTCTTGGGCCCAGGATGGGCCTGGCCAGGAGCAGTGGATATGTATAGATCTCGTCGCCCTATACCAGGCCCCTATCGGCGATCACTGGACGATTGGGGGGCGAGGCGTCCACGCCCATGCCGGTCCCCCCTCGCCGTTGCCCCATGTGCGGCAGGTTCGTGCGGCGTCGGCGCGCGCAGAGGTTTTCGACCCCGCGTCGATCAAACCTGAATTTGGGTCGGGGATGTCCCCCTACAGGCGAACCTTGGACGAAGAAATAATAAAAGTAGTCAAAAAATGCTCAACATGGCCAAAAAAATACGCAAGAACAGAAATACTCCTGACCATGTTCAGACTATTTCTGAATAGTTCCCTTGTAGAGGGACGTGCCTTAACCTTGAATCGATGATCGCGGCCGGATCGTCAAGGTTGAATTTCGTCGGGTCCAGTCGCGTTACCGAGTCCCTCGGTGCTTCAGCGTCGCAGAAGTCAACCTTGAACGCCTTGGCCGGCGTCGCCGGCGCACAGGAACTATTGTTGGCGGCGCGAGCAAGGGGGTAGGGGGAGAGGGGAAGGCTTCTTAGAAAGATCTAGAGATCAGGCCGAATAGGAGATCGACTACAAAATCTATCTTCTGTATTTCTTTGCAGACGGTTACGCCCTGGCGTCCACTATACTTCCCCAGCAGCAGGCAGCGACAACCACAATGGAATAAAGCAGAATCTGGATGCACGCTGCAATGGATGCGTGAAGCAACTCATCAGGCCTCACACGTACTTCATCATCTCCGCGAGCCGCGTCTCAAGCGCGTTTGACCTCCACAGAATTCATCTACCCCACGCTTCACTTGTTCGCCGAATGCAAGAGGAGTACGTGGGATGCTCGTAGATCTACGGAGGACGAGAACTTCAAGTTTGGGGCAAATCAATTATGCGGTCGATCTCCTCCTCGAACCCTGGGGGCCTCCCCGACAGGGTGACGAGATCCACCCGCCACCGGCGGCGTGTGCCCGCGGGGATTCTGGGGCAACCTGGAGCGGCCAGGGCGCCCGACTTCGCGCCTCGCACTGCACGAAGCGCGAAGAACGCCGCGCTCTCGCGCCGCCCCCCGGGCGAGAACGGGAGGATGGAGGACCCGGAGCCGAACCGCGAAGCGCGAAGCACGAAGCCCGAATAACTTCGCGCCCTCGTGGGCGCCCTTGACGTATCCGTCTAGTGGCCTTCGGCCCATGCCGCCACCGCGCCTGGGTCGTCATCAAGTCAGAGTCGTCGTGGAGGCCTCGTTGCCTCGAGGGGGCCTCCGGGGCCTCCTCTTGGAGGCGTCCTGGAGCCTCTTGGGGCCTCCTGGGGTCTCTTGGAGGCTTCGTAGGGGCACCTTGCAGGACACTGTTGGGCCTCTCGGGGCACAAGAGTTGGAGAGCCCTCAGGTCCCCTGTAGTCCTCAGTCCTCTGTCCTCAGGGTTCTGGGTAACCACGGGAGGCACGCTGGGCGCAACCGAATCTGTTCTTCAAACTGGGGCGCGCAACCGAATCTGTTCTTCAAACTGGGGCACCGGGGCCACGATCCTCGTGAGGGGTGTGCCGAAATGGCCCGAGGCCGCCACGCGAACCCTGCCACTGGCGCCTTCGGTGGAGTTCCTTATGGGGCCACGATCCTCGTGAGGGCGGTGCCGAAACGGCCCGAGGCCGCCACGCGAACCCTGCCACTGGGGCCTTCGGTGGAGCTCCTATGGGGCCACGATCCTCGTGACGGGTGTGCCGAAATGGCCCGGGGCCGCCACGCGAACCCTGCCACTGTGGCCCCTGGTGGAGCTCCTTATGGGGCCACGATCCTCGTGAGGGGTGTGCCGAAATGGCCCGAGGCCGCCATGCGAACCCTGCCACTGGCGCCTTCGGTGGAGCTCCTATGGGGCCCCGATCCTCGTGAGGGGTGTGCCGAAATGGCCCGAGGCCACCATGCGAACCCTGCCACTGGGGCCTTCGGTGGAGTTCCCCATTGGCCACGAAACGCTGTACTGGGTGGGGGAAACGCAGGGAGGGAGGAGGGGGGAGGGGGAGGAGGGAGGAAGGAGGGAGGAGGAACGCGGGGACCGTCTCTTCCAAACGAGGACCCAACACCACAGGATGGTTTGGGAAAAAATAGCATGTTCTCAACATCGTCTTGACATCGTTCTTGAAGTGCTTCAAGATGAAGAAATGAGAGCCCGAAAAAGGACCTCAATATGGCTCTAAGAACGCCCTGAAGACTGCCGAACATGACAATTTCGCTAGGGACATCCTCAACAAAAAAAACATCACACTGCTGTTCTAACATCGTCTTGAGAGCATATCTTGAAAAGCCTTTTAGACGGCCCAAGCCAGATACATCCTCAAAACAAATGTGCGATATCGCACTGGCCTCATTTTTGATGGCCTTGAAACGGCCCCGAACGAGCCCCAAACGAGTTCCAGAATGACTCCAAGAGCGCAATCGAGATTGCTCAAAATGCGCTGTTCGCTCGATACATCCTCTAAACAAGAGTTGTTCGCAACACCGTCCTTCACAAAAAAACAAGCATCTCGCCTGAGACGTCCACCAGAAAACGAAAACCGCACACTTAACAAACGTATGGAAATGGGGCGATCGCCTGCAACATTCTGAACAAATCCTTTAAAAGAAAAGACTGAGTTAAGACCATGGATGTGAAAACTTCGCTTTTCGCCCGAAACATCTTCTAAACATGGGCAGGAGCACGGCAGCCCAACACGCAGAAGCACGGAAGAACAAGCAGGAGCGCGGCAGAACACACGGGAGCACGGCCGAAGACACAGGAGCACGGCAGAACACACAAAACACCCAGGAGCACGGCAGAACCAAGCAGGAGCGCGGCAGAGCACACGGGAGCACGGCAGATGACACAGGAGCACGAGGGGCAGAACACGCAGAATACACAGGAGCACGGCAGAACAGACAGCAGCGCGGCAGAACACGGCAGAAACACACAAGAGCACGGCAGAACACACAGGAGCACAGCATAACACACAGGAGCCCGGCAGAACACAGGAGCAGGAGGAGCACGGCAGAGCACGGCAGAAAAGCAGGAGCGCGGCAGAACACGCAGGAGAATGACAGAACATACATGAGCACGGCAGAACACAAGGCAGAACAAGCGGGAGCGCGGCAGAACACATGGGCACGGCAGTACACACAGGAGCACGGCAGAACACACAGGTGCACGGCGGAACTGACGGCAGAACACGCAGGAGCACGGCCGAACACATAGGGGCACGGCAAAACACGCAGGATCACAAGGAGCACGGCAGAACACACAGAGCACACGGGCACGCCAGAACACACAGGAGCTCGGCAGAACACACAGGAGCGCGTCCGTAGCCATTTTGGCTCAAGGCCATGGAGAGCCCGACGACCGCAAGTCGTTCGCGGCGCTCTGAGCGCGAGGGTCTCCGCGCTTTGGGCCAGTGCAAATTCTTGTTGTGCTTCTTGCTCTCGCAGCGTGGGGGCGTAGCCCAGCGGGCAGCGCAGCGGGCGCCATGGCGAGGTCCCAGCGTGGCGGCAGCAGTGGCAGGCGCAGCAGGACCTATTGGATGTGCAGCTGCGGTAGTTGGAACTGGGACTGGCGCTCCACGTGTCTCAGCTGTGGGTATGCCGCACCGCCCTGGGCGCTGGAGTCACCCCGCGGCAAGGCGAAGCCCGAGGCAGACAAGGACGGCTGGGTGGACCAGCCTCGGGGGCGTCGGGCCCAGCGGCAGGCCCGCAGCGCAGCGTCGCGCACGGCATCCACCAAGTCGCAGACCTCGGCTTCAGCGGCGAGTGGGGCGCCCAGCAACGGAGGAGCCACGGCGATCGAGAGGCTGCGGGCAACGGTCGAGAGGCTCGAGGCGCTGCAGGCTGGGCCACCCGACGGCGTCGACAGCTGCTTCGCGGACGTCGTGGCCAACCAGCTGGAGGCGAAGAGGGCAGAGTTGGCCAGCGTCCAGAAGGAGGCAGCGGAGCAGAAGGCCTCCGCAATGCCGCGGTCGGCTCTGCTGCACAAGGAGGCGAACGCCATCAGCAAGGAAGAGAAGCGGCTCCGCACAGCCCGCCAGGCCCTCGAGCAGAAGCAGGCGGCGCGGGACCTCGCGGAGGTCCAGCTGCAGAAGGCCCAGGACGAGCTCGCGGCGCTCGACGGCGAGGTGGAGGAGGCCAGCAGGGCGCTCCAGGTCCTCGAAGAAGCAGCCCGTGAAGAGGCGGAGGAGCGGCGGCGCCAGCGCGCAGCCGAGTGGGCTGGAGCCAGCCATGTGCCAGGGCTCCTCACGCAGCTGGACAAGCTGCCAGAGGCCTGGGGCTCCAGCAACTTCGAGGTGGCATGGGCGGCCATACGCACCCAGGTGGAGGCGGTACGGGCGCAGCTCGCGGTGCCCCCGCCAGCCCCCGAGCGAGCGCCGTGGGCCGAGTCCTGCCCCATGGACGACATCAGCAGCGACGATGGCGAGCTCGCAGGCGGCAGCCTGCCCTGGCCGCCGCAGGCCGCAGCGGAACGTGGCCAAGCCGAGCGGCACGGCAGCGCGCTCGGCAAGTGGCCGCAAGTGTCCCAGGCATGCAAGAAGGAGCTGGTCGCTGAGGCTGCGGACCTGGCCCCTCTGGCTGCCCGCCCTGCTGGCCACGCAGCTGGGAGCAGCAACGGAGGAGTGCAGCCAGGGCAGGCGAGCGCCTAGCGGGGCCAGTGCGGCGGGGCAGCGCCTGCGAGCGAGCTAGGAGGCGCTGCCCCAGCCCCTGGGCGCCCGCGCTGCCATGCCGGTCTTCTTTCCCCAGTCGGACGGAGGAGTCCGACCAATGGTGAACGGCCCACGGCCCATGCGCATCTGGGGCAGCCCGAGGCAGCCCATCGGCGCGCTGGGGGAGGCGGAACACGATCACAAGATGGACCGCAAGTCTGGCAAGGCAAGCTGGCTGCGCAGCGCCTGTGCCGCCTTGGCGCGAGTGAGGGGGTTTGCCTCCGCCAGCCTCTGCCTGGACATCACCAAGCTCTACGAGAACCTACGGCACGCCATCCTGCGGCGGTGCGGAGTCGAGCATGGCTTCGACCTGAGGGTACTTCGAGGTATGCACGTGCTCTACCAGGCGGGCACTGGGAAACGCAGGGCTGGACTCTCTTATGTAAGACCTTGCAGGCCAGGAACCACTGCACGGACGCCGCCTTCGCGGGGCGAGGAGTGCATGAGAGCCGAGTACGAGCCCCTGGAGCCGTGCGCCGTGCGCGCGGGCCGCCCCCGTGCCGCGGGAGTGGGGCTGGACCCGTTCCACAAGGATGGGCCTGCGGCCAGCGCGGCGTGGAGTCGCTCGGGGCGCTCGGGAACACGGCAGACCATGCAGAAGCACCACCACGCGCAGGCGGAGATCGTGCAGGAGCTCGGACGCTGGTTCCGTCGGGCCGCCAGCATCTGGCACGGCATCGCGGCCAAGTCTGGCCCTGCCTGCGTGTCTGCCTGTGGTTTGGGGCTCCTGTGTTCTGTCGCAGTCGAGTTCGCGGTGAGCGGTGGCCCAAGGCGGCCCCGCTCGGTGCCGAGAGGCGGCCCAAGGTGGCCCCTCTCGGGTGGGAGGCCCTGCGGGGCCCCCGCGAGAGGCGGCCCTAGGCGGCCCCTCTCGTGTGTGCGTGTCCTGGCCTTTTGGCCCCACCACTCTGCCTTGGAGGCCCCGTCTTTAACTTTAACTTTAACGCACAGGAGCACGGCAGAACACACAGGAGCACGGCAGAACAGGACCATGGCAGAACACACAGGAGCAGGGCAGAACACATAGGAACACGGCAGAACACGCAGGAGCACGGCAGAACACCGAGAACATCGATTCACACAGCCGCACGCACACAGGCACACGCACACACACACACAGGCACACGCACACGCACACGCACACACACACACAGACAGACAGACACATACAAACGCACACACACACACACACACACACGCGCGCGCGCGCGCGCGCGCGCGCGACACACACACACACACACACACACACACACACACACACACACACACACACACACACACACACGCACGCACGCACACGCACGCACACACGCGCACACACGCACACACAGAGAGGCAACATACGTTCACGCAGACCGCAGGAGCACGGCAGAGCAGCACGGCACAACACAGCAGTGCCGCAGACCACCACGCACGGACGCACATGCACATATTCCACGCACGCACGCGCACGCGCAAACGCACGCACGCCACGACAGACTTGCGCAGAGCACACTAAGAACGTAGGATATCCCAAAGCCCAATATAGAAAAAGACGCTTTCCGTTCTTGTTCGATCAGGTTGCTCAGAATGGCGATTTCGCCTGAGACATTCCAAAAACTGAGATCTTTGCGACATCGCGTTGAACAAAAACAAGCGTTTCGCTAGAGACATCCTCGAAAAGCTGACCGCCGCGAAATTCACTGTTGAAAAATACGCGTCGTCGGAGACATTCTAGCCAAAATGATGTGTCGACGGAGGTGTGTTACTACCCCTCATGTTGAAACTGCATTTTCGCTAGGGACGTCCTCAGAAAATAAGCGGCAGCACGGCGGACCAGATACAAGAGCACGGCAGAACATGTTCATCTCGCTGGGGAAATCCTCAACAAAAAATCTGCTCCCACCATCGCATCGACATCGTTCTTGAAGTGCTTCAAGAGGAAGAAATGAGAGCCCAAAAAGGACCCAAAGACTGCTCCAAGAGCGCCCTGGTGACTGCCGAACATGATTATTTCGCTAGGGACATCCTCAAAAAAGAAAAAAAAACAAAAAAGAAAAAACACAACATCATCGTTTTGACAACTACTGTTCGAACATCGTCTTGGGATCGCTCGTGAAAAAGCTTCCAGACGGCCCAAGCCAGGCTTCTAAAACTGACGATGTCGCTAGAGACATGGTCAAAAAAAGAGACGTGTGTGACATCGCACGGGCATCAATGTTTGAGGCATCGAGACGGCCCCAAACGAGCCCCAAACGAGGCCCAAAACGAGATTCCTCCAAATGAGTATTTCGCTCGATACACCCTAAACACATGAATTGTTCGCAACACCGTTTTTCACGAAAGCAAGCATTTCGCCTGAGGCATCCACCAGAACATAAAAACCGAGAGATTAACACACGTGCGGAACTGGGGGCATCGCCTGAGACAACCTCGAAAAAACTGGCATGCTGAAAAGGCTGATGTAAGACCATGCACGTTGACACGGAGCTGTTCGCCTGAGACCTGTTCAGAACATGGGCAGGATCACGGCAGCCCCACACGCAGAGACACAGCAGAACGCGCGAGAGCACGGCAGAACACACACACACACACACACACACACACACACAGAACGCACAGGAGCACGGCAGGGCCCGAAGAATACACGGGAGCACGGCAGAACACGCAGGAGCACGGCAGAACGCACAGGAGCACGGCAGCACACACACACACACACACACAGGAGCACGGCAGAGCACGCGGCAGAACACACACAGAGAATACCTCAGGAGCACGGCAGAACACGCAGCAGCACGGCAGCAGGAGCACGGCAGAACACGGCAGAAACACACAGGAGCACGGCAGAACAAACAGGAGCACGGCAGAACACACAGGGGCCCGGCAGAACACACAGGAGCAGGAGGAGCACGGCAGAGCACGGCAGAACAAGCAGGAGCGCGGCAGAACGCGCAGGAGCATGGCAGAACACACAGGAGCACGGCAGAACACACAACAGAAAATCCGTAGCCATTTTGGCTCAAGCTGGCTCTGTGCTTCGCGCGGTTCGGTTCTCGTACTCGCGACAGGCGCTTGAGAGCATGGCGACGGTCGCTGCCTGCCAGGCCTTGGCGGGTATCGTGGGTGCACAGCCTGGCGCCGCGAACGTCCTGGCCGCGTCGCTCGGTGCGGCCGCGGGCGGCGCTGCGCGCCAGGTTGCTGCAGCGATGGTGTCGGCCGCGATCCGCTCTCCTTGCGTCGGCGCCGACGGCGTGCAGGAGGAGGTCGCTGCCAGGCTGGCCATGGTTGACTACCTCCCAGACCACCCCAACCCAACCCGAAGACCCGAATTTCGGGTTGGGAGGGGTAAGGGTTCCACACGTGTTTTTTCGATGGTTCCCGACCCCCCCCCACTGGAAATCGAGAAAAAATTTGGGCCTTCGGGTTGGGTTGGGGTGGTTTGGTGGGTGGAGAATGGTGGTGCCAGCGCTCACCCAGCTGGTCAAGGCCGGGCCCACCGGGAACGCCGTGATCCGCGGGGACACGAGGGCCGTGCGCAACTCCGGCCTGCGCGTCGACGTGGGCCGTGGTGCCGACGGCCTGCCGCCGACTGGCCGCGAGGCCAAGCGGAGAGGCAGCGCGGCGGCCGCAAGACCAAGGCGAGCGAGCAGGTGGAGATGATAGGGCGACGAAATCTATACATATCCACTGCTCCCAGGCCAGGCCCATCCTCAACCCCGCAGCGGTGTATACGCCACGCCCTCCTGGCTTGGCCAGGAGGGCGCATACACAGCTCCTGGGTTCAAGATGGGCATGGTCAGGGAGCAGTGGATATGTATAGATTTCGTCGCCCGAGATGAAGGACATCGAGTGCGCCCCAAACTGCAAGGCCACGGACGAGCTGAAGGAGAGGTCCCTGCTTTATGCCGGTGGCGAGGCAGCTGGGGGAGCCGACGGAGCAGGCCAGCGTGTACGCCCCTGGACAGCAAGGCTGGGAAAAGCTGGAGGTGCAGACCTCGGACTTGTGCGTTGGCGACGTGCGGGACCTGGAGGTCGGGGGGGTTCATCGGGAAGCTGTCCGTGGAGGTGGGCACGCAGACGGTGGACCAGGACGAAGGCGAGCCCGCGCTCGAGGCGAATGGCGTGGACTGCAGGCCGTCTGCGCTGGCGCCGAGGGCGTGTGGCGCCGAGGCGCTGGTGGAGGCGCCCGAGGGGGCCTCGAAGGGGGTGCGCTGGGCTGCTGTCCTCGAGGAGATCACCCAGCAGGAGGTGCCCGAGGTTTCGGCGGCGGCGGAGGCCCCAACGGAGGCCCAGCAGCTCATTCTCGGCGCCGCCATGCTGGCGAGGGAGGCCCTCCAGCGTGGCGACATCGCCGAGGGCCTTCGGCTGCTGGAGGCGGCCCGCGGCCCAGGAGTTCAACGAGGAGTGGCACGCCGCCGCGGCCAGACAGTGGGCGGGGCGCTCGTGAGCCGCTGGGATTGCGGCCGCCGTCCGAGAGTGAGTGAGTGAGGGATTGTTAGCATCGATGAGGCTAGCGCCTGTTGCTCCCTGTGGTGAGTAGGCCCGCGTTGCCCTCTGTGCTCTCTGGGGCTCAGCTTCTTTCGGGAACTCTGTCCCGTCTGGCCGTGCCCGTTTTTTGTTGTGCACACCCCATCGCCTTCAAGGCCCCGTCTGTAACTTTAACTTTAACACACAACAGAACACATAGGAGCACGGCAGAACACGCAGGAGCGCAGCAGAACACACAGGAGCACGGCAGAGCACACAGGAGCACGGCAGAACACATTACAGCACAACAGAACAGGACTATGGCAGAATACACAGGAGCACGGCAGAACACACAGGAGCACGGCAGAACACGCAGGAGCACGGCAGAACACATAGAATATATATTCACACAGCCGCACCCACAGGCACACGCACATAGGCACACGCACCCAGGCATACGCACACGCAAACACAGACACATACACACACGTACACACACGCACACACAGAGAGGCAACATACGTTCACGCAGACCGCAGCAGCACGGCAGAGCAGCACGGCACAACACAGCAATGCCGCAGACCACCACGCACGGACGCACATGCACAGATTCTACGCACGCACGCGCACGCGCAAACGCACGCACGCCACGACATATCTGCGCGGCAGACCAACAACATAACATACTTCACATACCTAGTGGGCAAAAACGACGCTGCCCGTTCTCATTGTCCAGTCAGGTTCAGGGGCCTGAACCCAGGTGGGAGCACTGTCCCCCTACAGGCGGATTTTGGGGCGAAAAATTAAAAAAAGCACTCAAGAAATACTCCTAAACTGTCGAGCAACAACTAGAAAAATCGTCCTCAGACTGTGCTTTGACTATTTTACAAGACATGCCCGATTAAAGCCTGTAGAGGGGCACGACCGACTCTGAACATTCCTCCTGTACAGAAGCAGACCCGACTTAAGCCTGGACCCCGAGTTCTCCAACTTCCCGGGGTTCCCGGCGTGCCTCCCGCGGTTCCCTGGCGCTCCCCGCGCGACTTCTTGTGGGAGCCACGAGCGCCCCAGAACTGGCCACGAGGGTCCCAGGAGGCCTCCGACCTGCAACCCGGGATGGGCCGAATGCCATGAGGCCCGCCGCCGCATGTCTCCTCCTCCTCCTCCTCCTCCTCCTCCTCCTCCTCCTCCTCCTCCTCCTCCTCCCCCTCCTCAATTTATCACAGGGGTGCCTGGCGTGCTAGATTGGTTGTGACTTCGGTCCATGCCGCCAACCACGAAGAAGGCTGCGTCCGACCCGGTTGCAAAAGTTTGTCATGCTCCCGATGGCTCCATGATGGCCCAAAATATAACCAAGATGGCCCTCAACTTCGCCCAAGATGGTCCCAGATAGCCTCCAAAACGACCCAAGAGAGAGGTTTGCCCACGAAGCTTCCAAGACGGCCCAAGACAGTCCCAGAGGCCCCCAAGAGGCCTCCAAGACGGCCCAAGAGGCCTCCAAGAGGTCCTCCAGGAGGGCCCGAAGAGGCCAAAATCATTATTTGTCCTTCGGTGTTTGAAAGATGTAGGGATTTGCTTCTTTGCGGCCTTCCGACGGCCACAAATAGCCCAGCAGCCTTCCAAGATCGCCTCAGGGTGGCCGCATAGGCCTCCAAGATGGCCCCAAGACGGCCCAAGAGGCCTCCAAGACGCCCAAGATGGTTTCCAGCCCTGAAGCGCCATAAGAACCCAAGTCGCTTCAGAGAGACATTCAAGACGGCTTCCGACGGCGTCAGACGGGACACGAACGCCCGAAGACTGCCAAAACGGTCCCGAACAAGCCCCCGGAGGCTCCCAAGAGGCCCAAGGAGGCCCCCAAGAGGCCCCCAAGAGGCCCCCCGGGAAGCTCCCAGGAGACCCCAAGAGGCTTCCAAGAGGCTTCCAAGAGGCTTCCAAGAGGCTTCCAAGAGGCGTCATCCTCCTGTTGCTCCTCTTCCTCTTCCTTCTTCTCCTCCACCTCCTCCTCCTCCTACTCCGCCTCCTTCTCCTCCTCCTCCTCCTCCGCCTCCTTCTCCTCCTCCTCCTCCTCCTCGTACTCCTTGCTCCTCCTTCTTCTCCTTGTTCTCATCCTCCTCACGTATTCCCCGAAAGGTTTCCACGACAGCCGGGGGAACACATTGCCCGTTAACCCAATTTTCGGCCACATAGGCGCTTCCAAGAAGGCAGGGGGCGGCGGTGGTTCGCCGTAGACGTCTTCGATCCGCTGCCCCCTGTCGGCTTGCCGCAGGGGTGCACGGCGCGCTAAACTTATGGTTGGTTTTGTTGGTCCGTTCTAGAAGTTCCCAGTGGGGCCTCGACCGAAATCGCGCTGGCAACCTAGATGGTCAGGGAAAACTATAAAATTGACATCCAAAACGGACAAGATGGCACTCAAGATGCCTCCCAGACGGCTTCAATATTGGCCCCAAAATGTCTACAAGACAAGCCGAGATGTACTCAAGGCGGCGGCCCACGAGGCCCCCGAGAAGGTTCCGAGACGGTCCAAGAGGCCTGCAAAAGGATCTCCAGGAAGGCCCGAAGAGGTCAAAATCATTGATTTCTGCTAGGTGTTTGAAGCAGTGTGTCATTTGCTCCTTTTCGGCTTTCCGACGGCGGAAGACGGCCCAAGATGGCACCATGAGCGACCAAGAGGCCTCCGAGATGGCCCCCTGACTGCCCAAGAGGCCCCCGAGACGGCCCCAAGATCCCCAAGACGGCCCAGGCGACTCCAGATGGCCTCCAATACGGCCCCGAAGCGTCCCGAGAGGGCCCAAAGTCGACCAAGAGAGGCCCCCAAGACGGCTTCCGACGGCGTCAGGCGGGCCAGGAGCGCCCAGACGAGCAGAAGTTGCAGACGGCCGCCCCCGAGAAGCCCAAGGAGACCGCCAAGAGGCCTCCGTGAGGCCCCCAGGAGGCCCCCAAGGAGGCTCCAAGAGCGCGCCAAAAGCTCCCAAGAGGCCCTCTGCCTTCGCCTCTCTCTCGTCATCGTCCTCTTCCTCCGGCAGGTGCGAACGGTCTCTCAACGGCCAGGGGAACACACAGCCCGATCGCGTGACCGAGCTCTGGCCACCACGTTCGGCCACGCTGGCGCTTCCAACAGGCAGGGAGCGGCGGTGGTTCGCCGTAGGCGTCTTCGATCCGCCGCCCCCTTGTGGCTTGCCACATGGATGCACGGCGTGCTGGATGATTGGGTGTTTTGGTTCTTTCTACTACAGGTTTCTAATGGGGCCTCGGCCCAGCCCGCTGGCCATCCTGAAGCCACCCCAATGTCATATCCCATTGGTCTTCCAGCCGCAAGCTGACCCCAGCAGGGCCTCCAAGACGGCTCAGATGGCCTCCAAACTGCCCCGAACAAGACGGCCTAAGATGTCCGTCAGATGGCCCAAGAGGCCCCCAAGATACCCCAAGATGACTCCAGGAGAACCTCCTGGAGGCCAAAGTCATGTATGGTTTCCTTAGTTGTTTCAATGATGTTAGCGGTCTAGCCTTTTCGGGCTTCCGACGCTCCGAGACGGCCCCCTGAGCCCCCAAGATTGCCCCAAGACGGCCCTGGAGGCCCCCAAGAGGCCCGCAAGACGGTACAAGAGGGCCCCAAGACAGCCCAAGAGACTCCCAAGACGGCCAAGAGGGCCCCAAGACGGCCCAAGATGCCCTCCAGATGGCGTAAGAATCCCCCAAGACGCCCCAAGAAGTCGCCAAGAGGACCTCCAGGAGGTCGAAAGCATTGTCGTCGGGGGGGAGGAGGAGGGGGAGGGGGAGGAGGAGGGGGAGGGGGAGGGGGAGGAGGGGGGGAGGGGGAGGAATGCTATGGGAATGCTATGAGAGCGGACCTCTGTCCTCCACAAAATTACCCTCCAGTGGGGTTAGTCTGAACTGCCTGAATCGCCTCCTCCTCCCACCGCCCCAAAAACGCGGGGCGGATCCCGTCGTCGAGCCTGAGCACTCCGAAGCTGTGCTGCACTCTCCTGGGCGGCAGGCCTTGCCTCCGCTGGGACGGGCGGTGGGGGAGGGGCGAGGGAGGGGCCCCCTGGCGCTTCTCCTTCGCACGAACGACCGACGTGAGACGACACCACCCTCTCACGATCACGCGCCGCCATAGCCTCCACTACGGCTTGAGGGGGCCCCTCCCTCCTGGGATATATACCCTTCCGAATTCGAGCGAGGTTCTCTGTCCCCTTGGGGGTCAACCCCTCGCAACGCTTGCTGATATGCCTACCGTCGACCGTGGCATAGCGACCACACTTGCTACAGGCATGCATGAACCACTTGTCCACATAAAACATCGCATGAGTTTCGTGAAACTCAAAGGCCCCCGCCACGAAACTCCTGGGGGCCTGAATCACCTCTGGGGGCAACTGTCCCTCTGGGATGGCCCTGCCAGTGCAAGGGGTGGCCGAGAACCTAAGCAGTCGAGATCCTGGCACCACCTGATCGCACACCGCACACCTCCAACCCGTGCCCGACTTCTCGAGGCGGTGGGCCGACTCTCGAACTGCTACAGCACACTTGTTGGCTGGGGGTCGCTTAGCTACCTCCTGCCTTCCATTCTTCGCTTGGACTTCTGCACCCGCTGAGTCGGCCAACGCTCTTCTCGCGCGCCGACGCACTAAACTGGCAATGGCATCTATTCTATCTGTCTGCGGGTTCTCCCCAACCAAACCGAACTCCCAAGCCAGCTCCGCCCCCTCTCCCGCCCATATATCTGCCACTGCATTACCCACCGCAGTCTCTAACTGCAGCTCGGTAGTCAGCAGCTCTGGGGATTCATCCGTGTGAGAGGGTGTCCACTGCACTTCGACAGTGGCGGAATCTGGCCTAGAACTCCAGGACACGCGGGCCCTGGTCCACAAATCTTCGTTAGCCCCAGTCGGGCTCGGGTTCTCCATTTTAAAACGCCACTTCTTAGCGACCGATAGATGATCAGTGACGAAAACGAAAGGCCCAGGGATCTCTTCCAAAGCTAAACAAAACGCCTGGATCTCAGAGCGCGGGACGGTTTGGCGGGCTCCGAGCAGGGGGCGGGCCAAAGCCGCCTGGACAATCCATTCTCCCTGGGACCACCTCAGGGAGCAGATCGCAGAGCCACATCTCCTCCGTCTGGGGTCGTCAGAAAATCGCCCCCCCGAGCCGTCGCCGTAAACCTTTAAAACCCCGTCGCTTCCTCGAGAGGCCTCAAAGTCCCCCTCCCCGCCCAGCCTAAGCTCCCGACCCTCCAGCCGCCCATCGTCAAAGAGGGGGTGAGTGAGGCGAGTAGGGGGAAGACCACGGAGCCATAAAGCTGGCTCCGCTTCTGCTTGTGCTAAAGCCGCTACAACCAAAGGCTCAGTTTTGCTATAATCGCTATGATCAGTGTTCCTGGAACATTCCCATATTCTGTGCTTCAAGCTCTCAGGGGCTTGCTTACATCTCGGGCATTCGACTAAAACTTCGTATCCTTGTTCCCTGCAGCGAACTCTCGGCCACTGGCCGCCAGCGACCACCGTCACGTTGAGCGCCAGCTGATCCAGCATCCCCGTTCGCTCGAACCTGCGCTGCTCCATTACAATGGGCCACAAGTCTCCGCCCTCCTGCAAGTTGTCACCAAACTCGTGCTTGGCCGCCTCCGTCCAGAGGTCCCTGCGTATATCGCCCTCCAGGTCGTCCAGGAGCTCCTGGAAGCAGCCCGTGGCCACGAACTTGCCGTCCTCGGAGGTCGGCAGCTCCCACATCTCCAGCTCTTCAGGTCCAGGTCGATGCCATTGAGTTGCTGTCGAGGGTGTCCATCCAGCATCCATTAGCGTTGCCATCAGAGCTCCCGTGGGGCCCCGAACTGCTCGCCCTCTCTTGTCGCCATATCTGTGGAGCCGCGCCTTGATGGACGGCCAAGCTTTCGCAACTCGTCGATGGATGTGGGGAAACCTCTGCCATAGACCTATCCATTCTCGCACCACACCCAGTCTGAGATCAACTGCGGGGTCTCTCAGGCCTAACTCCATACCCAGCGTGGTCGTCAGACATCGACCTCCTGCACTGCCTCCTGCCACTTTGCCCGCCTGCCTTCTCAGCACGGTGATCGCCTGCTTGGACATGCCGTACGTCTGCTGCCCATAGATCGCCTGCGGCAGCGCGCCCACGTTATAGAGGCCCTCGGACTCATGCTTCAGCGCAGCGATCTTCCTCAGCTTCAAGATCTTCGCGAACCTCATCCTCGCCTTGAGCTGCCGCTGCTTGCTCTTTACTGCTACCCGCTTACGTCCTGCTGATGTGTCCAGGCCCAGATCCGTCGCCACGCCGCTGGCCTTCGCAGGTATGCCACGTATTCGTAACCGCTTAGCTGTCTTCCGCGCCTCCTTCAAGTCCGAGCCTATCACCGTGGTCTTATTCGATATAGTCATACGTTGTTCCACCAATCCAGTGCATATATCCGTCGACACCTCCAGCAGCTGCTCAGCCACCGTGTGTGAACTGCCCTCGCATCTTGCTACCGTGTCGTCCACGAACGTCCACAATCCTGCTGTTGGGTGCCTTCGATGCGCCAACTCAAGCACTGGATGAAGAAAAAGCTTCGCTAGAGTTACTCCTCTAGCGGATCCTGCCACCAGCGATCTGGTGGGCCAGATGGCCTCGCTGATGACAGAACGCTCCTGCAAATATCTGGGTCCAAGAAAGATCATCGCTTCCAATCCAACTGCCACCGCAGGGAACCCTGCCGTACACGCAATCTGCAGTAATATGACCAGCGAGACCGTGTCGTAGAACTTTTCTATATCCAACAGCAATGTCATGGCCGAGGCGCCGATCTCGATGCCTGTCTCGTCCAAGATCGACCGAAGGAGTCCTGCCCTGAGCGCCGAGCTCCCCTTGATCGCAGTGTCCCAGTGGTCTGATAGCCCAGCACTCCACAAGGCACATGCTCCGCCTCTCGCTCTCGACCATAACTTCACTGGTAACGGTAACATACCCAATACTCGATCACCTGCACCTGGCCCAGGCTTGGCCACCATGGCGCACTTGGTGGCTGATAGCTGTCTTGGCCATGTCAAAGTTCTTTCACTTCTCTGCAAAATTTCCAACAATTCTTGCTTAGCCTGGCCAGGAAGTCTGTCAATATCCGTGGGGCCAAGCTGGTCCAGACCTTTCGCTTTGGATGCCGATGTGGCTCGGAGCGCACTATTGAGCATGTCCATGTCTATGGGGTCTAGGTCTTCCTCCCACGCTCTACGCTTGGTGCGCTCCAGCTGCTCAATGATGTCAGCTCGACTGTCCACGGGGTCCGTCCAGATGGTCCCCCACTTTCCTGCCTTAGTGTTCATGATGATGGTGGGGTCTGCTGTGGCGACGTCGTCCCTGATGGCCATCTCATAACGGGGCGCGTCCTTGGCCTTGACATGCCTGTGCAGGATGCCCGCCTTGGTCTGCCATACCTTTTTTGCCCAGGTGGCGAAGTTCTTCCGAGCCGAGGTCATAGATCTGGACGACGCCACCGCCAAGTGCTTCTCTGTCTGGGCCACCAGATTCGCTAGCTTCCCCTCGTCCAACTGCCATATGTCGGATGCCATGTCGAAGTACATCTCTCTGCTGGCCTCAGTCACATTCTTGCTGAAGGCGTCCTTCCGCGGCAATCCTCTCAGAACTCCAAGCTGCTTCTGCATGCGTGTCACACACATTCTCTGCTGCTGTCCGTCGGTGCCGTTCGCAAAGAGTGACTGATATCTGACCAGATCTGCTGCCAATATACTCCATTCTTCCGCAGGGCCATACCTCATGCGGGTTCTGCCTGGCGTGGGTTTTGCTCGCACCCATCGTATATCAAAGCCAGCTGCGCGCCCCTGGCAGCCCTGCGCCTCCTGCTCGTCCAGCTGCTCGTGCCTGATGAACGCCTCCTCCACTTTGGTGACCCACCGGCCATACTGCTGCGTCAACTGGTACTCATCCTTCTGGTGCTTCGTGCCTCTGGTGATCATCTTCTCACCTATGATGTGCATTTCCTCCGACAGCTCCATCTCGTGCTCCACAATCCCAATCTGCTCCCAGAGCTCCTCCGAGACGCAGTAGGGCATCTTCCGCACTGGTGCGCCCTGGCTGTCGGGGACATGCTGCTCGAGTATCATCGCATCCTCGTACGCCTCCTGCAAGTGCTCCTCCAGGGCCTGCTGCCGACGTCGCTGCGCTTCCTGCTTCCTCTTGCTCGACTTGGAGTCAGGGTCCGCCGCCTTCTGAGGTCTCACCTGGTATGGGAGCGCCTTAGGGATAACTAGCTTCCTATGCCACCAGCTTTCTTTGGTGCCCTCGATCGTTAGCTGGAGTCCACAATGCGTGCGCCATGGCACGCGACCCTGAACGTACAGCTTGAGTCTAGGGGCGAAGTCCACTCTTGCTATGCCGTAGTCAATGAGGCTTCCCTTGCCTTTGTCACATGTGATGCCAACATCTGGTCGTAGCACCACTCCTCCTAGCTTGCCAGGTAGCTCAGCGCGTTCCATTCTGTCCGCTGGGATGTTCCAATCAGCCAGGACCACCCATGGGTCCGTGAGAGATCTGATGAAGCCTGACAGGGATCGAATCCTGTGGTAATTCGACCCTGTGAAACCTTCGCCTGGAACCAGGTAGGCCGAGATCAGGATGACGTTGCCCGAGCGCGTGTGGACATTGAGTGCCGCGAAGCCCTTGAACGGGTCGACATCTCCGTTGTCCACGATGCGCTTCCTCAGTAGGTCGTATCCAGTGCAAGCGAGGTGAGTCCTGGCCATTATGAACTCGCCCCCCAAGGTGCCCTTCTCAGACCGCTTCGTAGGCACCGCCGCCGTGCCCTGTAGCTTCCAACCATCTCGTGCCACCACTTCACGTACCTGCTCCAGTCGCTCACGATCCACGTGCGTCTCGCACATCATGATGATGTCCTTCTGCTTGCCTTCTTCCGTGATGAACTTATGGGCCTTTGGGCCCCACATTGTGATATTCGAGAAGAAGATGCTAAAGATTTTGCTCGCCACCAGGATCCTTATCAGCCTCTGCACCCCGCACCGCGTCACTGTACGCCGTGGGGGCGGTCTTGGCCTTGGCGCCCCTGACCTTGTGCTCGGCTTGCTTCTTGATCTTGTCAATGACCTCCTTCCGCTCGCGTTTCTGCTCCTCTGTGGGTGGCGGCTGGGTAGGGCTGGCTCCTCCCGTCCCTGCCGCCGCAGATGACGCCGCGGAGCCCCCACCAGATGCCGCTGGCGCCTGGGCCTCCTGCGCGTCGTTCTTGGTCTCGTCCTCCGTGGTCTTGCGCTTCTTCTGTGCCTGCCGTCTAAAACGGTCCGCCTGCTGCTTGAGCTCGCTGAACTTCCGAAACTGCCCTGCAGCTGCCTGCAGCAACTTGTCCAGCGCCTCCATGTCTGCCTTGAACTTGACCAGCTTGGCCTTGTCCTCCTCCTCATACTCGTCCAGGTCGTCGAAGAGGTCCCCGACCGCAGGTGCCTGCCAGTCCGCCTGCTGAGGCGGCTCGGGGTCCTGGCACACGGTCTCCGCCTGGTACGCCGCCAGCGCGCGCTTGTGCTCCAGCACCGCGTCTGCTGCATCCTCGATGGCCTTCTGGTTCTTAGTGCGCAGCTGCATGACGTGGTCCTCCGCCTCCTGCAGGGCCGCCGCGGAGCTGTCCACCTCCAGCTGGCATCGGTTGAGCTTGTTGATCGCCTGCCGCAGCTCGAGCTCCTTGGACACTTCCTTCTTGGGCGCCGCCGCCGCCGCAGCCGCCTGCACCTGCGACTGCACCGCCTTGACGGGTCCCAGGTCCACCTGCGGCGCCATCTGCGCCGTGAGGGACTCGACACGCTCCAGCATGCTGCTGAGCTCCGCCAGCGTGCCATGGACCGCCGACGGCTTACGCCAGGGGGGCCCCTTGCCTGTGCTCTTGCCCTTGTCCGCCGCCGCCGTGCCTGGGGCCATAGGCTTCCACCCCGGCATGACTGACTGGCACTTGTTGCACCACCCTCCTGACCTCTCCAGTTTCCAGTCGTAGACCCAGCCTCCGCAGGTCGCACAAATCGAGTAGGTCTGGCGCCCGCGCCCCATGGCCTGCGCAGGCTCGTGGTGTGTGCCTCCGATGCTCCGAGGTGGGGCGGACCACCTCGGTGCTCACCCTGGGGCTGACCAGGGGAAGGAATGCAAACTGGCCGCGGACTAGCGGTATCCACTTGTTCCCCTGCGGAACAAAGCATCTTGAGCCAAAATGGCTACGGAGGAGGAGGAGGAGGAGGAGGAGGAGGAGGAGCTGTTGAGGATGGTCTCGGGCGAAACGCACGCCCGTGTGGGGGGGTGGGGGGGGGGCGTCCCCCTGGCGAGCTGTCGCGTCCCCCGGCGCGTCCCCTGCGACGTTCTGGCGTGACGTGCCCTGGCACGTCCCCCCAGCACGCCACACGGCGTGGCAGATTCCCTGGCTCGTCCTCTGTCGCGTTTCCTGGCTCGTCCCAGGCGTGTCCCCGCCCACTCGAGCAGGATTGGGGACATGAAGACGCCATTTTTGGCTAGGGGCCGGGCCTCTTCCTCCTCATCCTCTCCTTCTCAGGTTCCGTCTCATCCCGTCCTCCTTCGCCTCCCTCCTCCTCCATGTCTTCCTCTCCATGTGTTTCCCCAACTGGGTCCTCATCGGCTGGGGAAACACAAAGTCCATAGCTGGCCCAACTTTTGGCTTAACGTTTGGCCGCAAGGTCTGGGAGTTTCCAAAGGAGAGGGGGGAGGGCGGCGGTGACTCACCGTAGGCCGTCTTTCGATATATACCACTGCCCCGGGCCAGGCCCATCTCGGGCCTGGCCAAGGGCTTATGTTATGGATGTCGTCGCCCGACCGAACGGGGTCTGAGGATCGCGCCGCATCGCCATGCATCGCCGATGCGATGCATCGGCGCCGTCGGCGTGAAGAAGATTGGGTTCCACGTCGAGCAGCACCGTCGATGCCTCGGCGATGCGGCGCGATCCTCCGACCCCATCTGTTCGGACCCCATGTGGGAGGCATGGACGTCAGGACGACGCCAACCATGATAAAGGGGCCCCAGGACACACAAATAAATGCACACACATAAAAATATTCACCATATGTTCCCATAGTTTCTGGGTTTATGTCTTCCCCCCCATTGCCCATATTTTCCTATATTTTCTAAGGATTCGAGGATTAATCGTGTCTGTGTGTTTTTTCCTCTCCTGACATGAGCCTGCACCGACCCTGGCGAGGCCGATCCTGTGTGAGCGCCCTCGTGACTGGCTTGGCCACGAAGGCAAGTGCACCCGCCCTGGGCCCGGGATCGGCCTGGACAGGATCGCCGCAGGTTTTCAGCTGGTGGACCTGGTTTTCGCCGCCACCACCACCATAAGTTGGAGGGGGGAAGGAGGTGGAGGACGAGGAGGAGGGGGACGAGGAGGAGGAGGAGGAGGAGGAGGAGGAGGAGAGGAGGATGAGGGGAGGACGAGGAGGAGAAGGAGGAGGAGGAGGGGACGACGAGGGGAGGAGGAGGAGGAGGACGAGGAGGAGGAGGAGGAACGAGGATCCATTGTTCAGGGGGAGGAGGGGGAGAAGGGGGAGGAGGTGGGAGGCTGGGGGAGAGGACGGGGGTGGAGGAGGGAGGATTCAAGCGAGGAGGAGGAGGAGGAGGAGGAGGAGGAGGAGCTGTTGAGGATGGTCTCGGGCGAAACGCACGCCCGTGTGGGGGGGTGGGGGGGGGGCGTCCCCCTGGCGAGCTGTCGCGTCCCCCGGCGCGTCCCCTGCGACGTTCTGGCGTGACGTGCCCTGGCACGTCCCCCCAGCACGCCACACGGCGTGGCAGATTCCCTGGCTCGTCCTCTGTCGCGTTTCCTGGCTCGTCCCCAGGCGTGTCCCCGCCCACTCGAGCAGGATTGGTCATGCAAGACGCCATTTTGCAGGCCGGGCCTCATCCTCCTCCTCCTCCTCCTTCTCAGTATCCGTCTCATCCTCGTCCTCCTTCGCCTCCCTCCTCCTCCATGTCTTCCTCTCCAAAGTGTTTCCCCAACTGGGTCCTCATCGGCTGGGGAAACACAAAGTCCAATAGCGTGGCCCAACTTCGGCCTAACGTTTGGCCGCATGGGAGTTTCCAAAGGCAGAGGGCGGCGGTGACTCACCGTAGGCGTCTTCGATATATACCCACTGCCCCAGGCCAGGCCCATCTCGGGCCTGGCCAAGGGCATATGTATGGATGTCGTCGCCCGACCGAACGGGGTCTGAGGATCGCGCCGCATCGCCATGCATCGCCGATGCGATGCATCGGCGCCGTCGGCGTGAAGAAGATTGGGTTCCACGTCGAGCAGCACCGTCGATGCCTCGGCGATGCGGCGCGATCCTCCGACCCCATCTGTTCGGACCCCATGTGGGAGGCATGGACGTCAGGACGACGCCAACCATGATAAAGGGGCCCCAGGACACACAAATAAATGCACACACATAAAAATATTCACCATATGTTCCCATAGTTTCTGGGTTTATGTCTTCCCCCCCATTGCCCATATTTTCCTATATTTTCTAAGGATTCGAGGATTAATCGTGTCTGTGTGTTTTTTCCTCTCCTGACATGAGCCTGCACCGACCCTGGCGAGGCCGATCCTGTGTGAGCGCCCTCGTGACTGGCTTGGCCACGAAGGCAAGTGCACCCGCCCTGGGCCCGGGATCGGCCTGGACAGGATCGCCGCAGGGTATTCATCTGGTGGACCATGGTTTTTCCGCCGCCAACCACCACCATAAGTTGGAGGGGGGAAGGAGGGTGGAGGACGAGGAGGAGGGACAGGAGGAGGAGGAAGGAGGCGGAGGAGGAGAGGAGGAAGGAGGAGGTGGAGGGAACGAGGAGGAGAAGAGGCGGAGGAGGAGACCGACGAGGGAGGAGGAGGAGGAGGAGGACGAGGAGGAGGAGGAGGACGAGGAGGGGGGAGGAAGGGGGAGAAGGGGTAGGAGGGGGAGGAGGGGGAGGAAGGGGGAGGAGGAGGAAATCAGGAGGAGGAGGAGGAGGAGGAGGAGGAGGAGCTGTTGAGGATGGTCTCGGGCGAAACGCACGCCCGTGTGGGGGGGTGGGGGGGGGGCGTCCCCCTGGCGAGCTGTCGCGTCCCCCGGCGCGTCCCCTGCGACGTTCTGGCGTGACGTGCCCTGGCACGTCCCCCCAGCACGCCACACGGCGTGGCAGATTCCCTGGCTCGTCCTCTGTCGCGTTTCCTGGCTCGTCCCCAGGCGTGTCCCCGCCCACTCGAGCAGGATTGGACATGCAAGACGCCATTTTGGCAGGGCCGGGCCTCATCCTCCTCCTCCTCCTCCTCCTTCTCAGTATCCGTCTCATCCTCGTCCTCCTTCGCCTCCCTCCTCCTCCATGTCTTCCTCTCCAAAGTGTTTCCCCAACTGGGTCCTCATCGGCTGGGGAAACACAAAGTCCAATAGCGTGGCCCAACTTCGGCCTAACGTTTGGCCGCATGGGAGTTTCCAAAGGCAGAGGGCGGCGGTGACTCACCGTAGGCGTCTTCGATATATACCCACTGCCCCAGGCCAGGCCCATCTCGGGCCTGGCCAAGGGCATATGTATGGATGTCGTCGCCCGACCGAACGGGGTCTGAGGATCGCGCCGCATCGCCATGCATCGCCGATGCGATGCATCGGCGCCGTCGGCGTGAAGAAGATTGGGTTCCACGTCGAGCAGCACCGTCGATGCCTCGGCGATGCGGCGCGATCCTCCGACCCCATCTGTTCGGACCCCATGTGGGAGGCATGGACGTCAGGACGACGCCAACCATGATAAAGGGGCCCCAGGACACACAAATAAATGCACACACATAAAAATATTCACCATATGTTCCCATAGTTTCTGGGTTTATGTCTTCCCCCCCATTGCCCATATTTTCCTATATTTTCTAAGGATTCGAGGATTAATCGTGTCTGTGTGTTTTTTCCTCTCCTGACATGAGCCTGCACCGACCCTGGCGAGGCCGATCCTGTGTGAGCGCCCTCGTGACTGGCTTGGCCACGAAGGCAAGTGCACCCGCCCTGGGCCCGGGATCGGCCTGGACAGGATCGCCGCAGGTTTTCAGCTGGTGGACCTGGTTTTCGCCGCCACCACCACCATAAGTTGGAGGGGGGAAGGAGGTGGAGGACGAGGAGGAGGGGGACGAGGAGGAGGAGGAGGAGGAGGAGGAGGAGGAGGAGGAGGTGGAGGACGAGGAGGAGAAGGAGGAGGAGGAGGAGGAGGAGGAGGAGGACGAGGAGGAGGAGGAGGAGGAGAAGGAGGAGGAGGAGGAGGAAGAGTCCCTCTCCCTCCAACTGATGGTGGTGGTGGAAAACAGGCCCAGCAAGCTAGCGCCCTCCGAGCCGGGCTCGGCGACACGCACGGAGAGGGGGTGGCGCGAGGGAGGCGCCCTCCGCGAAGGCGGGGGGGAACTTCTCCGAAGGCAGCCTCGGCAGGCCAGCCCCCCTCGCGCCGCCCCCCCGCGCGCGCTCCGCCGACGCGTGGAGGCCTGGAGAGGGGCACCAACACCAACACAGGGGGGTGCCTCCACAGGGGGAAGCCGCTCCTAGACGTCGGTGCTGGTGGTCATAGTTCGGCCACCGTGGAGGCCAGAACACTACCGCCATCGCCGAGGCCGGGATCTTCTTCCCTCGGTGGAGGCACGCCGCCGATACTGGTGTTTCAGAGCCCCGAATCATCAGGGGTAACTCGGGTCAGGGTTAACTCGGGTTTGTTTTTTCGGGAATCCGAACCCGAGTTATCCCGGACCCGAGTTACCCCGGATAATTCGGGCGTCCAGAGCCCCGAATCATCAGGGGTAACTCGGGTCAGGGCTAACTCGGGTTCGTTTTTCGGGAACCCAAACCCGAGTTACCCCGGACCCGAGTTACCCCGGATAACTCGGGCGTCCAAGGTGTTGGTGTCAGCCTCGAGGCCTGCCAGACACCCGCCTGGGGATACCCACCGCCGCCGATGGCTCCCTCATGGGGGGGGTCAGGGCCACGGCTGCCACCCTGTGGTGGCGGGTCTGCCCGGGCCTGCTGCAGGAAGGCCGCGACGGGCCCCGCGAGGCCCGGATCGTGCACCTGGCGGGGAGACGTAAGACCCGGGTACGGGGGACTCGGAAATCCCCGACGAGGTCGTCAAAAAAATGACGAGGCCGAGCCTGCATTTTGACGAGGCCTCCCGCTGCAAACATCCCACGAAACTCCTCCTCGTCAAAATCCGAGTCGCGGTCGTCAAAAAACGATGGCGAACCCGAGTCCCGGCAAACCCGGGTCTTACGCTCCCCCGAACCTGGCGGGGAGCGAGCAACGAATCCTCGGCTCCCGGCGCCGCCACAAATCGCGACGGTGACGGCCGGCTTGGCTCTTCCCCAGCCCCAGGACCGTCCAAGAACGGCCCCAAGGTGAAAAAGTGGCCCTGGGCGATCCTCAGGACGTGTGCCAGCGCCCACGCGAGGCCCTTCGATACGACGCGGGCGGCGCAGTGAGGCCCGACACGAGCTGCGTGCGAACAGTGGGGCGGAACGGGGCATTCTGCCAAGGAGGTGACCCTGGCCCAGAGGTGGACTCCCGCCGGCCCCCGCGAGGCCCATAGGGCCATCCCAGAGGCGCATGGGGGGCCGCGATGGGCCTGGCGAGGCCGGGATCGTGCACTCGATCTGGCAGGAAGGTCGAGGGGCCTGGAGGAAGCCGCCGCCCTCCTCCTCCTCCTCCTCCTCCTCCTCCTCCTCCTCCTCCTCCTCCTCCTCCTCCTCCTCCTCCCAAAAGGCTCAGGCTGACGAAATGGCCCTGGGGAACAAGCCCGTGGGCCTACGGAAGGTTCGTGTGGCGTCGGCGCGCGCAAAGGTTGTTGACACCGCGCCGATCGTTCAACCTTGAACCGATCGCGGCCCCAATCGTTCAAGTGTCGTTACCGTGTCCCTCGGTGCTTCCGAGTCGCAGAGAATTCAACCTTGAGCGTCTTCGCCAGCGTCGCCGGCGCGCCAACGCCGCATGAACCTACCACAGGATGCGTTTCCCCTTCATGGCGAGTGATGAAAGCATCTAACCAGTGAACCCAGCCAGACTCGCGCCCCGCCCTTTCGGAGTGAATTGCGCGGTACGCGGCCGAGTGCCAGCTCTCTGAGCCTTGGAGGGCCCCCGTTCGTCCAGAAACCCCTCATCGACATCGTACGACTGTAGCCCCTGGTCGAATTTGAGCCTCAGAACTTGTGGAGGGTTATGGGCTATGGGTTCAAGGGCTAGTCGTCAGCTGAAGACCTGATGGGGCAGAGGTTTTTCAGATGTTCGCTGTTTTTGGAGTTCCAGGGGACTTCTAGCCGCCACGGGCGGATCCGCATCCGAAGCCTGGTCAGAGCGCACTCCACATAGGCCCCAGGGGCTGACTTCGGGTACCGAAATCCAAACAAGTCGGACGTTTTCGGGCCTCGCAGCCGTCAAATGATGACCCGGGACGAAAGACACGCCCAGCGGAAATGAGAAATTCCGACGTCGGGGGTCTGGGGAGACAAAGCGGGGGGACTGACTCCAGGGTGGGGAGTAGCTTGTTTGGGGGACTGACTGCAGGGGGTGGAGTAGCTTGTTTCTGGAGAGCTGCTCCCCCCCCCTCCCAAAGAAAAACAATACAAAAAGCACTGCTAAGAAAAATATCCACGTTTGGATGCCCGTGCGGCTGGGGCGCCAAACCACCGCAAGTGTGTCTTCATCCAGCCTTCTTCAGAATGAATAGGCCGAACGGTCATTCACTGTCCCGGGGTGCGTGGCAAAACTGGCACGCCGTCCAGCGGATGTTGTTTGGTGTTGTTACTGTTGTTGATATTGTTGTTGTTGGTGTTGTGGTTGTTGTGGTTGTTTTTGTTGAACTCTCACGACTGAAAAAAATGATTGACGACCCCCCCCTCCGGTGACCATAGCTTTTTCAATCGAAGTGCTTCCCCCAGGGCTCGCACCCTGTTTCTATCACGGGAATTCACTCAGCTCAAACTGTGCCCCTGGCCCTCGGTTTACAACAACAACGGCTCCCGCGTGAGACTTTCTCACAATCTAGCCAGAACCCCCGCTTCCGTCTGAGACTTCCTGGCATTTCACTCGGGAATCGCACTCTCCCTGGGGACTGCCTCACGATTTACTCAGGAATCGCTCTCTCGGCGCTCTGGAGTCGCACTCCCGCTGGAGACCCGCTTGCAATTTACTCCAGAATCTCGCTCTTGCGTTGGAACTCCCCGCAATTTACTGCAGCGCCGCGCTCCCGACACTCAGGCACCCAGGAGTCGCGTTCACGCTTAGGACTCCCCCATAGCAGACTTAGGAATCGGGATCTCGCTGCCCTTCGTGGCCCCGTTGCAACCCTTCGTGGCCCCCCCGCTGCCCTTCGTGGACCCGTTGCAGCCCTTCGTGGCCCCCTCGCTGCCCTTCGTGGCCCCGTTGCAGCCCTTCGCGGCCCCTTCGTCGCCCTTCGTGGCCCCGCTGCAGTCCTTCGTGGCCCTCTCGTTCCCCTTCGTGGCCCCGTTGCAGCCCTTCGTGGCCCCCTCGCTGCCTTTTTCGTGGCCCCGTTGCAGCCCTTCGTGGCCCCCCCGCCGCCCTTCGTGGACCTGTGATACCCCTTCGTGGCCCCCTCGCTGCCCTTCGTGGCCCCGTTGCAGCTCTTCATTTTTTCGGGGGGCTCAGATGTCTCCTAGAGGGCCTCAGGGAACCCAAAATGACCTCCTGGATGGCTCAAGATGCCGTGAGATGGCCAATATGGGGTCAAAGATGCCGCAAGGCAGCCCCAAGACGGCTCCAAGCGGTCTCGGAACACTCCCAAAAGGCCACTCGGTCTCGGAACAGCTCCAAATCCTTCCCGCGTCCGATGGCCATCCGAGGCCTCAAGACGGCTCCAAGAAGGCCCCGACCAAGAGAGCCCAAGAGGTCCCCTAGATGGCGATGTTTGGTGCTATCGAGGGGCGGCGCTCATTGTGGACCCCCCATCCCCTTCTTTGATCGAGTTCCTCCCAGATTGCCCTCCGAAGATGCTCACCCAAGGCGCCCAAGAGCGCCCCAGGAGGGCCCCAAGAGGCGCCCAGGAGACCCCAAGAGAACGCCGCCCCAGGAGGCCCGCCGATCAGCGCTGCCGCTGGCCAGGCCGACGGTCCGCGGCCGCCCCGCCGCTTGCGTGGGCCAGGCCTGCAGGGAAGAAAGATTTCCCCTCCAAAAGGGGCACGATCGAAGACGAAGAGGGCGGGTAGCGAGGGTTTGGGAAATACACGCTAAATGACAGTCGAGCGAATAAGAGCTGACAGTCTTAAAATAAGTGTTTTTGTAAATGTTGCTGTTGTTGTGAATGTTGTTGTCGTTGATGTTGTTGCTGTGGTTGTGGTTGTGGTTGTGGTTGTGGTTGCGGTTGTGTTCGTGGTTGTGGTTGTGGTTGTGGTTGTGGTTGTGGTTGTGGTTGTGGTTGTGGTTGTGGTTGTGGTTGTGGTTGTGGTTGTGGTTGTGGTTGTGGTTGTGGTTGTTGTTGCTGTTGCTGTTGCTGCTGTTGTTGCGTAACCATCGTCCTCGCCCGCGGCCCGCTCGCGACCCACCCGCGACCCACCCTGGGACCCGCCCCGCGACCCAACCCCCGATCCAGCCCGCGCTGGCCCCCACCCTCCTTCCCGCAATGGCGGGGCGCTTCGTATTCTCGACGAATGGGAAGGGACCGACTCCAGCCCGGTTGACCCAAAAATGGTCTAGCTGAAAGGGGGTGGTGCAATAGTTATTGGGCAATTGTAGTGCGAGTGTATTGCGCCAGAGATTGTATTGCAGTAGATTGCAGCTAAATGTAGTGGACGCAAAAATCCAGCAATGCATCTGCAGCACACCAGAACGCCTTGCACGTGCCAAATCTGCTTCAACCCTGCAAGTCTATTGCGCCAAATCTATTCACCACCCCTTTCAGTTGGACCTACTTTTGGGTCAAGCAGATTCGTATTTTCGACGAGGGGAGGGGGGGACTGACTCCAGGGAGGGGACGCCAGCCTGGAATCGGCTGTAGGCCCCCCGACCCTGAAGCCGCACTTCCTGAGCAGGGCGGGGCGAATGGGCGATCGTACGTGTCGGGGCGATGCTACCGTACCCTTTTGCATACGCATCGTCAGCAGTCAGCCTGGCTCAGAAGAGTCCTGCAGGAGACGAAACGCTGGCCCGAGACCGGCAAAACTCTGCGTCGGCCTGTTCTGATCGTCCGGTCTGATTCGGCGGCGCGCCCAAGAGGAGAAGTGAGAGGGGGCAGGCCTTCTCAGCGGGTGGCGGGCCCTCTCGGAAACCCTCTGGCCTTCTGAGAAGCCGCCCCTGCTTCTGGAGAAAGATCCGAAAGAGCTTCTCAGGAAGTCAGGGGCCTTTTGAGCCTTCTGAGAAAGCGCGCCCCCTCTGCCTTCCCCCTGGGCGCGCCGCCGACGCGTCATGCGAAATGGGCTTCGTCCCGACCAGCCTGGACCCCATCGGGATTGGCCGCGCGATACGAAAACCGATCCGCGGCCCTGATCCACGGATTAGCAGGATTCGATTAGGGGATCGCCTACAAAATTGATTAAGCCCAAAATGAACTTTCTTGCAGATTCTATGGACAAATACTTAGGGTTCTCAGTTGAATTTCGAACATTCAGCGTATTCCTCGTAGATTCGATGGGGGGAAATCAAACTTCGGGGCAAACTAACTCTGTACTCTGTCCCCTACTCGAAAGATCCAATCCGGAAGATCAGGATCCAAACCAGATCCGCGGATCGGGGTCTTCTAAGATCTACTGCTTGATCGGGGTCGATATTGTTACCCACCTGCGCCGATCCACCCCGAAGTCTCCGGAAGCCTCCGGCGCTCACCGCGGAGGTCTCCCGCGAGGACCCCGCGGGCCCTCGTGAGGCCCAGCGGGAACCAACGCCTCGACGCTCGAATTCCTCCTCCTCCTCCTCCTCCTCCTCCTCCTCCGCCTCCTCCGCCTCCTCCTCCTCCTCCGCCTCCTCCTCCTCCTCATTATCATTATCCTCCTCCTCCTCCTCCTCCTCCTCCTCCTCCTCCTCCTCCTCCTGCTCCTCCTCCTCCTCCTCCTCCCCTCCTCCTCCCTCCTCTCCTTCCTCCTCCCTCTCCTCCTCCTCCTCTCTCTCCTCCCTCTCCTCCTCCTCCTCCTCCTCCTCCTCCTCCTCCCTCCTCCTCCCTCCTCCTCCTCCTTCCTCTCCTCCGCCTCCTCCTCCTCCTCTCCTCCTCTCCTCCTCCTCCGTCCTCCTCCTCCTCCTCCTCCTCCCCTCCTTCCTCCTCCTCCTCCTCCGCCCTCCTCCTCCTCCTCCTCCTCTCTCCTCCTCCTCCCCCCCGTTCATCCCTCCTACTTCTCCTCCTCCTCCCTCTCTCCTCCCTCCTCCCTCCTCCCTCCTTCCTCCTCCTCCTCCCCTCCTCCCTCTCCTTCCCTCCTACTCCTCCTTCCTCCTCCTCCTCCTCCTCCTCCTCCTCCTCCTCCTCCTCCTCCTCCTCCTCCTCCTAACCCCGCGAACCTGGAGCAAGACCTTGTGGACCTTTCGACCAAGCACCAGAGGTCGTGCGAAGAGAGGGGAGGGGAGGGGAGGGGGCGAAAGCGATGCCCACACGGCGGAGCCTAAACCACAGGCAGGATCTGGGCCTAAACTCCTCCGCACGAACCCGGAGCAGGAGGAGGAGGAGGCGAAGGAGGACAAGGACGAGGACGAGGACAAGGACGAAAACGAGAACGAGAACGACAACGACCCACGGCCGACGACCGACGATCGGCGACCGACGACCGACGACCCAGGACCGACGACCGACGGCCGACGACCGACGACGACCGACGACCGACGCCTCCTTCTTTAGGCGCCCCCGAGCACCAGGTGGCCGAGCATCAGCATGGTCCGCTCGAAGGCCTCCGGCGCCTCCGCCCACGCCGACATGGGCCGAGCCAGGAGCAGCAGCACGGCTGGGAAGACGTAGCGCCTGGGTGGGCGCCGCCACTAGGGGGTCCACAAAAGACGTACGCGCCAAACCACGCACACGAAGACGCCCCCCCAGTCCGCGAGACCAGCCTCGCAATACGAACGCTCGCGCCATGCGTAACCTCTCGAGAACCACGTGGATTCGTGCACGCGTGCGTCCTTCTTCCGCTCCTGAGCCACGGCAGCGACACCGCGGCGGTCTGCCACGCTGGCGCCGCCGTGGCGCTGCCGTGGCGCATGGCGGGGCCGGCCGCCGTCGGCGGCGCGCCCTCGCCGACCGGCGCCGCCCCGTGTGGCCGCCGAGGTCCGGGCGCTGCACTTCTTGAGACACCGGGCGCTCCTGCCCGGCCTGCTGGGGCCCCATGGGCCCGTCGCAGATCGGCCTGGCTCGGAGCATGCCGCAGAGAGGCGGGGTCCAGGGCTCCGGCCGTGAGTCTTGGCGACCCAGACCCCCGACGCCGTGAGTCATCGTCTCGTCGTCATGTCGACTCCCCCAGAGGTCTCGACCCCTTCCCCGAGATTGTCTGTTCATCCTGAGCTGTTCCTCACGGCCCCGGGGCCCGGCAAGGGCCCCCGAAGTCGAGAATAGCGAACAACCCTTCGTCGTGAATGTTTCGTGACTCAAGGGGGTCTGGGGATGTGGCAGTTTTCTCGCAACGTCGGATCTCAGGGGGGCGACGGCGGCCAGCGAGGGGCAAGGCGTCCTGCCCGTCGTCGACGGCGTGCGTGGGCTTCCGCAGGGCTTCAGCGGGGCGCTCTCCTGGAGGCTTTCGCCGCCACTCGGAGATCCCAAACCCGTGTGGTGCCTGACCTCCTCCTCCTCCTCCTCCTCCTCCTCCCTCTCCTCCTCCTCTCTCTCCTCCTCCTCCCTCCTCCTCCTCCGCCTCCTCCGCCTCCTCCTCCTCCTCCTCCTCCTCCTCCTCCGCCTCCTCCTCCTCCTCCTCCGCCTCCTCCTCCTCACCCTCCGTCCCTCTGTCCTCTATGATTTCCTGCTCTTCCCGTTTGCCTTTACCTCCTCTTCCTGCCTCACCTCCCAGGTGTGCGTGCCGCCCGCGCCCACGGGCACACGCCTCTCGCGGCGCCACCCCCGACGGGCTCGGGGGTCCCACAAAACCGCGCGGGGGCGGGCGGCGCGGCGACCTCGAAATCCCCAGGGAGCAGTGGGAGGGGGGAAGGCTTCTTAGGAGGCCCCGCGCCTCCTAAGAAGCACGAGGGCTTCTAAGAAGCCTTCCCCCCTTCGTGTCGTGACGACCCCAGCGTTGGTTTCTGGCATCGCGTGGATCGTTCAACCT